>CM028378.1:38636613-38665160 GCA_013146195.2 Codonopsis lanceolata | reverse complement strand
GCAGAATTGGTATACTACGACAGGCCCGCTCTTGACTCCCGCAGACCTGGTAGACCGCTTCGGATATACCATCCCCCTTTCTTCCTCTAGCTTTACGGATTGGTCATCTACCGATCCGCTCCCTAAGAATGAGGATCTCAAACCCTAGGTCCTCAATAATGTAATAAGCCCCGTGCAGTTTGCTATTAATGATAATCTAAATGTCTTTGCTTATTCCTTAGTTGCACCTACATTAAAAGACACATTAAATAATCATAATAATGAGTCATTTAATGAAATGGACCCAAAAGATAAAAAATATTTGCTTGAGCTTGTAAAGTCAGTTGAGCAACAGAACAACATCATTCATTAGCAAGCAATGAAGACTTGTCCATCATCAATCCGTCGAACAATCAAGTCAAAGAAATCAAAATCGGCCACTACCTGCAAGGCTCTGAAAGGGTAGTGCTCATTGACCTCCTCAAATAGTTCGTAGATATCTTCGCCTGGTCCTATGAAGATATGCCGAGGCTAGATCCAGCCATAGTCGAACACCGGATCCCCATATATCCGGATGCTCGGCCAATTAAGCAGAAGCTCCGCCAAATCAAACCAGAATGGTCACTGCAAGTCAAAGAAGAAATTATGAAGCAGCTCCATGTCAACTTCATTCGGGTAGTTGAATACCCGATCTGGCTATCCAACATAGTGACTATTCCCAAGTCCAACGGGAAGGTCCGGATCTGTGTAGACTTTCGCGACCTCAACAAAGCGTCGCCCAAAGATGACTTCCCGCTACCCAATATTGATATTGTGGTAGATGCTGTTGCTACTCACAAAATCAGATCCTTCGTCGACGGCATGCTGGGCTACAATCAAATCAAAATGGCGGCAGAAGACCAAGAAAAGACTTCATTCACCACTCCTTGGGGTACCTACTGCTACAATGTCATGCCATTTGGACTAAAAAATGCTGGGGCTACTTATCAAAGGGCTGCCACCACCCTCTTCCACGACATGATCCATAAAGAAATAGAGGTCTACGTCGATGACATGATCGTGCATTCCAGTGACGCCAACGGTGCCCATATTAGAGACCTTCAAAAGTTCTTCGAAAGGTTAAGAAAGCACCAGATGAAACTTAACCCCACCAAATGCACATTTGGGGTCACCAAAGGCAAGGTCCTGAGATTCTTAGTGACCGAGCAGGGCATCGAGATCGAGCCAGCAAAAATTAAAGCCATTATAGAAATGCCGCAGCCAAAAACTCCAATAGAAGTCAAAGGCTTCCTAGGCCGACTATAGTATATCAGCCGCTTCATCAGACAACTGAAAACCACATGTGGGCCCCTCTTTAAACTCCTAAAGAAAAATACTGACCAAGTCTGGGACGAGAAATGCCAGCTAGCCTTCGAAAAAATAAAAGCCGACCTCACCAATCCCCCTGTGCTAGCTCCACCCCATACACATAAACCCCTCCTCATATACTTTACCGTCACAGACACGTCAGTAGGGGCCATGCTCGCCCAAGAAAAGAAAGACCCCTACATTGAAAACGCCATATACTTCATAAGTAGGAAGCTGCAGGGAAGCGAGCTGAATTATTTGGCATTGGAGAAAAGTTGCGCTGGCCTAGTCTGGACAACATAAAGGCTCAAAACTTATCTGCAAGGACGATCCATCAAGCTCATATCCAGGATGGACCCTATAAAGTACATCTTCGGCAAGCCATCACTTTCGAGCCAACTGGCCAAATGGTCCTTCCTTCTCAACGAGTTTGACATAACATATGTCACGCTCAAATCTATCAAAGGCAGCGTAATTGCAGATCACTTAGCCGATCTACCTCTAAAAACCGAAGATGCAATCGAGCCAGCCTGCATTTAAGGTGTCTTGGAAATCACCGACCACGACACCACCGGTAGATGTTCTTTGACTGAGCCGCAAACAAAAGGGGCTTTGGCATAGGAATCTTGCTCATCGATCCAAGAGATTCTCACACTCCACGGCCATAAGATTGGAGTTTGAGTGCTCACAACACAACCGAGTACGGCTTGTATTGCCGGCTAGAAGAGGCTCTCCAAAGGAAAGCCAGAATCTGGTCTATGGAGACTCGCTCCGATCATAAACCAAGTTGGAGGAAAATGGAAGACCCAAGATCCCCTACCGCAGCCTTTTATCATGCCAAATTAACAAAGACTTGCCGCTCCTTGGTTTGATTCTATCTCATTCCACTATTACGCCATGGATAGAAATCAATTTGCCGATGCATTGGCCACTCTAGCATCATTAGTCCAAATTCCCGCAAAACCCAAGTCCAACCCTCAGAGTCCGAAAGAAGGTCACGCCAAGATATTGCTTCAAAATTAATCGCAGCCTCGGCGATCACGATCCCTCGGTATGTTGATATCCTAAATCTGCTCGTAAAGGTATCTATCCTCCCAGCCTTCTTAGACAAAAAGGAAGAGTCTCCCCGAAGGCGGGCATCGCAATTTGTATTCCGCTGGCGCCTTATATAAAGGCACTACCAAGGCCTCAATCTTTTATGCGCCGATCAAAGCCAAAGTTTGAACAAATCATGGACCAACTCCACAAATGGGCCTACCAAGTGAACCCCACATGAACTACCATATGCTATCCAAGAAAGTTATCCCAAGCAGGGTACTATTGCCTATCGAACACGCCAAACCGACAGATTCTGTGGCGACGATTGCGACAAGTGCCAACGTTTTTTCTTTGCAAATCTAAAAGATGCGCCCCGCACATCCTATACAACTCCACGCCCCTCGGCCCTTCTCAACGTGGGAATCGACGCTTATAGGCCAAATTCACCAAGGGATCCAATGGCCATGAATACGCCCCAAGAGCCGCCGAATTACTTTAGAAAGTGGCGTGGAAGCCTCTTCCTACAAAATCCTAAATGTCTTTAAGGTGTCCGAATTCATCCGACCAACATTATATATCGCTATGGAGTGCCTTTCGAGATAATCTCCGACAACGGCACACATTTCGAAGGGGACGTGAATCGTCTACTCGACGAGTTCAAAATCCAAAGACACAAATACTCCCCCTATCGGCCGCAAGCTAACGGTGCCGTTGAAGCAGCCAACAAAACGCTAGAAAACATTATCAGAAAAATGACTGACACAGGAAGAGACTGGCCAGAAAAATTGCCACTAGCCTTCTGGGGCTATCGTACCTCAGTTCGTACACCCACTGGGGCTACCCCCTACTCTCTAGCATATGGTATGGAGGCAATACTGCCCATTGAAGTTGAAATTCCATCGTTAAGAGTGATGATGGAATCCGACATAGCGGAAGTTGATTGGGTCCAAGGGCGATTTGAAGAATTAGCTCTGATCGATGAACGGCGTCTACTAGCCCTAGAGCATACCCGGGCATATCAAAGGCGCATAGCCCGGGCATTCAACAAAAAAGTCAAAGGCCGCGACATCCAGGTCGGAGATCTTGTACTTCGAGAAAAACCCCCTAGTTTTCTATGTCGGGCAGGAGGTGCCGTACTCCTCACAAACCAAGAAGGAGAAGACCTTGTTCAGCCCTTCAACCTTGACAAGCTTAAAAGGTACTACGCTTGAGCCGATCTATCCGGCAAGTACTTCCCTCTCCAGCTCGCTAGGTTGAAAACCCGAAAGTGCGGCCTAGGCAAAAGTTAGAGCAAGAAGAAAAAAATAATAAATAAAAGGAGAAATAAGGGCTCGCTAGGTTGAAAACCCGGAAGGGCAGCCTAGGCGAAAGTTAGAGCGAAAAAAAAGAGAAATAATAATAATAATAATGAAAGGAGAAATAAGGGCTCGCTAGGTTGAAAACCCGAAAGGGCGACCTAGGCAAAAGTTAGAGCATAAAAAAAATGAATGAATGAAAAATCAGGAGAAAAAGGGGAGGGAAGGCACCTTTTGAATCCTTGGCATCTTGTCTCCAGATTTCAGCATACAAGAAGCTCGACTGACAAAAGAAAGAGAAAAACCACGACAAAAGCTCACATTAAAACATTAAAACATAATATTACATGTCCTAAGGTGCAACTTAGGAATTTTTATTTAAGACATTTACATTATGCATTATGCCTGCACATATCTACTTTTGCCTATACCCCCACTTGTTCCCCCCAATATTCCTTCATTTGCGGCTCGGCTCAGCCCTCAATTGGCTCGGTCTATCGCTCAGCCCCGCCCAGCCCATATCCCCATTCTGCGAGGCGCAGAGGAACCTCTGTTCTCATCAGCATGGGAGCCGCCAGAAGTATCTCCTTCCTCATCGTCAGCATCCCCATTTTCCTGGACAGTTGTGTTGCTAGGACCGGCCCCATTATCTCTAAAACCGGTGCCCCATCCTGTTTGAGGTGGAGGGACAGCCTCCTCCGGCTCCCAGGGATTGTGTTGCCGACTCGCATTGCTAAGCCGAGGCATCTCATAATCATCATGCCTAACAGCAGTGCCCCATCCAGTTTGAGGGGGAGAGACAGCCTCCCCCGGCTCCCAGGGATTGTGTGGCCGACTCGCATTACTAAGTCGAGGGACCTCATAATCATCATGCCTAAAGCCGGTGCCCCATCCAGTTTGAGGGGGGACAGCCTCCTCCGGCTCCCAGGGATTATGTTGACGACTCGCATTACTGAGTCGAGGAGCCGCATTACTGGGACCTGCTACGTTTGGTCCAGGAGCCACTGGGGTGCCGAGATTATGTACCCGTCTGAAATCTTCCTACAAGGCCTGAGGGATGACCCGAAGCCGAGTCAATATCTTCGCCTATTTCCATAAGGCGAGCATCTATACCAGCCGCGACATGACGGCCGAACAAGTTTCGCCGCTAATTTCACGAGAAGACCCCTCTGCAATCACCATTATCCACGCCAAATACTCGTGGGACAGAATCATATAGTCAGAAAACAAATAGGCCACTTGAAGCCTATCAAAGTCCAACTGCCACATCCTCTGGAAATCAAAGTCCAGAGTTCTGTTATTCTTCATCTCCAAGAACACAGGACGAGTCGTGTCCGGATAACTCAAGCTTCCTCCCAAATTGGCGCAATATTCGCCCTATAAAAGAAGTCCTCCTAATGCCCAACATGGCAACCTGGGCATATCCAGCAGAATGCAAAAGGAAGCGTCGAATTTCCCAGTGATTAACCACCCAGACTATATCCATAGAGCCCCTCCAAAAGAAGCTCTCAGCCCAGTCATAGTCTGAGTAATTAGTTTGGGGGAAGCGGCCGCGAAAACCATAGAGCCCCGGGTCATATATCGCTCCATGAGGCACAGGAGCCATCACACACAAAAAATGTTCTTCTAGCCACATATGGATTAAAAGGGGACTGCCAGTAGGAAAAAGTTCATCACCACCGGCGAAAGCATCCAAGCCAGCCAAGGTCTCTGCTAAGATCACTGGGACAATATTTGATCGGCGATCCCGTGCCTGCAAAGCAAGATCAACAACCCGCACGTCAATAAACCCTGGTTGGCCTACCAGCAAGTATCTCCCCACCAAGCACAAGAAGAGAGCTGTCAGCCGACGCCTCAAATAGTCTACATCATTCTCCCTGAACTCCGTAAAAGCTTTGGGAAGAACAGTCAAATCAAAGTTCACTCCGTTATAAAAGCCCGAAGTAGCAGCGCGAGTAGTACGGAACAACTCCCTAATTGCCATATAGGGACGTCTTCGAGGCGAAGGCACGACAATGAGACGAGTGGGCGCTACCCCCAGCATCGCACAAAACTCCTCAAAAGCAGGACACATCTCATTCATTCCAAAGTTGAAGAGGTGGTCCTGAGGAGACCAGAACCTGGATGCCCCCCTTAACATGTCCCAGTTGATAACAACATTTCTCCAGGATAGAAGGCACCTGAAGCTAAAAATATGGTCGAACCAGTCGCGTTCGTCCGCTCGAAGAGAGAAAATCCAGAAATCAAGAGCAGTTTCATAAATCTCTATCTCCAACGGCGTGTGATATGGTGAAACCATTTGGGTAAAATAAAAGGCTTATTTGACAAGAGAAAAGAGTGACTGGGCAAGAGAGAAAACTCAAGCAAGCGAATGCAGAAAGAAAGAAATCAGGTGTGAAAATTTACGTCGCCCGGCGTCCTTTTATACGCAAAAATGAAAGAAATCGACAAACAATTGTGAACAGTAGTGAATAGTGGCCAAAAAGTCTTCTCAGAAAAGCAAACTGGGCGCCACCCATGCTCACTCTTGGCATGGCGCCCAGTTTTGATATGGGTGGTGCCAGCTTTGTCCAATACTGCTTCCTGAATCAGCTGGTGTCCTGGTTTCTGTCCAAATCATCAATTGCTGCCTCGTCTGATCACGGAAAGATTTAGCAGGCTATAAAAGAAAAGTTTACGCATAATAGATGGATGCAATTATACTCCCATGCACAGGAGGAGGCAGTTGCCTCTTCCTCTTCCCGCAGATCACCAGAAAAGCCCCCTCAAAACCGAAGGTGTACTCCTTTAAAATTCATTTATGAGATACATTGTGCCATTACCCTTAGGAATTGATATAGCTTTATTTCCTGCATGTACTTTGAGTGTGTATTTTATTTTCTCATGTCATTTAAAATTATATTGCATTTCATAATCCATGTTTGTACAGATTCTGGATACAAATAAAAAAAGAGAGAGAGAAAAGAGAGACTAATATGTGCAGGGAAAAGAAGCTAATAATCAAAAGATGCTCTGCCTCTGTCAAAGCCACCTCCCATGACCCAAGGGCCCACCATTCCACCAACTCTGTGTACTCGTCCTCTGCCTCGAGCGCTAGAGCTGTCAAAATGGGTTGGGCCCATTGGGTTGGCCCGCCCCGTCACTTAAAAAAGGTGGGTTGGGTTGGGAAAATATGAACCCATTAAGAGGTGGGTATTTCAAATGGTGACTCTTTGCCGGGAACTGAGGGAGTATTAATTTATTAAAATATAACTTTACTCCTCCGTTTTTAAATAATTATTCTGTTTGACCGGTATGTAGTTTAAGAAAAAATAATTAAATGTATTATACTCCCTTCGTTTTTAGTAAAGAGTTTCCTTTTGAAAATCAAATCTTTTAAGAAAATGACACTTTTATTTGCTGTCAAAACGGGCCTGTGGATCGGGTTTGCCCGCGGGCCTAGAAAGCCCGCTATAAGATGGACCGGGACGGGAAAGCCCGTGAACATGACAGTCCCTAAAAGTCTTAGCCCAGCCTACCTGCGTAGGGCAGCGGGCAAAATGGGCAAGCCCACAAAATTATCACGAAATTGTTGATGTTTTAATACAACCATATACAGGTAATACAATTATGGGTGGGGATAATCACACCCCAAATCCCTATTTTCACATCTCATTTATTTCTACACCCCACTAATTTTTCACATCTCTCTCAACACCCCACCTAACTACCCAATTTACCATTTTTTATTCAACCCAATTAATAACCCACCAACCCAATTAATTACTAACCTACCCATTCTAACCAACCAATTTACCAACTCGCCACCCTTCCTTCCCAAACCCGACTGAATTGATAGTTGATATAACGCAAACTGCCTTCTTCGTCTTACAACGCAAACAACAATGGCATACACTCCCTCTTTTGTGTCATGTATCAGCCTTCAACAACAACAAAACAACAAGTCTTGAGGTTGATAATTTTGGAATCAACAACAACAACATACTCCCCCCCTCTCTCTCTTTGTATTTTGAAACCTACTACAATGTTTTCAAGCCTAAGTATGAATTTTCATTCTCCTCTACATTTGAATACTAGTTATAGGTTAAATTTACATATCAATAACAATGTAGGATTATTTCATTCATAATTTTGGGTTACATTTGTTAAAAAAAAAAAAAAAAACATTTGAAATCTCAGCCCACGGTTCGGACCTAGTTTGATGAACACCCTTAGTGGTGTTCGTCCAGCACTGGCCGAACAACTCATAAGGTGTTCATCTCACACTGGCCGCACACATTGGTATCTGTTCATGGCATGTTGATCGAACACTCTCACTAGTGTTCATCTCATAGTGGCCGAACACAAGCCAATGTGTTCATGTCATGCTGGTCGAACACAAGTGAAGGTGTTCATGTCATGCTAGCCGAACATCTCTGAATCTGTTTATCACACACTAGCCAAACTCTCCCTTAGTTGTTCATCACACACTGGTCGAATTTCAGCCCGAGCACGCTTTTTTTTTTCGTGATTTTGTTATGTTGGAATTAGAACCTAAGTATGATTTATTTTACGTGATGTTTACATGAAAGACAATTACTAAAATGTATTCAAGGACAAGGAGAAGGCCGACGACATCAGCTAGAAAAGAAATGGAAGAACAACGTCAACAAGAACCAGAAGTTGAACTAGAACAACCACATTAGATGTTGCAGGACCAGGGCCAGGAACATGAGCATTATCAGTCGGATGTTGAGCATTTCCAGCACGATCAGGAGCCTTTTCAGCACGATTAGGAGTAGGAGCATTTATTTGGGGCTCAGATTGAGGGTGGATTTCCCGGTGGTCCGTATGATACATCATTGCTGACTTCGTATGATCACACGTAGCTACATATATTTGGGTTGGTAAAGAAGAGCGGGGAATTCTAAAATGCCACAATCACACACAAAAATTGATTAATTGGGTCATTCAAAATGATGACACTTTGAAGGCCTTTCGAGCAATTATGAGGGGCAGTGCGTTGCATCGACTAAGGCAGATATGCTATGCTGATGTGAATAAGGTGTTAGTTTCTACTTTCGTGGAACGATGACATCCATAGACTAACACTTTCCATATGCCTTTCGGGGAGATGACTATTACTTTAGTTGATGTGTTTTGTCTTCTCGGTCTTCCGATTGTGGGTGATCCATTATCTTCTACTAGGGATGTCAATTCATATGTCATTCAGATGTTGGGAGTGCCACTTGGAAAGGTTTTTGAGGGAATGAGAAATAAGAGGGGGGCTTTGGTGACATTGGAGTGGCTACGTGTCAGGTTTAATGCCGATGTCACGTCTGAGGATGAGTTTAGGGTAGGTTGTGCAGTGAGGGCGTACTTTTTATTATTTTTGGGTTACATGATATTTGCTGATAAAAGCGGAACCCGTGTACCTATATCATACTTAGAGTGCCTTGAGGATCTTGAAAATATGGATGGTTATGCGTGGGGAACTGCCACCCATGCATATTTAAATATACATCTTTTACATTTAAATATACATTTTAGCATTTTAGATATCATAAAAATATATACTTTGCATTTAAACATACATGCCACATCCTTCATTTTCACATCCATGTTAAAAAATAAATTACCCATGCATTCACATTAAAAATCATCTCATATATTTTTAGCATCCCAGTTGCATCAAATAAAGTAGTACATGCATCTATTATTTGCATTTATTATCCAAATAAGCTGCATTAGGAGTACGCTAAAAAGAAAATAAAAATGTCACCCATCATGAAAAAAGAATATCTCCTTGGCATTTCTTATATCCCTACAGCATTGGCATGCATAGAAAATAAGTTCTGGTGCATAAAAAATATCTGTTTTGTACTGCATATATCCGAAAATGTATCCGAAAAATGCACCTGGAAAAATTTGCATTTCATTCCGAAAAGTCCGTATTGTGAACATATACCATGTAAAAATATTTTTAGATATAAAACATGCATCATATAGCCTTATTTGCATTAACATTATAAATCATGCATAGTAGGGTCAAATAGTGACTACTAGTTCAATTATGCATCGCAAAAATAAATTGCCCAAATTTCATGCATCACTACCAAAATTGCATCATTTTAGCCCATAAATTGCATGCATAAACATCATGGGAAGCATATATATACTCCAAAAAGTCCAAAGCAGTACAGGAATTGAGCAGATATGAAAAATTAACCAAATGGGTGGAAGAAAGAGTATACTTACAGCAGGATCTGGAAGATTTGAAACATGTTTATACCAATCACGCACCAAATTACCCCAATCTCGCTTTGAATAATAATAATCAACATGATTTCGGACCAAATGAGGAAGTTCCCTCCTCTCTTCGCCTGCTTCCGGGTTCATTGGTGCTTTTCCCTTCCGAGATATTGAGGACGAAGCCATCTATGCAGAATAAACAAAATTTTTGGCAGAAGAAAATTGTGAAAAGAAGAAGAAATGAAAGAAAAAAGGTTCACTCCGTCGGCAATGGAGGAATTTGAGAAAGCAGAAAGAAAAGAATGAAGACTCCTTTCTTCATCCCGTAAGACAAACAGAAGAATTTGGAATTTTTCAATCTTCCCCCTCCAAGCAACTCAGAATCAGCACTTAAGTCCTCAAAATTTCAAAGTTGCAAAATGGCCCCTAAAGCTTAACAGGAAATTAACAAAAGTAATTTTGTTAACCAAACTCGACGGCCTTTCATCCCAAGAGCAAGGAAAACTCATGTCTCCAGCGAGTCGTAGAACAAGCGAAAAAGTCGAGAAAATTCGGCCAAGGTAAGCCCCTTCCCTTTTGTAAAAATAAAGAAAAAAATCAAAAAAATCAAAGACAAAAAAAAAAAAAGAGAAAGAAAAAGAAAAAAAAAGAAAAAAAATCAAAGGAAAATAAAAAATAAAGTCATGAAGAAAAGCAAAGAAAAAAAAGAGAGATCCCCAGCATTGAAAATCCAGAAATGCAGAAATAGTCAAATTAATGCCGGCGACAACGATCAAAAGCATGAAAGGTAAGAAATGTAAGGTTTGCTTATTCTACCTTCAAAAATAAAAGAAAAATCTTTTTGAAAAGGTTTTGTTCAAAAAAAAAAAGAGGAAGGAGAAAAGAAAAATCTCTTTATCGTATCCAACCAGATATTGATTAGTTGGATACAATTTTCGGAAAATTTGAAGAAAATTCATTTTGTCGTATTCGACGTCAGATATTTATCGGTCAAATACAGTTTTCGAAAATTTGAAAATTTTCTTATTGTGTTTGGAAACAAGGTATTGACCAGCCAGACACAATTTTGAAACTGCCTCTTAACGTATTTCGGCGGCGTATTGGGTTGAAATATGGTTTTCGAAAAACACAAAAATCTTCATACCGTATTTAACGACGGTTTCGGACCGGATGAATACGTCTTTTCGAAAAACATAAAAATCTTTTTTCCATTGTGTTCTCAGATGGGTATTGACCCAAAGGACACAACATCCTCGTTGGTTGTTCGTCTTGCTTGAGGCCGAACTACGTTTGGTCTGATTTCCTTTATTAAGGAATATGTAAGCATCCTACATTAGTAGGTCCGACCATCAGAGTACTTAATTTGCATATCTGCTTAAAAACTGCGATAACCTGCTATAACTGACTAAAAATGTCTAGGATATGGAGGTTTGTTTCATGTTATAAATTGTTGCATTATAACTGCTACCTGTTGCATTTTTCTCCCTCATTTTATAATTGAACGAAATTGGAGAGTCTATTTCTTATCAACGATGTTCGTTTACTCAGTAAGCTGTGGGTTACCCATAGACTCCATCGTTGAGGGGCTCTGTAGACACCCCAATTTCGTACCCCTGGTATGTGACATGACATAAAATATCAAGACCTGTTAAAACATTAACAAATGTCAAGTTCTGAGGTCAAAAGTGCAAAAGGACAAAGCAGAGGATGCGCAAAGAGTGAAAAACGAGGGTTCAAAGGCGTCAAAAATTGAAGCGTGAATAGTAGTGGCACCACCCACTTGAAGAATGGGCATGGCGCCCAGTTTAGCCTTCCCGGCTCCCAGACTCTTCTACAGTCGCCGTAAAGCTCAAATCTCTCTGCGGCTGGTACAATCGATCAATGCATGAAGAGTAAAATTAAATTCCTTCGATGTCCCTATTCAAGCCTATAAATAGAGGCTTTGGGGTCCGCTTTCAGTACACCATTTTCATCGATAAAAATTCTCCGCGTCCTCGTTACGCTGAAGAAATAGAGAGCGAAGTGAGATAGTGAGCGATCTCTCCTCAAAGCCTCGAAACCCTGTCAAACCTCCTCCAAACACAAAACCAACCGGTAGGAGTGAGCCTTAGCCCCCCAGCTAGGTATCCACCCTATTTCCCCGGTCCAAAAATCGTGGAAAGAGCAGTTGCTCTGCCCGATTTAAAAGGCCAAATCTGTTAGAAATAAGCCCTTATTCTGCCCGATTTCCGCCTTCTCCAAGCCAACAAACAAACAAACACAAACAGTTACTCTGCCCAAATCCCGAGGCCAAAAGTAACTTTCGGAAGGCGATCCACTGCCCAGAATCTTCACAACACACACAACAACAAAAAGACTCCTCTCCGGAAGGACGAGCGGCGAGCACACCCTAGGCCATCAGTAGGTAAGTTTTAAAGTTTTTATTTATAAAAATGTTATTTCTAATCCGGCCCAATGTAAATTTATAAGTAGTTGTGCTGCCCGGATTTAGATAGAAAATACCACTAAAAAGAGCCGTTATTATGGCCAAATATTTCCAAGTATATTTGTAATTATTTGTAAAGAGGTCGTAGGTAAGTTTTAAAGTTTTTATTTGTAAAAATGTTATTTTCAATCCGGCCCAATGTAAATTTATAAGCAGTTGTGCTGCCCGGATTTAGTTAGAAAATAATAGTAAAAAGAGCCGTTATGATGGCCAAGTATTTTCAAGTATATCCGTAATTATTTGTAAAGGGACAGTTGTAAGTCTGTAAATAATGTAGACACAATGGATGTATTTGTAGGCAGTTAATGCTTTATTTATCTGTTAAATAAATATAACAAAAAGCATACGTTAGCCAAAAACTGTTTTGAGACGAAAGGGCGAGTTGGGTGCCTAGCACCTTCCCAACTCGTAACTTAGCCTCCGGACCCGTTTTTTATTATCTCTGGTTTTCTTTTTTTGGTTTTGCTTTATTTCTTCCTCAAAATAAAGATGGCGACTCTAAAACATTTTGGATCCAGTGGGGCCTCGTAACATCTTTCCTTGCACTTTCCCGTTTTCCCCTAAAAAAGGGAAAATGAGAATGGAAATGTGATGTATTCCTATATCCTGGTATCCCCTAAACAAGGGATAACTTGATGTAGAAAACCCAAAGCACCCATAGTGATCCGAAATAGGCCATAAGGCTATTTTCATAAAATCCATAGTGGGGGCGCCGCAACATTCTTTCCTTGCACTTTCCCGCTTTCCCCTAAAAAAGGGAGAATGGGAATGGAAGAGTGATGCATTCCTATATCACGGTATCCCTAAAAAGGGATAACTTGACATAGAAAACCCAAAGCTCCCATATTGGATAAAAAATCCACTAAAGGCAATCGAGGCGCATTCAAACGCGCTATTCTGACAGAACTCCTCTCGCACTTTTGATTTCGTCTTCCCCTAGAAAAGGGAGGGTGGAGCGAGGCGTGGATGTCACCGCATCCTCACGTACGCGCACCCCTATCCAAGGGCGCGCGTGGCGCGGGCGCACGTGGCGCGGGCGCACGTGGCGCGGGCGCATGTTTCCCGGGAACCCACAACCTGACGTCTTAAATTCAAGTCCTATTTCTGTAACACGTCCGGTTCCATATGGGTTTTAGCTAAATCGCCTTTAGTTGTCGGATTGTGTTGGATTCCATGCATCATTTTCTCTCGGTCTCAAGCACTACTCGTTATGCTTGATCAGTGACCTTCACCACATTCTATGCTAAGTGCACATCTGTTGAAAGGCAAGAGTTGTGGAATGAATTAATTGATTTCAGTCAGGGGCTTGTTAATTCTCATGGTTGGTTGTTGGGGACTTCAATATCATTCTTGAGCAGCATGAAAAACTTGGTGGCACGGGATGGGGACGAGCAGGGGTGCTCTTGAATTCCAAACGTGTCTTAATGCTTACGGTCTTTCGGATTTGGGCTATCAGGGCAGTAAATACACTTGGTGCAACAACCGTGGCAGTCACGCTACCATTTTTCAACGAATTGATAGAGCAGTTTGTATTTCTTCCTGGATTTCTCGATTCTCTAACACTACGGTGGATCATCTCAACCGTACCTGTTCTGACCACTCGTCTCTCCTTATTTCTATATGTTCTTCTACTGGTCATAATCCTCTCAATTTAGATTTGAATGTTTGGTCTTCGCATCACACTTTCTTGGCCACGATTTACTGCGGCGGCGGGTTAATGTTAAAAGCGAGACCAATAGTGCGTTTCGAATAAACTTAAAGATTGTTCGAGCTCTTAAAATACGGAACAAGACCATCTTGGCAACATTTTTCAAGGTGTTAAGATGGCCGAAGGCAACGTGCTTGCTAGGGAAATTAGTTCTGGCGATAATAGTCACAATTGAGCTGCACTCCATCTTGCTCAGGCCACTCTCAAACATGAACTTAAATTGGAGGAAGATTACTGGAAGCAGAAATCTCATTTTCGTTGGCTTAAAGAAGGGGATGGAAACACCAAGTTGTTCCATTCTTACGTCAAGCAATCCCAAAGTAAGCTTTATATCCACCGTATTCTTGATATACATGGCAATGTTGTGGACCTTTGAGCAGTCTATCAAAGAGGCTGCTATCAATTTTTATAAGGATCGGTTGACGGCTAGTGTATTCTCATGGATGAAGGCCCTCTTTTAGTTATCCCTTCTTTGATTATGGTGGATCAAAATTCCTCACTCGCTTCTGACTCCCCCTTCTCTTGAGGAAATTAAAGAGATTGTTTTCTCCTTAGATGGCGGCAGTCTTCTTGGCAGAGATGGTTTCGGGTAAGTTTTATACGTCTTGTTGGGACATTATTGCTGATGATCTTCACCTTGCAATTTCAGAATTTTTTTTTGGATTTGAGCTCCCTAAAGCTTGGACTAGTACTCTTATCATTACTATTCCTAAATCTAATCAAGTCGATACATTCAAAGACCTTCGGTAGATTAGTCTTTGTAATTTACGTAACAAGGTGATCACCAAAATTTTGTCCTCGGCTTGCCCTTATTCTTCCCATATAATCTCCAGAAAATCAAAGTGCATTTATCAAGGAAGACTTATTCAAGACAATCTATTACTTGCCGATGAATTGACTCATCATCTCAAGAAAAGGTCAAGAGATCCAATGTTATTATCAAGCTAGACATGGACCAAAGCCTTTGATTGGGTGTCATGGATTTATCTCACCCAAGTTCTTCGTAAATTTGGTTTCGGTGAGACTTTGATTGATATGGTTTGGCGGGTGATCTCTAACAAGCGGTTCTCGGTGTGTACGTTAATGGATCTTTGGCGGGGTTCTTTCCCTCATCCCATGGTTTTGCGGCAAGGGGATCCCTTTCTCCTAACCTTTTCATTATAGCGGTGATTGAAGTCTAAGTCGCGGCCTTAACAAGCTCCATACATATCATGCTAATTTTGCCTATTCTTCCTCAAGTGGCTGTCCTATTATCTCACACTTGGCTTTTGCTGACGACATTGTTATTTTCTGCAATGGTAGCAAAAACTCGCTTACTCATCATCGGCTTTTACTTGAAAAATATGAGCAGTGTTATGGTTAGATGGTCAGCCATGGGAAGAGTTGTTTTATGGTTTCGAGCTCTCTATCGGTTGCTAAAATCTCTTCTATTCGGCGTCATGTTGGATTTCCCAATAAATCCCTTCCTGTTACTTATTTGGGCTGCCCTCTTTTTGAAGGAAGGAAGAAAAAAAAAAATCCCTTTTTGACCCGCTTATTGGAAAAATTCAGAATAAAATTAACTCTTAGATGGGAGCGTTTCTCATGCAAGCTGGTAAAGTAACTCTCATTAACTCAGTTCTACATTCTATTGTCATGTATCAGATAGCTATTTTGGACCCCCCCCCCAATTTCGGTGATTAAGCACATAAATAGGATGTTTTCCAATTTTTTCTGGGGTTCTATTGACGGAAAACATAAATCTCATTGGGTGGCTTGGGATCGATGCTGTCGGCCTGTTCTTGAAGGGGGTATTGGTATCCGTGCTATTTCCGATATCGTCCGAGCTTTTTATATTCATCTCTGGTGGAGATTCAGATCCTCTAACAGCCTGTGGAGTCGGTTTATTTATCAAAGATATTGTTCCATTACCCACCCGACGATTGTTTCATCTAGAGGATCTCTTACTTGGCGTAGAATGTGGAAGGTCAGAGACATTGCAGAATCTCATATTATTTGGATTGTTGGAAAGGGTCAGTGTTCTGTTTGGCTGGATTGTTGGCTTCCTGAGGGGTGCATTCCGCAACCAGCTTCCTCTAGATTTGTATCAGTGCATGAACTCTTTGAATCCTCTTCTCAGCTTTCGGCTGCATCCCGTCGGGACATTGGTAATGCGGCTGCTGTTTCGGTGGCCAAGACAGGCATTTCTATCTCCAGTTTCCCAGATTCAGCTCACTGTACTGTTACAGACAAAGGTGATTTTTCCCTAGCTTCTGCTTGGCAAGTGGCTCGTATCATTAGACCTACTTCTTTATCTTCCAGGTTCATTTGGCATAAACTTGTTCCTCGTCAGATCAGCCTGTTCATGTGGCGTTTGTGGCTGCGCAAGCTGCCTATTGACGAGAGCATTGTCAGTAAAGGAATTCAACTTACTTCTCGATGTTTTTGCTGTTCCTCGGGTGATGTAGAAACTTATTCTCATGTTTTTTTTATAGTTCCCTTGCTCGTTACTTGTGGCCTGTTTATAACAGGTTGAACGACATTTCTTTCTCCTTCAATTCTCTCAATCATTGTTGCTTTAGTTGGTGGCAGTCGAGAGCAAACTCTGCATTGCATATCATCACCCCCATGGTGATCCTTTGGGAGTTATGGAAGTATAGAAATTCCAGCTTTCATGACGGCTCTCGTGCTCCTCATTGGGCTGTTATTAATCGTATCAATCTGCTGCTCTAGTCCATATTACAGTCGGCTGGTCTATGCCCGAAAGTGCAGAACTGGGACCTTCTTTTCTCCACTCGTCTGGGCTCCATTTTGACTAAAAAAATTCAGATTATTAATTGGATGAAACCTGATGGAAATATGCTCAAACTTAACACGGATGGTGCTTGTCGTGGCAATCCTGGTTTAAGTTCGGGAGGAGGAATTATACGTAACAGTCATGGTGAGTTGATTTTCGTTTTCTCCTCCTTCTATGGTCATTCTACCAGCTTTCATGCGGAATGCCTAGCTCTGTTCCAAGGGGTCACTTGGTTGGCAGATAATCAGCATTATGGTTCTATTGTTGAGGTGGATTCTGTGAATCTTCGGCTTTGTGTTTTGGGCATCATTCGGCCTCCCTGGAAGAGTCTCTACTTAATTCGGGCTATTATTAAAATTTTTAATGAGGCCAATCTCTCCATCAGCCACACTTATCGCGAAGCCAACTCAGTCCCTGATGCTCTTATAAATCTTGGTTGTGATGAGGGCATTGATCGTTCTTTTGACTCTTCAGCTGCACTTCCTCCTCGTATCAAAGGCTTTCTTATTCTAGATAGTAGAAATACCCCTTATGTCACGCTTTCATAGTTTTGTTTATTGTCTTTTCTTTTCGAGGTTAGGCTCCTCCGTCCTCCCATTTATAAGGGCAAGGCTGGTTGTCCCCCTCAAGTTTGTTATTTTCCTTCTTAATCAATAAAATCTAGCAGGATGCCGTCCCTGTTTCATAAAAAAAAGGAGTATACCTGCTCTTGATTTTGATGTTTATGCATGCAATTTATATGCTAAAATGATGCAATTTGGCAATTATTCATAGCAAAAATATGAAATTCGTGCTATTTAATTTTGTGATGCATACTTGAGCAATTGGCACTATTTGATTATGCGATGCATATTTCATGGGACTAATATATTTTGACTATATGATGCACTCTTGAGCTTCAAAATATTTTTTTATGATGTGTGCTTATGCAATAGACTTTTCGGATATATGGTGTATTTTTTTTCGGATGGATGCATGCACATACTGCAGAGATAAATTGTATGCAAAATGCCACAGAAATACTTTCTTTTCAATGCTTGTAATAATTTTTTTTTTGAACAAATGCAATATGCAATTATTTTGAGATGATCGCATATGATTGGTTGCTAAGGCATGAATATATCATTTAGCAGTCTTATGCATGCAAATGCGTCATAGGGATATTTAAATGTTTGCTAAAATGATGCATGGATATATTATAAAATGTGTGCAAAAATGCAACATGAATTTTCTTTTGAATGCAAAAATGCAACACAAATTTTCTCTTTTTATGCGCGATATGCAAGATAGAACACATTTTTTTTCTCTCTTTTTTCTATGCATGCAAAATGCAATTATTTTACATTTTTTATGCAATATTATTATTATTTTTAAAAGTGCAACATAAATATGCAAAATAGGGCATGATTTAATTTCTTTTATATGCATGCATGCAAAATGCAACATGGATATTTTATGCAACAATATTTATTTTGACATGCTTAGCAAGAATAGCATAGTATTATGTCATGTATAGGATTCAGTGGGAGATAAGAATTTTTACCTCCCTTTTCCTTCCTGATTCTGAGATGCTGCTGTTTTTTTTTTTCCTTTTTTTTTCTAGGTGCGCAGAGCTTTGAACAGGGTTTGGCCCAGCTGCAACAAGGTTGCCACCATTTATAACTTGATGGCTTTGCAGGCACAGCTCCTGATGGAGTCCTCCGGCTTTAGTGTGTTTCTGCAAGCTTTCCGTCCCTTCCGCAGCTATATGCTCATTTTTTAGGTTTTGCGGGATTACTGGTGGGACACCACCCATACTTTCCATTTCAGCTGGGAGGAGGCCACATTGACCCCGTGCGATTTTGTTGCGATCACGGGTATTTCTACCCAGATTGCAGTGGCCTCGAGCCTAATACACCCTCCGACATCATGATGACATGGTGGATGATCTTTTGGGTTTTGAACTCGAGTATAAGACTGCCGACGAGATCAAGATTGGCAGTGTCAGGAGTTGGCTGGTAGCACATGCCAGGCACGTTGACCTGAATGATAGCGAGGTCATGACTCGCATTACCAGGGCGTTCTTGTTCTTCTTTCTAGGAGTATCACTGTTTGCCCACTCATCCACTTCTCTAAGGGTTTCGGGATGTCTCATGGATCTGACCGCTGCCATTGAGTATGACTGGGGTAAGTGTGCCTAGTTGAGCTTTATGCTTCCATGGACAGGGCCAACCGTAATGATTCACCAGTCCTTAGAGGTTTCGCTCCGGCTTGGGAGGTATCTTTTCTTTTTCCCTACTTTTGATTTATTTTTGTTTTCTCAGCATTTTGCTCTTTTTTTTTGCTGACTTTCTTTTTTTTTTCTTTTGCTGGCTTTTTTTTTTTTTTGCGTGTCTGGGCCTATTCTCAGATTCCATTTTACCCCGGCCTATCACAGTTCAAGCATCCACGAGCCACCGCCTAATTGTCAATTTATGAACGCCAATCGGGTAGAAGAGGATCGAGATGGCAAATTTTTTGATGAGATCAAGATGCGAGACAAGATTGCGAGCTCAAGCTCGGGCACAGTGCATTTATATCACTTGAGGGGTTTGGCTGGACCTTATATGATATCTCTGGAGATGAGCCGTTACCGGATTCTGATGGTGTCCATTATGGTTGATTCACTGTATATTGGCGAACGGGTCAACAACCAGCATTTTAGGTTTTCGGTGCCTCCAGTGACACCACCTGTACCTCCTCCCTAGGTGATTGTCCTAGACTTCTTGCCGAACAGGTATCTGTACCTGTCGAGATATATTGTGCCTCAGAGTGATTATCCTGTTATGGCATATGAAGAGTTCCTGAGGACAGTGCTCCATCCTGCCCCTATAGCGGCTAGGCATGCATCTGACGTCTTTGATAAGCCGAGGCCTTCTTGTCCAGCTCCTGACGTGCAGTCAGATTTCTTTGTGCATGCTGAGGATTTTTTCCACCTTCCAGTATCGCCATGATGGAAGACTTGTGGAGAAGGTTTTGCCCGATGTTGACATCCCTGAGCGGTACCAGATCCAAGAGCGGGCCGGCGCGGTATACTTCTTTTCCTTTCCATACTTGCATCACTTTTTTTTCGAGGCTGACACACATATTTTTTTTGTTCTACACCTTTTCCCAGGTTGATACGTCTTCGTACAAGAAGTTGTTGAGGGGCTTTTTCAAAGATCAACAAATTGTATCACGCTCGGACGAAGCCATTTATTTGTTTGGGAAACGACGCTGTGAGGCAGACTAGGCACCGGGGCGAGGATGATGATGATGATGCCGGTGGATCGAGTTATGCTCGGGAGAGGGGACGAGAGTACAGGATAGGTGGGATCGTCCCCCGGGTCATGAGTGGCAGCTTTGGCAGGAGTAGATCTTCTCGTGGTCATTAGCTCCTTTCACCTGCATTTATTAGCTTTTTGCTGTACCAGACTCTGTACACATTTCTAAATGCAATGTATTATTATTCTACGATGCATGACTTAAATGCGAAGACTCAATTATTCTAAAAATAAAGAAATCTAAACAATTATCTATGGTAATTCGCTGGGAAGAAGAGGTACCGCTTCTTCCTCAGAGTTTGCTATTTTTACTCCCATCATGCGAGGGCTATGGCCTAGCTTCAGTCTCATTTCCATTTCTCGTGAACAAATTTCAGCCATCGGAGCAACTGAGTTCAAAACAAGGATACCGTGCGCTTGGGGGAACAGAAGGGGCTCCCTGGCACCACCCATAGTGGTTGTGGGCGCCGTGCCAGGAGTGGCTATGGGTGGTGCCCATGGCTTTTATTGTGCATTCATGTATCAGCCACTATTCATGCACTGTGCTCAGAATTTGTCTATTTCTTCGATTTTCAGTATAAAAGGAAGCCGAGGCAGCGTCCATTTTCACCATTCATTTGCTTTCTTTCTCTGCTCAAGTCATCTAAGTTCTCTCTTTGTTCTATCTCCCTCTTCTTTAGTCAGATATAATTTTTTGTCCTTTTCTAGGGATAGCCGCACCTGTTCACACAACTTTGGAGATATAGATTTATGAAAATGCGTTGGACTTCTGGATACTTTCCTTGCGGACAGAGGCGCGAGAGTGGTTTGAGCACATCTATGGGTATTGATGCTCGCTGCCATGGCGACCTCGCGCATTAATGGGATATGCCGAGGGGAGGCCTGTGTTCGGCCGCAAGCAGAGCCACGCTTTAACTATTGCCTGAATGAGATGTGCCCCACATTTGAGGAGTTTTGCAGTATGGTGGGGATGCCAGCCATTGGGCCTATTGTTGTACCCTCTGCGCGAAGGTGCCCTTTTATGGCGATAAGGGAGTTGTTCGGCTCGACTCGCGAAGCTACTCCGGGTTTTTATAATGGAGTCAATTTTAATTTGACTGTTCTTCTCGATGCTTATGTTGAGTCTAGGGAAGATGACCCGCCTACCTCGCGGCGCTGCGCAGTCGCCTTTTCCTCATGCTACGGGACGGTATCTTCTCGTGGGTCAATGAATCGATTTATGAGATGCGCATGGTCGCGACATGGTGTCAAGCTTCTGACCGGCCGGTAAATATTATCCCGGCCATTTTGGTGAAACCTTGTTTGGTCCGGACGTTGCCTAGTGATGAAGTGTTCCCTTCTCGAAAGTCCTCTCTGATTCATATGTGGCTGAGAGGAGCACCTTAACCGGGACGGACCCATGCCATGGAGAATGTATGATCCCGGGCGCTATGGCTCTCACAGTCATTATCACCAGACTAATTTTTCGGAACACGACTGGATAGAGTACTTTTTGCCCATCGGCTCCATGGAGATAATTTGGGTAGTCAGCCATTGGCAGATCCGTAGCTTCTTTATGTTTACTGGGGGCTATGCCAGGTTATCGTGTCGGGTCTTGAGAATACCACCTATTATCTGGCATACCGAGTCCTTCACCGCCATGCAGAAAGCTGCCGCCCCTCGACCGAGGAGTTGCGCATGAATAGGACGCTGGGCAACCTCATCCGCGACATGTGGGAGCTAAACTTTCCTCATGGAAGCCACCTTTCTCCTCGAGTATATGTTTTTATCCCATGAGTATCTATCATGGGTGCTGGTGCATGATGAGGGACACTCTCGTGTCATCAGGCATGTACTAAGGCGGATCCTCGGTCGGTGAGTGAGCAGCGGCATAGATGCTTGCTTAATGGAAATCAATGAGGATTTGGAAAGATCGGGGCTGGTAGTTCCTCAGGCTCTGCATGAGGACTTTCGGCGAGTGTATGGCCTTGGTGTCCGAATGGCCCCTGATCCTGATGAGGCGGGTCCTAGTAATGCTCCTCCCCCGACAGCAATGCGAGTCTACGAGCAATCCCTAGCAGTGCATGCAACCGATCCTCTTCAGCCGGGCAGTGAAGTACGCCCATGTGATGGCGCTGGTCCAAGTCGTCCTGGTATCCAAGACAATGGCGATGCTGATGACGAAGAGGATGAGGACACCTCTAGAGGCTCTCACGCTGGTGAGACTAGGGCCTCTTCTGCACCTCGCAGAAGTATTTGGTCACGACTGCGACGTCGCAGACGCCGATGGACCGTTCGAAGCTGGCCGCATGAAAAAGTGGATAGTCGGGGGAATATATAGGTAGCATGTATATAGGCAAGTGTACAGATATAAATGCTAATCTTAAACGTCTTAGACACTTATTCCTAATCTGCACCTTATGGACTGCATTATATTATATTTTGATGTTGTTGTTGTTGTTGTTGTTGTTGTTTTTTATGAGCTCTGTCGTGGTTTTTCTCTTTGGTCAGTCAAGACACTCTTTTCTGGGTATGCGTGAAGACTTCGGCAGGCCAGAGATCAAATGCTGAGGATTTGGAACCGTGATTCCCTCTCCTTTCTCCCCGGTTTTTTTGTGCTTCTAACTTTTGCCTAGGTTGCTCCTTTCTTCGGGTTTTCAACCTAGCGAGCCCTTATTTCTCCTTTTTTTTTTTTGTGTGCTCTAACATTTGCCTAAGCTGCCCTTTCGGGTTTTCAACCTAGCGATCTGGAGAGAAAAACAGTTGCAAGATATTTTTTTTGATTCACGCATAGTACCTCTTGAGCTTGTCGAGGTTGAAGGGTTGAACAAGATCTTCCCCATCTTGATTGGTGAGGAGCACCGCACCTCCTGACCGGATCTGTTTGACGATATATGGTCCCATCCAAGGAGATTTCCATTTTCCCCTAGTATCGACATAACTAGGGGGTTTCTCGCGAAGTACCAGATCTCCGACTTGGATATCGCGACCTTTGACTTTTTTGTTGAATGCTCGAGTTATTCGCTTTTGATATGCCCGAGTATGTTCTAGGGCTAGCAACCGTCGTTCGTCTATTAGGGCTAAGTCTTCATAGCGCTGTTTGATCTAGTCGATTTCAGCCACGTTTGATTCCATCATCACCCTTAATGATGGGATTTCTACTTCAACGGGCGAAGACAAGACAAATTCTCCATGCCATAAGCTAGAGAATCAGGTAGCCCCACTGGTGTACGAACTAAAGTACAATAGCCGCAAAGAGCTAACGGCAATTTCTCCGCCGCCTCTTCCCCGTGTCACCATTTTTTGATGATATTTTCTAGCATTTTGTTGGCTGCTTCAACGGCACCATTTGCTTGTGGTTGATATGGGGAGGATTTATGCCTCTGGATTTTGAATTGGTCGAGCAGACGATTTACGTCCCTTTCGAAGTATGTGTCGTTGTCGGAGATGATTTCGAAAGGTACCCCATATCGGTATATGATGTTGGTCCTGATGAATTCAGACACCTTTTGGGCATTCAGCACTTTGTAGGAAGAGGCTTCTACCCACTTTATGAAATAGTCAACAGCTACCAAGACATATTCATGGCCATAGATCCTTTAGGGTGAATTTGACATATGACGTCAATTCCCCTACGCCGAAGCGGCCGAGGGTCGCTGAGTTGTATAATATATACTGGGGCACGTGTAGATTTGGCGGCTAATCGGCATTTGTCGCAGTGACGTACCCACCGGATACAATCGATTTCTAGTGTTCTCCAATAGTACCTTTATCGGATAACTTTCTTTGACAAAGATATGCCTGCTCATGTGTGGCCCACAAGTACCACCATGAACCGGCTCCATGACTTGCTCACTTTGGCCCGATTGATGCATAATAGTTTTAAACCTTAGTAGTGCCTTTTGTATAGGCTGCCTCCGCTAATTACGAATTGCAATGCCCATCTCCGTAGGGAGATTTTCCCTCTTTTGTCTAGGCTGGGAGGATAGACTCCTTTCAAAAGCAGATTCATGATGTTTGAATACCAAGGCTCGTTGACCTTTTTAGGGGCAGCATCGATTCTGAAGCAATAGGCAGGAGTGACCTTTTTCCCAACTATAAATGGTTGGACATTGATTTCTGTGAGAATTTGAACCGATGATGCTAGAGTGGCTATATCGGCGAATTGATTTCTATCTCGCATGAGGTAGGGAACGAGATATTATCAAATTCGCTTGCTAATGCCGCCGCTTGGCATGATAGAGTCAGCAGCTGGATTCCCGGGTTTTCCACTTCCATTCGACTTGATTTATGATTAAAGCGCTAGCCACCATAGACCTCCAAATCTTTGGCTCCTTTCGAGAGCCACTTATAGGTCGGGCAATACAAGCCTCAGATTTAGTCAGGTTGTTTGAGCATTCAAACTCCAGCCTTACGGCCAACTGAGCGTGAGAATCATGGATCGATTAGCATGATTCCTATGCCAAAGCCTCTTTGTTGGTCGCTTGTCGAATAACACTTGCCATTTGGTGTCAAGATCGGCAATTTCTAGGACACCTTCGTCTGGGAAACTGGGCTCTAATGCATCTTTTGCTTCTAGAGGCAGATCATCTAAATGGTCTGCAATCACGCTGCCTTTAATGGATTTGAGCGTGACATGTGATGTCAAACTCGCTGAGGAGAAACGACCATTTGGCTAATCTACCGGAAAGTGATGGCTTGTCAAGATGTATTTTATAGGATCCATTCGAGATAAGCTTGACGGATCGCTTGCAGATAAGTTTTCAGCCTCGGTTGCCCAAACTAGACCAATGCAGTTTTTTTCCAAGGCTGAGTAATTGAGATCGCTTCCTTGTAATTTCCTACTTATGAAGTAAATGGCATTTTCGATATAGAGTTTTTTCTTTTGGACGAAGCTAGCCCCTACCATCAGATTCGCGACGGTTAAATATAGGATGCAGAGGCTTATGATACGGGGAGGAGCTAGCATCAGTGGGTTGGTGATCGATGTATTTTATACGCCGATTTCATGCTTCTATGACTTAAATTATGCTATATCACGAGGCTTTTTGGCTACCGAATATTGTGTTTTCGGTGAGTTTTGTAAGTTTCAGGTTATTAGTGAAAATATGCAAAACTCCGTGGTTTTATATGCAAATTCCAAGAAGGGCCAAGATGTAAATGGAAGTCTAAAGCTGAGACCTCAAGGGGTCGCAAGGTACTTCCTGCACCTTGCCCCCGCAAGGTGGGCAAGAACATCAGAGGCGCGTAAAATCAAGGCCGTAACTGAGACCTCAGCGGACGTTAGCGTACCCAACACCTTGCGAACGCAAGGTGGTCGAATGTGAAGTCGTATTTTCACAAGTGTTTCGATTGATTACAACTCCCGTATAAATAGAAATGGATGCCAAAAGCCTAGATATAGAAAACGGCCGGAAAGCTTAGAGTAGGTTTTAGAGTTTTTAGGTTGTATAACATAGTTAGATTGTGTAATTACAAGTATTGAAGATCAAATCATGTTTCCGCTCATCTCCATGTGTCGTTCATTGTCTATGATGAACTAAATCATCCATAATCTAGGAGGTGGGAGGTAACTTGTATCGAAATTATGTTTTGATTCATCTTTATGTTCATTCAATTCTTGTTGATTGTGGTGTTTATCAATCCCCATATTATTTCCCTTTGAACAAATGAATGTAATCGCAAATAATAAAGGCCTAGAGGTGCGGATAACTGCATGACCAATGTGCATGTCGTTACACGCTCACCATCACAATAAATTGGACCTATCGATACGAGTGATAAGTTAGGACAGTGTTCATACATGATCTAGGTGACGATAGATCATAATCTAGGTGATGATAGATTACATGTTCTGTGCTTAGGATATAGAATGGATGAATGTTATGGGATGGAGGCCGAACCAATAGTTCAACGACTATATCTATCTTTAGTGAACGAACCCAAGAAATTGAATGATAATTATTATGAATTGAACATAAAGGAGATACAAGTGAAACCCGAATCCTAGATTGCCACCCACCATACGATCTTCATAACTGTAATTATTGCTAATTAGTTAAACACCTAAATAGTAATAGTAGTTTAGAATAAAACAATTATAAAAATCCCTTTAGATTAATAATTTGCTATCAATAAAGAGTAATTTTTGTCTCTGTGGGTTCGACCCTTGCTTCCAATACTATTCTATAATAGTCTTGTCCACTTGCAATGAAAAAAGATTAAAATAAAACATCGATCAATTGGCAAGGTAGGCTTTATTTTTTTCGGCTAATGGCATTTTTGTCCCATTTGGTCGATTTTTCTTTAGAGCTTGAATAGGCTCACATACGGAGGTCAGTCGCCCTGATGAAAAAACGATCGATATATTGCGACGACCCAGAAGCCTTTTGACTTCTCGTTGGAGTTTTTGGTTGTGGCATATTTATGATGGCTTTGATTTTGGCCGCTCTATCTCGATGCCTTGCTCGGTCACCATGAATCCTGTGACCTTGCCGCTTCCTGGTAACCCCGAATGTGTATTGGTGGGGTTAAGCTTCATTTGATGTTTTCTTAACCTTTCAAGAATTTTCGGGTTTTGATATGGCACCGTCAAGGCCGTTGGAGTGCATGATCATGTCGCCCACGCACACTTCGACTTCTTGGATCATATTTGGATCATATCATGGAAGAGGGCGGTGGCAACTTTGATATGTAGCCCCAACATTTTTAGCCCAAACGGTACGAGAAAGAAGTTCTGTGGGGTGGTGAATGATGTTTTTTCCCCGTCTAGCCATTTTGATTTGGTTGTAGCCCAAAGATGCCGCCTACAAAGGATCTTATTTTGTGAGAGGCCACGCGGCTACCACAATATCGATTGGTAGGGAAGTCATCTTGGGCGACGCCTTGTTGAGATCTGCGAAATCCACACGATCCGAACCTTTCCGCTGGGTTTGGAACGGTCACTATGGATACCAGATCGGGTATTCAACTACCCATAAACTTGACGTGTAGCGCTTCATGATTTCTTCTTTTACTTGCAGTGACCATTCCGGGTTTGATTCGGCTAAGTTTACTGATTGGCCGAGCATCGATAAGTGGGATCCTGTTTACAATGGCGTGATCCAAATTCTGCATATCTTCAGGACCATGCAAAGATGTTTGAGGAGGTCGATCGTCGACCTTCGTAACTTACAGTAGTCACGATTTTGACTTCTTTGATTTCATTGTTCTCCCGCATTAATGGTGGACAAGTCTTCATCTATCGATGCCGATTGGTGCTTTTCCTGGTGCTTCAATGACTTGGCGAGCTCAAGTAGGTAACTTTTATCTTTTGAATCCATTTCATTAAACGACTATTATTAAAGCTAATTAAATCATCTTTTAATGAAGGTGCAACTAAGGAATACACGAAGACATCTATATTATGTGAGGATCTAGATGACCAACTGCAAGGCTAAAGGAATGATGGAAATAGTATATCCGAAACTGGTTCACCGTGATCTACTGGCCGTTAAAAGCGGGCCGTTAGTATACCAATTCTCAGCAGAGGCTTATCAGAATAGACTCGAACTCAAACAGGAGGTTTTCATACTAGTGGCTCTCATCTATCATTCCCAAGAAACCGTCTTCCATATACCATAAGAAACTCTCTCTTTATTGAAGTGAATATTTACAAGCATTCTTTATTCTCGCTAAATAGATTTCTTCGACCTTTAAATCCTTCTTTGCCCGGTTGGTTTCCAAAATTCTCGTGTCCGCCACCGTGATTATTTCTGCTTGTCGGCGAGGTCCCAATGGAATTTTCGAGCGAGTAGCACTTGCTCGTGAGGTGACCATCGCAAATGATGGTATTCATTAAACCGCGTGGTTCCACGTAATAGGTAAAGGGTTGGGAGGCTAATAATTTGCAATTGTTTTAAGCTTCCTACGAGCCCAAGTTGTTTGGAAGATTTCTATATCTTGGGGCGTGTAGATCATCATATTGCCTCGGGGATTGGTTCTTTTCCTTCTTTTGGCTTGGGTAGAATACTTGGTCGGTTTGGCCGAGTAGCGGGTTGGCCTTTTCTGTTGGTTTAGGAAGACAGTAAGCGAATTGGCTGCATGTGCTCCTCGCTTAAGGGAGGTTCTTCTCTTCAATGCACAAATCATTCCCGTTAGTGGTTCCAGCCATTTTACTAATAGTATTTGAAGGATCAAGGGGAAGGTAGTTTTTCCGGGTTATGAAGGCACATTTAGTGAAGGAGCCTGTGTCTGGTCTCTAGGGAGGTGGTGGATCGAGGTTATAAATATTTGGAATAATACCCACCTTGGGAAATAGGTTGATATTTGGTTGAAGCTAGTGTTTGATTGTTTTGGAGGCTTGGAAGAGGATGTTTTCTCGTTGTATCAGACGCTTATACCAGAAGGAAAGAAGTATCAAGAGAAAACCTTAGTTTTTGACTTGTTG
>CM028378.1:38321771-38636513 GCA_013146195.2 Codonopsis lanceolata | reverse complement strand
TTGAATTGACCTACATGGTTAACCAATAGTCGCATCGTGAGTGACCACCCCTAAGACACATCGATCGGTGTTGTCATATGCCTTTACTATTTGTGAGGAAGAGTAAGTTCCGATATTTTCGCCCCTAATTTGGCTAAAGTGTCATGGACATACATCTCGCAGAGGACCCATTGTTCATCGTAACTCTGGGAACCCGCTTTTTCCATTATTCCCACAAAGGATATAAGAGCATCAATGTGGTTGGCTCCTTCCTTGGGTAGATCTAGATCAGTGAACATTATGACATTTCCAAAATGAATGATTCCGATCATCTGAGTAAGCTCATTCGGGGAGGTTTCGATAGGAATGACTGCCTGACTTAAGGATTTAGCCAGTGTGTCACGGTGGGTCTTTGAAGCACAAAGTAAGCCCCAGATGGAAATGTTGGCCTGGGTTTTCTTCATCTGAACTAAAAGAGTATCCTCCACCTCTTTAGCCCCAAAGATTCTGTCTCTCGGTTTTGCCCGAGTGGTCACCTTTTCCGTGTTTGGTTGGTAGGCTCACCGGATCTAGTAAGGTGGCTAACATCCCCACCGACCCAAGTGGCTTTTCTCGATGTTGCGGTGTATTTTGGCTGCCCAGATAGTGTCCCAAGAGAGCATATCATGCGCTAGGCTCTTTTATGGATGGAGATGGAGAGAAGGGAATGAGGATATATGGTAATGGGTGGTTAATTTTTTCGAACTTGGGTACACTGATCTTTTCATCAACCTCAATCATGTTGATTTGAGGTAGAGGGTTATTGAATGTATTTGGTCCGAGAGGAGGTTTTTCAATCACCTTGTCATCTATCAAATCCTGGATAGCATTCTTGAGTGTGTAGCACCTGTCGGTGAGGTGACCACTGTAACGATGGTATTCACAATACTGAGCATGGTTCCAGCTTGTCGCGGGGCTTTGGTGGTCTATAGTTTTCCAAAGGCTTCAACACTCCTCGAGCCATTAGCCCTCGTAATATCACGCATCGAGGAGCTTGCATTTGTCATAGTATCGGCTGACCTGCTCGGCCCCCTCGAAATTCCCTGTTCGGGCCATTATTCCTCCGATCGAATTGACAGACTGTCGGGTCCATAGACCATGGAGCAAGCTAGCTTTGTAGAAAAGTGGCCGATGTATCTCCTACCATATTGACTACGGTGATGCAAGTGTCTTTCCTTTGGAGTATCGGAAAGAGCTGGAGGGTGTATTGACTTTTAACTGCCCGGTTCGTATATCTTCATCAATACGAACCTCTATCTCCACCACTTCTTTGATATTGGTATAAGGGAGATACCGCATGTGTTCCAGGTATATGGGCTGGAGGTTTTTGATGAACATTCTGCATGACTCAGTCGGATCAGGTCTATCAAAAGTCTGGGCCAACTTTCTTTTCCACCTGACTGCAAACTCAACACATGTTTCTTTTTCCCTTTGGGTGCATGACTCGAGGTCTCTTTTATTTTCTGGGCTAATGTTGTCTTTATACCTTTCGAGGAATTCCTCGGCTATCCGGTCCCAGGTATTCATGGTGCTACTGTCTGACAACATTAGCCATTGCTTGGCAGCCCCTACCAGGGTGAGGTGAAAGTTGGAAGTCATAGCTTCAAAGCTGGCTCCCCTTGATTGCATGTCAGTGGAATAGGATTTTAAATGGGATATAGGGCATCCAGTTCCATCAAACTTTTCTATGTCGGACATTTTGAATTTTGAAGGCAGTATTGCTGAAGGTTGTAATGTCAGTGCCCGCGTAGAAAATTCCCCTTTGTTGAGAAGTTTGAGCATCATGGTTTTCATGTTTTCCATGTCGGCCTCCATTTTGGTGGCTGGGGGAGTTGGTTTTAGGTACATGCTAGCAGGATTAGGGACGGCTGGGTTAATTTCTGGCTGTGGTGATGGGTAAGGATTTTGAGCTAGATATGGGTTTTGGGCAGTATAAGGATTCTGGGCTGGATATGGATTTTGGACAGTATAACGATTCTGGGCTGGATATGGATTTTGGGCAGTATAAGGATTCTGGGCTGGATATGAATTTTGAGCATGTGGGTTATTTGCAGGATATGGATTTTGGGCTGGTGGGTTATTGGCGGTTTCGGTTTGGCAGTCATGTTCATTAAAGGGTAAATAGGTAGTAACTTGGCCTGACGGGTTATAGCTTTGGGGATCTATATGTGGGCTGTTTTGGAGTGGGTTGACTATGGGAAAAGGGAGGTCACTTGGACTCTGGGGAATATTGGCGCTCGGGAGAGAATATGGAGGATATGATGGGTAAGGGTTGACATTTGGATAGTAGGGAGTTGGTGGAGGGTTAGGATTTGGAGTGATGACAGTGTTTGGTGGATTAGTGTTTGGCTGAGGGTTTGGGTTTGGAGGCAAATGTGAGGTTGATGCCTTTTGTGGGATTGCAGGGGAAGAGATTACCTCACCACTTGATTTCAAGCTTTGTACCAGATTAGCCATTTGGCTCATTATACGGTCAGCCGTTGCACCCAAATTTTGGTCTAGCCATTGCTGGAGTTGGAGCATACCCGGGAGCCCCTCAGTATCTGTACCCATGGCGGATCGTTCACTTTCGCCATACTGCCTGGATCTGTACCCTTTGAACTGTTTCTGCCCTTATCTGATTTGTTTCTGATACCCTCTGATCTGATTTCTGAACTTGTTTCCCGTATCAACCGGCCAGTACTGTCTTTGCATTTCCAAATTCGGGCCAGGTTTCTGAGGAAAATGGGTTATGGAGGTATCAGAAGGCTGGCTGAAGGCTTTCTGGGCTTGGAGTACAGCGTGTCTTTATTAGTATATTTTATTATTATTTATTTTCCCTACAAATTGACCGGATAAGCACATGCTTTATTTTGACAGTCTTTGGACTTTTCCTGGAACAGTGGATTCTTTCTCCAGAGTATAGGACCAACGTATTCCACCTGCCTTTCGACTCCCCGAGATCGGACTGATCCCAGCGAAGGGCCTATACTCTTTTCGGGATCCACCATTCGAAATGATCTACGTCAAGCATTAGAAAATAATAAATCAGCCCCAGTGTATTTTTTCTTGACTTGCGCTTTTTTTTTTTTGACTTGCGCAATCTTTTTTTGACTTGCACACATTTTTTTTTTACTTGCGCACATTTTTTGTTCTTTTTTTTTTTTGACTTGTGCACATTTTTTTTTTTTTTTGACAAGGGCTGACCCATGATTTAAAATGCAAAAACCGGTTGGTCTTTGAAGTGTCCTGAGAATTTATATGCAGTCTAACGTTGGCTTATGCAGGGGGTAGGCTGGTCATGGTATAGGGTAGCAGTTCGAATATATTTATATGCACGTGCACGTGTGTGCGGTATCTAAAAAGCAAAAAAGTTTTTTTTTCTTTTTCTTTTTCAGATATAAAAATAGAAAATAAAACAGATATAGCCCGTCTTACTGTTATTTGTGGATTTTCTCGGCTTTTTCAGTTTGAGCGTGAGCAAGCAAGCATACCATCAAAAATAGAAAGAAAATGGGGAATCTATCTATTCCTATTAATTACACATTGGTCCTAATCCCCGAAATAAAATGACAGAATTAATGCATATATGTATATTTTGCAAAATGAAAATAAAGCATAATAAAATAATAAATAGGGCCGAAAATGAAACGATATTAAAAATAAAGCCCCGACCCTTTTGTTGTACTGCCCGGAAATTATTGTCAATAAAATACTGCATATATATATATATATATATATATATATATATATATATATATATATATATATATATATATATATATATTATTTTATTTTATTTTTTGCAATTTTTTTTTTTGAAAAATAAGAATATTTTCAAGTATATCCGTAAAAGTAAGTGGAATGAAACTGCTGCAAGATGGAGGATCATATCCACAAATATAGACACGGATGTTAAAGGAACGCAATATTCAAGTGTTTAAATTAATATAACAAGCATACTTTAGCCAGAAACAAAAGAAAAAAAAAAGTTTTGGTTACTGAGTCTAGCCCTCCATTTTTATTTATTAAAATAAAAACGACATCCCCAGCAGAGTCGTCACTGTGGGTTCCCGGGAAACGTGCCCCCGCGCCCCGCGCGCCCTTGGATAGAGGTGCGCGTACGTGCGGATGCGGTGACATCCACTGCTCTTGTTCCACCCTTCCTTTTCTAGGGGAAGACAAAATCAAAAGTGCGAGAGGAGTGCTGTCAGAATAGCGCGTTTAAATGCGCTTCGGTTGCCTTTAGTGGATTTTTTATCCAATATGGGAGTTTTGGGCTTTCTATGTCAAGTTATCCCTTTTTTGGGGGATACCAGGATATAGTATTGCATCACTCTTCCATTCTCATTCTCCCTTTTTTAGGGGAAAGCGGGAAAGTGCAAGGAAAGAATGTTGCGGCGCCCCCAATATGGATTTTATGAAAATAGTCTTATGGCCTATTTCGGATCACTATGGGTGCTTTGGGTTTTCTACATCAAGTTATCCCTTGTTTAGGGGATACCAGGATATAGGAATACATCACCTTTCCATTCTCATTTTCCCTTTTTTAGAGGAAAATGAGAAAGTGTAAGGAAAGATGTTGCGAGACCCCACTGGATCCAAAATGTTTTAGAGTCGCCATCTTTATTTTGACGAAGAAATAAAGCAAAACCAAAAAAAGAAAACCAAAGATAATAAAAAACGGGTCCGGATACTAAATTACGAGTTGGGAAGGTGCTAGGCACCCAACTCGCCCTTTCGGTTTCAAAACAGTTTTTGGCTAAAGTATGTTTTTTGTTATATTTATTTAACAGATAAATAAAGCATTAACTACCTACAAATATATCCATTGTGTCTACATAATTTACAGACTTGCAACTGTCCCTTTACAAATAATTACGGATATACTTGAAAATACTTGGTCATCATAACGGCTCTTTTTAGTGATATTTTCTAACTAAATCCGAGCAGCACAACTGCTTATAAATTTACATTGGGTCGGATTGAAAATAACACTTTTACAAATAAAAACTTTAAAACTTACCTACGGCCTCTTTACAAATAATTACAAATATACTTGGAAATATTTGGTCATAATAACGACTGTTTTTAGTGTTATTTTTTATCTAAATCTGGGCAGCACAACTGCTTATAAATTTACATTGGGCTGGATTGGAAATAATACTTTTATAAATAAAAACTTTAAAACTTACCTACTGATGGCCTAGGGTGTGCTCGCTCTGTCCTTCAGGGAGAGGGAATCTTTTTGTTGTTGTGTGTGTTGTGAAGATTCGGGCAGAGTGACTGCTTCCGAAAGTTACTTATGGCCTCGGGATTTGGGCAGAGTTACTGTTTGTGTTTGTTTGTTTGTTGGCTTGGAGGAGGCGGAAATCGGGCAGAATAAGGACTTATTTCTGACTGATTTGGCCTTTTAAATCAGGCAGAGCAACTGCTCTTTCCACGATTTCTGGACCGGGGAAATAGGGTGGATACCTAGCTGGGGGGCTAAGGCTCACTCCTACCGGTTGGTTTTGTGTTTGGAGGAGGTTTGGCAGGGTTTCGAGGCTTTGAGGAGAGATTGCTCACTATCTCACTTCGCTCTCTATTTCTTCAGCGTAACGAGGACGCGGAGAATTTTTATCGATGAAAATGGTGTACTGAAGGCGGACCCCAAAGCCTCTATTTATAGGCTTGAATAGGGACATCGAAGGAATTTAATTTTACTCTTCGTGCATTGATCGATCGTACCAGCCGCAGAGAGATTTGAGCTTTACGGCGACCGTAGAAGAGTCTGGGAGCCGGGAAGGCCAAACTGGGCGCCACCAAGCCCAAACTGGGCGCCATGCCCATTCTTCATGTGGGTGGTGCCACTACTATTCACAGTTTCAATTTTTGACGATTTGAACCCTGCTTTTCACTCTTTTGCGCATCCTGCTTTGTCCTTTTGCACTTTTGACCCTGTAACTTGACATTTGTTAATGTTTTAACAGGTCTTGATACTTTATGTCATGTCACATACCAGGGGTACGAAATTTGGGTGTCTACAGTAGCAATGATAGGTAAATTAGACTTATCAATCATGGGTTCACATATAGAAATAAGGGAGATATGATGCAAGGAAATAAGCTTTTTCAAACGAGATATAGTTGAATCGTTACCTACTCCCCGAAAGTTCCAAAAAAGGGATTTAATTGACATGAGAAACTGAAGAGGAAGGACCAGATTGGGTTTTATCTTGCTCTTGCGATCGTGTAGTCCGACTTGTAGGCACAATAGGGGGTTTCCGAGGTTTTTTCTTGGGGGATCCCGACTCCAAGTTAAGAGCTTCCAAGGCGGGATTAACAGTGAGGGGGTCTTCATCTTCAAAGGATTGAAGGACGGCAAACCGATTAGGAGAAATAACTGGGGCATCATTCGTATGAGTGTCCAGGTCTTCAGAAACAGGTTCATTGTTAGGAGTGCAGTTGGAAGCATGAGTGTCGTTGGCATGTGATGGCTGACATGTAATATCTTCTATTATGACAGCTTGGTCAGAATCCTTGACAACTGAACACTTGGGAATTTGTTCTCGAGAATCTTGAAGTTTATTTAAGACAGAGATGGGAGGATCCTGAGGGCAATCCTGAGGCTTGTTTAAAGAGTCTGCATGAATTGAAGTAGCGGGTTCTTGGACAATGCCAGGCGATGGATCTGTGAAGATGATCGGTGTGGAGTCTTGAGGGACATGATTTTCTTTAGGCTTCCAAACAGCGGCCTTAACCTGAGTAGGGTTTTCAGCAACCAAGTTAACATTAGCAGAATTATCCTGAGTCGTAGCTTTATTAGAAGTCTTAGGTTGAGAATTTGTTTTGCAAGAAGAATCGTCATGGCCTTGTCTGTGACATCCAGTACAATATGAGGGAAGCCGCTCAGCCTCAACCACCTGCCAAAAGCCTTCCGAAATACCACTATCAATCCATATTCGTTTAGGGAGGATTTTGGTTAAGTTTACCTCAATGCAGATTCGAGCTACGCTTGGTCGAGTGAAATTAGTTGTGGGAGAATCGATGGTTAAAGGGGTTAAAGGAGTGCCAATCATGTTTCCAATGGAGAATAGAGCTTGCTTGTTTAACAAGTAGATAGGAAGGCTTGGGAGAGAAAACCATACCGGAACGATAGGACTTTCTATGTCCGATCTGAAGTCTGGAGTCCATTTAAATACCCGCATAGGGTAGGAGCCAACATACCATTGGTCCTTGATCCAAAGGCGCTGAAAATCTGCCTCGTGGTGAGTTTGAATCAGGACATGCTTCGTGTCCAAATGACCCAGAATAACGTTAGCCTTAAGACCAAAGGTCGGAAATTCTTTTCTCATTGTTTCTAAAGAAGGTCGACCATGTGAGAACTTCCCAACAAGAGAAAACTAAAACGGCTTGGCGAATGCTGCAAGTCTAGGGGTGGCAATGCCTGACACGACACGTTAGCACGAACCAATAAGACACGATTATAAAACACGATTACAGAGACAAATGACACGATAAGCCCAGCACGACACGACACAACACGAAACACGACACGAAATTGTTAATATATTCAAATTAATATTTATTGTTTTATTTATGATCAAATAAGATAGATAATATTAAAACACGATAATGAGGCACGAATACGACACGATAACACGAATTGCCACCCCTAGCTGCAACTTGGTCAGGAGACAATCGAAGAGCTGGTTCTCCCTTGTACGTTGATGGAGGAATAAACGTAGGATTGGAGGTGGGCAAAGAAGAAGACGTGTTTTCCGAGAAGAGAGAAGCAAACGACTTCTTGTGAGAGGGGGAAGAAGGAGCCAGAGGAGGAGGACCACCAGCCCCCACCTCGGCCAAGGCCGGATCCATGCAGAAAGAAGGAACCCTAGACGGCAAGGAAACCTAGCCGACACAGAGAGATAAATTTTTCTAGAGAGAGAAAAATTAGGAATGATTGCATTTTGTCTTTAGTGGGCACTCTAGATCATTGTTTCACATGTTTGTGCCTCTTGTGGTTGCTTGGGAATTACATTCAAAATCAATTGTGATTTTTTTGTTATGATTCTCTCTCTCTCTCCCAGTTCTTGAGTATGTTTGAAGTCCACAAAAGAAAGAACTACCTTTAAAATCAAAGGTTGTAGCAATTTATTTTGGTACTATGGAACTTAGGTTCTCATAGATTGATCTTAAGAAAATTGAATACCCTTGGAAGAAAAAGTGTGAAAGCTACCTAACGGAAAAGAGCTACCTATGAACAAGGTTTATGGCAATTTTCTTTTGGGACTATGAATCCTTGGATTTCATGGGTTGATCAAAAGCAAAGTGGCTTCCCTTGGTAAATAGTATGAAAGGTTCCAAATGGCATGTTTTTATAGCTTGAAATAAAGTAGAGCTATATTCCTAGGGAAATAAAGTACCTATAGATTTTTTGTTATGAAAATTTTTTGATCTTGGGAAAGAAATCTGGTTGAGAAAATAAAAGATGCAAAAAGTGCACAAAATTTTATTATTGATGAATGCTCCTCCCAATGCAGCTTCATTAGGAACTACATCGCTTTGATCTCGTCTTTCTCACTTGTGTATGATTGCATTATTCTTTTGCTTAGCTTTTAGTTATCATGTTTTTAGGCATAAAATTTTAGGACATGCATTGTTGGTAAGGATATCAGCTTGGTGAAATTTTGCCCTAAAATAAACTGTGCAAATCAATTTTCAAAAATCTCAATGTTGAAAAATATTTAGTGGATGTCTAATTTTTGTGTGGACCTAAGAGGTATTGAATCTAGATATGAGGTGCTCAGTTATTGCTAGGGGTGTGATCAAATTATGGTGAACACTTAATTGTGTTTTTCAAAATCTTGGATTTTTTAGAATTCCTAAAAGATTGTTTCTCCCTCTTCCTTTTCCGGTCAAATAAGGGGAGAGAGATCAAGTGTTAAAGAGATCAAGTGTTTCTGGTGATGATGATAAATTTGATTCCTTGTAGATTCATCATGTTTGTTTTGTATGCATGCGATTGCATCATTGGTATATTCTAATTTGTGCTTAGTAAATGATTTCTGATTTTATACCTTGCACAAATTCAGGGGGAGATGAGATTTTCTAACCAATGCAGGTTAGATGGTTTGATTGGTGTTGAATAAACACTTATCATTTGATTTGACCAGAAAAGCTCAACAAAGGGGAAGATTGTAAAGGTAAAATAGGCATGACCTATTTTGGTTTTGTTTCTCCTTTCTTGGTCATTAAGTTCAGGCATTTTTTGTAACAAAATATTCCTAAGATTTTTGGTTTCTTGGTCCTAAAGGTTATGTGCAATTTTTTGAAACAAAATATTCATTATATTTTGGGTTTTTTGACCTAAATCTTAGGAGTTATTTTGGAAATAAAATCTATGCAAAAATCTTTCCTAAACAGTGTCTCAAGAGTCCTTGTCCATATGGTAACAAAATCTAAGATTTATGGTAAGTGTATTTAGTTCCTAACTCTAATCATCTTCCTTGTTGGAGTTTGCTTCCTTTTTTGTAGGTCTCTTCCATATTATAAATAGAGGGCTTGGGACGGAGGCTGTACTGAAGAACATAGAGAGAATTCAGAAAGCAGAGAGCAGAAAAATTCAGAATTTTAGAAATTGTTCATAATTCCAGAATTGTGCAGAATTTGAATGTAGCTTCCAATGCAGTAACATCAGAAACTACATTGAAAACTGCTGGAACTGTTTGTCTTCCTAGCTGTTCTAGGAAGCTTATTTTTTTCATCTCACGTTTTCTTTATCTGTTTTTCTGTGGGATTTTGCTCTCCAAGACTTGTTGTCTTGTGAGAGTGTTTTGTTTAGTGATTTCACATAGTTTTTGTAAAACAATTCATCTTTTTAAGTGAAATCTTTTTTGCAATGAGGCTAGATCAACAACTGCTTGTAGATTGTTTGGTAAACTTCTGTGCTTAAATTCGTGCTTTAGTTTTAAAGTCTTCCGCTGTTTTTGATTTTGTGACCAATGTGTCTTCCATTGTAGCTTCTTCACAAGCTACATTGAGAACTGCATTGGTAGTTTGGAGAATTCTAGCTACTATTGTTTTCTTACAACATGCATTGGAGTAATGTCAGATTTTCATGAGTTGTCTAGATTAGGGACAGTCAGATTTGTATTGATTCAAGATGCTTGAGGACAAGCATCGTTTAGGTGTGAGGGAATTTTGATAAGAACACAATTGTACGATATTGTTAGTCGATTTTGTGATTAATTATAGTGTAAATATTACTTTTTTTTTGTTTTGTGCTTGTTAATGATTGTAGGTGTGAAGAGAGCTGACAAAAGAGGGAAACTAAGCAAAAGTGTTTGTTCAAGTACATCCAAAACAAATTGTGCAAATTTAGTTCATGTTTTTGGTAAACTACTCACTACATATTCGTGTGTGTGTGTATATAGAGACATATAAATGACAAATAATTCTTCAAATAACTACATAATACTATAATATAAAAATCATGTTTATTAATAAATTGAACATGCAAAATTAGAGATAATTATCCTATTATGATTTCAAAGGTTCAAATATTGATGTATATTCATGCATCTTAATAATTAATAACATCTTTTACCGGCTATTTAGTAGATGTATATGTCAAATAATTCATATACAACACATAATGATTCACAAGTACCAAATTAAGTACATGATATCATTTTAATCATATTTCATTATATTTCATTATATCTAGAACATTGATACACAAGGTACAACAAGACGGTGCAAACATTAAAATAAACTTGCAAAATCACAAAAGGATTGAAGCAATTTTAATATGTAAAAATTCAAAGTAATTCGAATTTTATTTCATAATACGTGTTTATTAATTGATTTTCAATTCAAGATATGTGTTCATCTTCTAATTTTGTTTTTTCTATTCATTTTGTTTATATATAATTTAATTTAAAAATATATATATCGTGCATTTAACGCACGAGTGTAAAAATTAGTAAAAATTAGTTGGAACTTGGAGCTAACACATGTTACATAACACCATATGAGATTGGGACTTATGGGCGAGGAAAGAAGAATCAGGAAGGTCAGAAGGTGCATGAACTTTATCTACAATATCCATCTTGGCCTTCAGCATGGACACTCATAACTTAACAAAAATAGATATTATTAATGTTAGCTTCATATAGTATAGTGGCAGCCAGCCAATCTGATATTAATACGGTCTGAAGATTCCAAGCATGTCCCAATGTCACAGGAGGTGGCTGCAAATGCCGGGCAGGCCACAGGCATTAGCACAAGTTGGTGGTGGTTCGGTTTAGTTTGGTTTACACCAAAACGACAAAATGAATCACACCCCATTAATTCCAAAAATCTCAAACCGTACCGAACCGAGTAAGGTTTGAAACCGAACCGAACCACTTGGCTTGGCTTGGTTTGGTTCGGTTCGGTTTTATGGTTTATATAAATACAAATTCTAAAATAAACACAAACAATTGAAGAAATAATAGTTCTCCAACAATCAAGATTTTGTTTGATTTAGTATATCTGTGTGTGTGTGTGTGTGTGTCTATATATATATATATATATATATATATATATATAATTAAAATATATCGGTTTGGTTCGGTTTGGTTCAGTCCGAAACCAAACCTTCTTTATCCAAAACCGAACCAAACCGACTAGTTCGGTTCGGTTCCATGGTTCCGATTTACACCCCTGTCAACTGGGGTGGCCAATGGCACCCAAAAATACCCACCTGCCATCAGATCAATTGTACTAGTTCAAGAAATATTTGGATTAGAGATGCTTTAACTTCTCTGTATTATTCTCACACATAACAAAATGTTACAAGTTACAAGTACAGTGTGCTCAAAGTAATCACCACTCACAATAAATTTAAATATGAACAGTGATTTTACGTGTAGAATTCGTGTAATCATACAAGTTGAGTTCGTGTCAACATACCCTTCAATTGCCCTCATCCACAACTGGACTGCTTAGGTATAAACTCTCTCTTCTTTTTGGGAAGGCGGATGATTCTAAATTTGTCCCCCTAAATTTCAAATCTGATGTTGCTCTAAAATTTGAATCAACTGAAGCAGGTCTAGTGTTGGTATCCGGGGGATTCGGCCTGAAGGAATTGGCGGCCCCACCAGCATATCGAGATGGAGAAACATATCTTCTTGACGGACCTCTTAGACCACCACCACCACCACCTCTCATATCCATAATATCAGTATTTCTAGAAGAAGTGTCAGGGAAAGCTCTGTCAGAAGAACCTGAAACTAGCGGAGCTCCATTTGTAACTGAAGTAGAAGTAAATGGATCTTCTGTGCCCCACGAGGTAAGAACTTCCTTCTTATTAGCAAAGAAATGCCATGCCCCAAAAAGGAAAAGAATAAAAAATAAAATAGGCGTGCTCCATAACATGGTATTAAACTCTCCCCGAGTAACTGGAAGGTTAGAGCTATACATACCCACATACCCACTTCCAAGATTAAGGATAACCAGCTTTTCATGATCACTGGCTATCAACGGTACCACTCCTCCCTTTTCAGCATCTAAATCCAGTGCTTGATAGTTCAAAAACGATGCAACAATTTCATCAAGTCCAGCAGAGAATAGAAGTCGGGGGCCACCAGCCCTTACATAATGCTGAGATGAAACATTATATGCAAACACCTTTTCCTTGTTAACAATAAGCAAGTACCCCTTTATTGCCTCTAAGGCAAGAGGCTCATCCATGTCAAACTTTTTCTTGGACCGAACCCTGCACTTGAAGTTCATTATATCACCTAACAGCAGAACATGAATCAAATCACCCTCCAACGTAAACCCATATGCTTTAGACCGCTCCGTGGCATCAAATACATAATTACGAGCCAAAGAATGGTTCAAACCTTCACACTCAGACTCCCTAATTCTCATGGTCCTCAGATCCAAGGATCCTGCACCAGTCTCGGTAAGAAACAGGAGCCTTTGCTTCAAGAACGCGAGTGGCCTGCTCTTAGGTACAGCCAGGCCATAGACAGTTCCATTTTCCCTAAAAACCCTAATCTTACCACTAGCATCTGCGGACAAAATGTACCTAGTCCTCCCAACATGATGAACTTCCAGAATAGTTACCGCTGACGCACTTTCCCCACCTTCAGGTAGTGAAAATTCCCCAACAGTCTCCATACGAAGTGGATTTAATTCATCTCCACTCGTGATCTCCCAAACTTTATGCACCAAAATGACCCCATTCCCATGTCCCGTAACCACCATACTCTCATTCTTATAAACCGATATATAAGATAAGATGGCTGTAATTGGAGAACCCGATGAAGTATGATACTGAAGCATAACATTACCGTACCTCAAAAACACATAAACAGTCCCTTGATCATCACCAACGGCAATGTACTTACTCAACCCTTCATAATCCCTAAATGGTAAAACATTAACACAAGTCGCATTCGTATTCAACTTCACAGCCGACACAAACTTAAACCTCTCAGACCAAAACAGACTATGCTTCGTAACCGACACGGCCCCTGCTCCTCCAACATGACTATCACCGAAATGAGTATCGACACTCTGGATCTGTCTTCTAACGGGTTTAACTAATTGTTCGGAAACATGATTCTTCTCATCATGTGAAATTCCAAAATCAGGAGAAGAGTCCGAAAACCGTGATTCTAATTTAGTTACCAATTCGCTTAGGTTTCTCACTAGTCCTTCTAGCTTTTCTAGCTGAAGTTTGTGCTCATCCAATACGTGTAAAGTGTCAATGGAATCAGTTTCATGGACAGGTGAAAGCTCGTTTTCATTAGAATCACTATTCGCAAAAACCGCGGAAATGTGACAAACATCAAAGAGTACGAGTAGATAGAGAAATACAAACTTGCCTGTTGCAGCAGCCATGTGAGAGGAGATTTGAGGGCATAATCTCAGAGATTTTCGGCCATTGTGATTGAGCTGAGGGTCAGATCCAAGCTGTGTTGGGAAAAGGAATTCGTGGAATTGGACTGAGATATAGGGTTTGCGGTTGCAGTGTGTTGGTTGAATCGAATCTTAGACTGAAGAGGTTTACCCGAGTGATGGGAATTTAGGGCAGGAATCAGATTTTTCAGGCGGAAATATATTGGCGACTGGCGAGGAGAGAGAGAGAGAGAGACGGAGGTGTTTGTTGGTAAGAAAGAGAGAGGATCCAATACGGGCGGCACGAGGGAGTCTTGTGGCTTTGTTACCTGTTAGAGCGACAAGTTGCTTGACCGAAATTAATTTGGTTTGACTAATTCATGAGGCTGTTTTGGTTACATTTTACTTTGCCCCCAAAATTCTTTTGTTTTTGTAGAAAGTTGGAAGCAATGGTAGTTGAATTTTACAAGCGGTAATTGTTGAAGTAATTACTCTTCAGTAGGGGTGTAAATCAGAACCACGAAACCGAACCAAATCAAATCAAATCAGTTGGTTTTGTTTGGTTTTGATCGAAGATATTTCGCTTTCGGTTTCAAAAATTGGAAAATCATGCGGTTCGGTTCGGTTCACAGTTTTTGGTGTCGAACCAAACCGAACCAAATCACCCTATATATTTTTTTTATTATATAATATATATTATATTACATATATATATATATATACGGATACTAAACCAAACAAAATCTTGATTGTTGAAGAACTATTATTTCTTCAATTGTTTGTGTTTATTTTAGAATTTGTTATGATAATTTGTTGTTAGTAGGTTATTTCCTAATTTTGATGTTAATTCCAAATTAAAATCGTATTTTCATTGTTATTTTTAATGTTGGTTAATTTCATTAAAAATAATTTATATAAACCACAAAACCGAACCAAACCAATTTAAATTAGAAAAAAAGATTGCATTACAATTTACAGCATTAGAAACAAACAGCAATTGATCGGAAAATAATTTTATTGCACATCATTCTTCCCTAAAATTATGATTAACAAGCATTAGGAAGTAGGAACTACTAATAGGAAATGAACTTTAGTTGTTTCCCAATGACAAAAATATTCATTATCGAGTTATTAACAAGCCCACCATTACCAAGGACTTAGCACGACCTATATTATAGACTAGAGTACCAAGTTTTCTCATTGAATGAAGCAGCCTAAATTCTGCAATAATCTCCATGTAAACAATAATAAAAATTTGAGAAAATCACAAAAAGAGAGGAGTAAATGGATATGTATGTTTCTCTAACGATTTATTGCCTTTATTGGCTGCTTTGGAATCTTAAAAGCAGCAAACACATTTTGACTGAGACCAACTATATTATCTTGACTCCGGACTTCCGTAGAAGATCGCTTCAGTATCTCAAAGAGTGAAGTACCAGAAGCTGCCTCAGCAGCACTTTTCGTACTGGATCTGGTCTGAGAGCTACTGAACTTGGCTGTAACCTTCCTTGCCGGTTGGCTTTCTTTTGAAACCTGCACGTTAAATGAAAACCAACCATTAAAACATTGTAGTTTGACTGCTGGAGTGGAGTGTACAGCTAATGAATATATATCATTCAACAGGACAGGAATAACAAATCATAATTGTTGACAATCCTTGTGATTTCTGAGAAACTCACTGTGTCCAAGGAATCCTCTGACATTGAAATTGAACTTCGGCTATTACTATCGTCTCGTCCAAAAATAAAAGACTTAACCATGCTTGTTCCTTGCTTGCGGGACGTTGGTACCGAGTGGTTTGAAACTCGACTCAGGAAAGACGACTGCAACATTTAAAGTCCCAAAAGCTATTAGATACGACATACTTTATCATACAAAACCCATAAACTTTTTGTAGCAGGGACAAGTGCACCCCAGTAGACAGTTACACAGTGAAATGTAAAGCATTAGGATTAACTGAATGGGAAACTAAAATCTGATTATATCCATTAAGGTAAAACTAAAGATAAACTGTGTTTGGACAGAACAACAGACAAGGTAAACACGCATGCACACAAGGATGTAGCCAACAGATGTGGAATTTCTTTCAATATAAATGGCAAACCTAGGAATTATGTCTTTGCAACTTTAATTTTATCCTAGTGCTTTTCAGACCTCTGAAGGCAGACAAAAATTGGCTACCTTTGGTATAATACAGCACATTTGGATATGATTTGACTTTTAGAAATTAAGCTTTGGTATGTATCTACTAAAAATCTACAATTTTCACCAGAAATAAATATGGCACAAGCTGACCGAAAATCTATGATTTCACAACATTCAAAAATTAAGGTTGTAACATATGGCCCATGGACTCCAAAATGAGGCCAGATATTCCAATCAGCAAGAGTACCCTATCCTGTTCCAAATATTTTTAATTACGGTAAATCTACAATCGAAGGAACACATAAACGCTGAAGAAAGTAAAAGATATATGGATTAGCTCCACACAAATATGAAAAATCATGTTAAGAATTAATTACCTTGTAAGAGCTGTTGCTGTTTCCTCCTGTTAGCATTGAATCAGAGAATGCTGCTAAAAAGTATGAAAAGTATTAGTGAGTAACTAGAAAATAGGAACTATAAGGCTGTTTTAGTAATTTCCCAAATATCTACACAACTTACATAATGATTTTGTCTTCTTCTTTGGCTCGGACACGATATTCAGCTTCTTTATAAGACCAAAAACTTCTCGTGAACTCTCATCCTCAACTGGTGATAGTAATTTAGACTCTTCTTCCTGTTATTTTATCATGTTACAACTATCTTCTGAAACAAAAAACTACGTACAGCTACTATATGTAATGCAAATATAACAGAAATGACATTAAATACGGGCTAGACTTTAGGAGACACTGGACCAAACAATAACCATAAAGAGTTAAATCCCATAGAACACGGAAAAGCACTTACAACTTTGTTAAGTAGACGCTCTCTAATAAGTTTTTTCTCTGTCTCTTCATCATCAGATGATAAGAAAGCTTCATCTTTATCAGAAAACATATGCACAATCATTTGCTTTGCTTTCCTTGTACTTATTCGAGCAACATTTGTCCGTGCTACATCTTCTTCAGCTTCGCTACCAGACTCTTCATCCTCCTCATCGTCTTCTTCCTCATCAAGCAAGCCTGCCTCTCTAAGTTCAGAACCACATTTTAATCTCCGTAACAGATCATCTGTTCCAGATGCATCTTTTTCCTCAAGCCACTTCTGGTGAAGCTCATTGCGAATTTCATTATCAATTGGTTTTTCTTTGTACCCAGTCACTATCATATCTTTGAATTCCTCCAGATCTCCACCATCTTCATCTTCTTCATCTTCTAGGAAACGCAATCTGTCATTGTCACTATCATCTTCTTCCTCAGCTTCATCATCAACAAAGACTTTAACAGGATCACCTTTTGGAGAAGAGCACCCTTCATCAAGTTTATGCGGGTGGGAATCAACATTTTCCTTGTCATTCTCCTCTTCATCAGAAGAACTGCATAAAGCATTTACAAAAAGTTAAACTTGAGAAATGGTAATAATTCAATCCTGAGTATTGCAAGTCATCCATCCCTAAAAAGAGTCTGACCTCCCCTTTTAGTTTGTTCCTCCTTTTCCAAATTTAGAAAGAAAAAAAATTGATTGTTATTCCAAAAGACTTTCCATCTTTCCCAAAAACATAATGTAGCTCTTATGTTTCATACAAAAATAAAATATTTAGCCCTAGTGCAATTTAAAAGGTGGAAATAAAAACTGCATTATTAAGGATAGATTTCTAAAATAGGACTCCTTGTTGGGACGGGGGGAAGTATCTCTAAAAATCAATTTTGAGTACAGCTGTATTTGCAGTAACTATCAACCCAACCCAATTTTACATCCTGAAGCTACATATATGTTAAATATACACATACTATGTGTGCGCGCACATGAACTAAACTCACATATCATCAGGAGGAGCAGAATCAAACTTCAACTGCATAGTTAGAAAGGATGGTGCCAAAACTTCTTCCTGATGATTGTTATTCTGATCACAAGGTAGCTCATCTTTACTGTTGCTTGTTTGAGAATCACCAAAAAGATCCTACATGTAGTAAAACCAATGAGCAAATAGACCTTAGTAGGTAAGAGTGCAGGAAAACAATATCCTTTGGAAGAGTGGAAATAACCTGAGTATCATCAAGTGGAGCTCGAAATGCAGGTGCAGACTCTTCCTCCAGAGCCTGTAGTAATGTAGATATAAACATTACTTCATGCAACTTAACTTCGTGTAAATACATAAAAATCTTGCTTCACGAACTGCAAATGCTAATCTGGGCAAGCATGTTTCTACTTAGGCATCCAAAAGCAATGATGAATTCTTAACTTCTTCTAGCTGCTATTTTATGTAGAATGCATTTGCTAACTGTCAATGACATAGGCTTGTGACAAAACAAATGACACATAAGTCTAACCAAATTCCTTAAAAGTAGCACAAATTTTACCCAGCATCAATATAGTTATCTCATGATATCCACAATGAACAAATGAGCAGGGTGAATACAACTCGGAGAACAAAAGTACTTCAAACTAGCATCATCATCTGCTACCAAAACTTCTGTCAAATGAAAATGTTATTGGTTTTACTAACCATTTGTGAAGGAACTTTGTCACTGCACAGCTGTTCCCCAGATAAACTGGATCCATCCATACAAGAAGCATCTGATTTAGGCTCTACATCCTTGGTAACTTTCTCCTCTTCCACCAAATTTACTAACTTCTCAACATTTCCCTCCACAGAAAAAACTTTCTCAGAATGTTTTATTACAACTTCTGTAAAATTATAATTGCTTTCCTGAATCGAATTAGTGCTATTAGAACAGGAAAACCTGCATTTAAGAAGACGAAATTATATTAGCATGACAAAATAATGATAATTTTATACAAAAGCACGATCAATGTAAAAGTGCTCACTTCTTTGACACCTCAAGCTTCCTCCGTCTAATCTTCTCAAGAACAGATGATATGGGCTTTTGTACAAGAGGTACAGGTTTAAATGCAGCATTTCTAGTTTCTAAACAAAACAAAATAGACCAGTTTAACAGCAAGTGACCTTATGAAAAATATGACGGTAACTGCTACATTTGAATAACAGTGTACTAAAGAAATTAAAGTTATGAGATAGTTGGATGAACCTCTCAAGAGTCTCTGAGATTCCGAGTGAAGCTGGTGAAGATGAGCTCTTCTTTCCTGTAAATCAAGGCCTGATCACATTAGCAAATTAAAGAAATGAAAGGCAGTACAATCAATAACCATGCAGGTTAAGATATCCAAACAAGTTTTTTTGGCTGCTTATGGAGATAACAGAATTTGTTTTGATGAACAATTTATCTTGGCTATCATGCGCATAGGATACAAAATAACTTCAAATTTGAATTCTCTACTTATATTTTCATAAGCAATGTACCGACAAGTAATCAAATTAAAAAGCAATGCTAGTTGTGCCATTATAATCAAGAACACAACCATTCTCAGAAACTTGCAAAAGGTAACTGAAAACGAATAATTGTAATACATAACAAATAAAGGGGCAGAATAACTTAAAAGCAATATACCTTTTCTTCACTCCTTTTATTAGATGATGAAGCCTTGGGTTTCATGTCATCCCCAGAACTTTTAACTCTCTTCTTCTTATCTTTTTTCTCGTTTGAAACATCTTTGTTGGCTCTCTTCTTCTCATTTTTCTCTATGTTCAAATCCACTGTCTCTTCCTCTATACCCATTTGATTATCCCCTTCCCCATCCAACTCATCAGCTATGTCATCAAACTCCGAAAATATCCTTGTGTCCTTGCTCTTATTGCGAACCAGCAGATCATCGAAACCAGAACTCCCTTTCCCATCAAACTCATTAGCTGCGTCATCAAATTTCAAATCCCTCTTAGTTTCCTTTCTCTTCTCGTGGACGCGCAATTCATCAAAACCAACACTCGATTCCAGGCCATCAACACCAGAACTCAATTCCTTGTCATCAACACCAGAACTCAATTCCTTGTCATCAACACCAGAACTCAATTCCTTGTCATCAACACCAGAACTCAATTCCTTGTCATCAACACCAGAACTCAATTCCTTGCCATCATCGAAACCCTCAGATGGAGACTGAGACAAAAATGGCTCGCTGGAATCCTCAATCCCTCGGATTTTCGAGGATTCTAGGGCTTCAAGTTCTGCGAAATCAACTCTGGGCAGGGAGAGGAGATCATCTACTAATTTGACTGGCGATATTTTCGGAACCCTGGTTTTCTTCAAGCGTTTGAGTCTTCGATGCTGGACTGGAGACTCGGGTAGAGGCGAGAATGATTGATAATCGTCGTCGCTTTCCATAGAAGCTCTGACGTGTTGAGAATTAGGGTTCGATTGGTCACTTTGGAATGGATCTGATCTAGAGACTGAAGGAGGTGAAAAATATAATGGAACACAAAATGGTGGGAGATTGGGAACCTGGAGTCAAGAATTGGGCGGCAATGTTTTAAAATTTGGTGAAAGGCGCGCAATTCAGCGTTGATTTTGAGAGGAGTAAACGTTTCTATAACTCTGTTTTCAAATACGACTTGTCTTTCTTTTTCTTTTTTTTTTCTTTTTTTTGTTAATTCCAAAATAATTGTCATATTTCAAAATTTTCTTATTTATGAAAACATGTTTACCATATTTTTTTTATTTTTCTACATACTTTAATTACGACCACGTGTTAAATAATATCAAATGAAACAACACATTATACCGATATTTATAATACAATCAAATACTTTTTATTAAACGATGTGCCGAATCAAAAAGGACGATAATCTGGAAACAGAAGAAGTACTAGGTAATAAAAGAATTGGATATGTCAAATCCAAATTTAATTTGTTTAATCACGCCACAAAATTAGGTGACTATGCTGGCAGTCCACGTAATGGATAAGAGCTAATGTGTGCTTGTTGAATAAGATATTTGGGCTTTTGTGCTTTTCTGGAAATGTCCTGGTTCTTGAGTCTTTACTGTGTCACTGGCCTAAAACGGAGAAGACGTCGTTAGGGAGTTGAGAGGTTGTCCTAGCTAAAGCCTCTATCGATGCTAGGCGTTCCCTGGAACTACCGGTGATAACTATATTGAGTTTGTGCGTTGTGTGCTTAAGAGTGTGAGAGAGAGGAAGATGATGAACAGGCTTATTTATAGTCCAAGGCTTGCACCTCAAACCAAAGTTGTTTGTTGGACGCAGAGACTAGCATGTGTTTAGTCGACCAGCTGACAGTCTCCTGTTGTCTCATACCTCTATCTGTTGTACTTTGCTTATCAGAAAGTAGGTTAGTGGAAAGGAATGTGGCTAGTGCAGAGCACAGCAGTGTCTTTCTAATAAAGGGCAACACCTGGCACGTACAATACAATGATGACGTTCGGGTGTTTGACTGTGTCGACCATGGGAGTTCCTTGGAAAGACAATCGATCATACTCGGTCTTCATATTAACCACAGAATATTGAGGATCCTCAATCGACTTGGTCGTGGTCGCCTATTGGGTCGATGGTCATCTTCGACGACGCGCGTCTGGTCAGAAGATTGGTCCCCTTAGGTCGCATTGACAACCATGTGACCTTCCACGTGGGAGAAACCAGGTCGAGTCCTTCATTGTTAATAAATTATCAAATTATATATCTATTTAAAAACTCAATCTTTATTCTAAATTTTCAAATTTGATCGGACTCAAATTTTATTTGACTCTCATTAAAGTAATAACTACAAATTACTAACAACGTATTTTTACGTTAAACAAATGTCGAATAAATATGAAAAATCTTGTTGCAGTTTACACAAACATGAATAACAGTGTTAATAAAATACTATGATGCACAAAATAATTTATAGGGTTGCGCTAATCCGACCTCTAATTCCTCCAAGTTGACCACTGATGATTGTATTTTATACGCAGTTATTGGGTATTATTCCGGCTTAAATTATGTTATTTCTCGAGGTTTTTGTTGTCTAATATATGTTTTAGTGTTGTTTTATAGTTTCAGTGACTTTTGGAATAATTATGCAAAATATAGGCATTTTATGCTGAATTGAAGAACTTCAGGGACCAAACTGCAAAAGCTGGAAACTTGAAGTACAAAAGCTGAAAATCAAAAATTCCAGCACAATTCAGCCGCCACTTTTTGGTGTTCTAATTGCCTTGGGAAACGTGAAGTCTTATTTTAATTCGTTCTAGTGTTGTAATTGTATTGTATCTCTTTTTCCTTCTTGTTGTATGATTAATTAGGTATAAATAGATCTCTTTAGGTTAGGAAAAAAAAGAAGTTCTGTATTATTTTTCTTTGTCTATGAAGAAAGATTCTCCAAGAATGGTTCAAGATTTTGTACTTTCAATTATGGAGAATTAACTCCATAATCTAAGAATTTGAGGTAACTTGTATCGAATCTATTACTTTATATTATATATTTTTATTCATTCAATTCTTATTGATCATGGTGTTTATCAACCCCTTTATTATATAGCTTTGAACAAATGAATGTAATCGCAAGTAATAAAGGCCTACAGGTGCGGATAACTGCATGACCAATATGCATATGTCGTACACTGGCTCACCATCATGATAAATTGAACCTATCGATGTATGAGAGTGATAAGTTAGGGTCAGGTTCATATATATGACCTAAGTGACAGATAGGATCCATATGTTCTTGTGCCTAGGATATAAAATGGATGAATTATTTGGAGATGGAGACTGAACGGTAATTCAACAGGCTATATCTATCTTTTGTGAACGAACTCAATGTATTGAATGCCACTTTATTTAAATGAACAATATAGTAGATACAAGTGAATCCTAATTCCTAGGCGTTTTCCAAATCTTTGATTTATCTCATATTTATATGTTTTGTTAGTTAGGTTATTTTATTGCTTTCTAGTTAATTTAATTTAGAAAAAAACCAAAAAACCCCATTAGTTATTAATTGCTTTATTTTGTTAGATTAGTTAAATTTACTATAATCAAATCCAAATCTCTGTGGTTCGACCCTTGCTTCTCAAGCTATTCAACAATAGTCTTGTCCACTTGCAAAGAAATAAATTTAAAATAAGACACGATCAACTACACATTCCAATTTTTTTCTTTATGACAAAAATACCCTCAAGTCTAAAGACAATTATACCCTTTAAACTTACAAGTAGACCCTCATCCTATTTTTCTAAAACAAACAACCTCTAAGTAAATCCCCACCCCAAAACAAATATACACCTTCTTCCCAACTTCATTTTCTTCATCCCCTGCATTCTCATTCTTCATCTTTTTCCCCACAAATCCTTAAGTCTTCTAAATACATTCTTCTTCAAACCATTTTTCTTCATCAACTAAACACTTTACTAACACAATATTTTGTCCTCATTCATCTACCTCTTCTTTTGTTGTGAAGAAATCACCTTCCAAAAACTTTTAATTTCCAAAAAAACCTAGGGCTTCAACATTGGGTGTGAAGATATCAAGCATGGATGAAAAACAAGCCATTGTGACTTTTGTGGTAAGTATTTAAAACGTTGTTTTGCTTAAATTTGTGTAAAAAATCTTTTTTTTTTCCTCTTAAAAAATAAGTCCTCGTCGTAAATGGTTCGGTACTGTAGATCAGAACATTTTTTAAATGTTCGGCTACTGCCAACCGAACATTTTTGAATTGTTCGACTGGTGGAAACCGAACAATTTTGAAATGTTTGGTTGGAATTCACCGAACAATTTTGAAATGTTCTTCTAGTTCCAAACTGTTCGGATGTTCCCAACCGAACTTTTTGTAAATGTTCGCCCTGTATCAACCGAACATTTTTTAATTGTTCGGATGAATTTAACCGAACATTTTTGAAATGTTATTCTAGTTCCAAACTGTTCGGTTGCCACCAACAGAACATTTTGAATTTGTTCAACCGACCCATGCCGAACATTTTGTAAATGCTCCACCAAACCTAATGGAACAGTTTTAAAAAAACTAAATGAGCTTGTGTTTTTGATGGGTTATTGTATTTGATGACATAATTCAAACACGTTGTCAACAAATCCTAATGTTGATGATCCTGCTAATAATGAGATTGTTAAAGTTGAAAATAATGCGATAGTTCCTATTCAAGATATTGTGGCAGATTACATCGATGTATTCATGACGCGTGAACTCTTTTCATCTCGCCAAATGTTGATTGATTGGGTACGTGATAGGGGGATGAGCTTGAAATGGTAATAATAGTTAGGAGGTCGGACAAGGGTGCGGGTAAGAAAAAGCCCCGGGTATTAATGACTTGTGAACGTGTTGGTCATTACAGTGGACGCAAGAAATCACAAGCAAATGATGAAAATCAAAGTGGAAAGAAAGATCAGAAAGAAACCGGATCTAAGAAGCTTGGTTGTCCATTTAGTTTGAGGGGCAGAGAAGTGTCAGTTGGAGAATGGTCATTGGTTGTGAAGTGCGGTGTCTACAATCATGAACTTGGAGCATACAAAGAAGGTCATTCATATGTCGGTCGATTATCAAAAGTTGAGGAGGAATATGTGGTTGATATGACACATGTTAATAGTAGACCAAAGGACATTTTGGCGCGTTTGAAATAAAAATTTCAAGAAAATAGATCTACAATAAGGACGGTCTACAATGCACGTTTGAAGAATAGAGTTATCGAGCGTGAAGGTCGATCACAAATGCAGCAGCTTATGTTTATGTTAGAGAAGCATGGATATGTCCATCATCATCGGCAGTGCGAGAAGACGAACACTATGAAGGATTTGTTCTTCGCTCACCCAGGAAGTGTTGATTTATTACGTGCTTTTCCGAAAGTCATATTAAGGGATTGCACGTACAAGACAAATAGGTACAAGTTACCTTTGATGGAGATTGTTGGTGTGACGTCTACAAATATATATTTTTTAATTGCAGCTGCTTATTTAGAGAATGAAAAAACAGACAGCTATAAGTGGGCGTGCACATGCTAGAAATCATTGATGGACCAATGGAGCATGCCTAATGTCATCGTTACTGATAGAGAAATATCTTTAATGAATGTAATTGAGATAACGTTTCCTACCTCGAGACATTTTCTTTGTCGATGGCATATCAATAAGAATGTTTTGGCAAATTGTAGGAAAATCTTAACGACGAAAGAAAAATGGGATTCGTTTAATATGTCTTGGAATTTGTTGGTAAAGTTTGATACTGAGTCGCAATATAATGATTATTTGGGAAGACTGCAGTCTGAGTTCAAAGATTATCCAAGTGTCATCAACTATGTGATGTATCAATGGATTGAGCCCTACAAAGAAAGAATTGTGTCATGTTTGACAAATACCGTCATGCATTATGACAATACCTCTACAAGCAGGTATTAATTGTTTTCGTTTATTTGTTACATACGCACTTCAAATTACTGAATATTGTTTGTACTTTCAGGGCGGAGAGTTAATATGCGTCATTGAAAAGGCAACTTGGATCGAGCCAAGGTAATTTTGAAACAGTTGGCGACAAATTAACACTCTTATCGAGACTTCTCACATCGCAATCAAACACTCATTTGAGAAGAGCAGAAACGTAGTCATGCACAAATTCAAATCATCTATATACATGGATCTACGAGGCATGGTATCCATACAAGCGTTGAATAAAATTTATGAAGTAGAATATGTGGTTGGCAAAGATACTATTATGGATTCTTTGTTGTGTGGTTGTGTACCGAGAAAGACGTGTGGTTTGCCCTGTGCGCATGAGATCGTTGAGTTTGTCAAATTGGGTAGGCCGATTCCCCTTAACCAAGTTAATAGTTTTTGGAGAAAGTTGGATATGTTACCGGTTAAGGGCGAAGGTGATGGACTTCGGGGTGAAATGGATTGTGCATGGAAAAACATAGTTGAAGAAATTCATTCTATATACAACAATGCCTCAACCGACTCAGATAGGTTGGCACTGTTGAAGAAAGCTAAAGAGTTTGTGAAGCCATCAATTACATCACTGATTGAGCCTTAGGTTTTGGAAGTTATTCGTGGTAGGCCTCAGAAAAAAAAGGCTAAAATTGGCAAATCAACAAAACATGATCTGAGTAGGTTTGAGTATATCGAGTCGATGGAAGACAGTTACTCGCCTCGAGAACAAGTGACGTACGAGGTTGGCCCATCGATTACTAGGCGAAAAATACTGGTAATTTTAATTAATGTGTTTTTGTTGTTTACTAGATCTTTACAATTACAAAAAAATGTTAAATTCATGCTTAATTTGTCTTCGTTCAATAGGTTACGCGACAACGATTGAAACTCAACTCTACGATTCGTTTCGTTGACCTACTCCCATCATAGTTTGCCAATTTTATTGCGGAGACAAAGGATGTTAAAGCAGATGGACATTGCGGATATCGCGCGGTTGCCGTCGCACTTGGGTTAACTCAAGATGGATGGCTTGCAATTCGACGAGACCTCCATCATGAGCTGACAGCTAATTTAGAGTTATACAAACATGTTTTCCTGGCAAGTGATCGTGTTGATAAGGTCCTACAAACGCTGGATTACTACAAGGACAATGCGCTGTGAAAACATTGGTTTTATTTGCTGGAAATGGGTCACTTGGTTGCATCAACGTATAACGTAGCTCTGGTATGTATCGATACACGAATGTCCGTAACTTATCTCCCGTTGAGGATTGCAGCCAAGACTTCCCCTAAAGTTATTTGTATCATATTAATAAATGAAGACCATTTTATCGAGGTACACACAACCCAAGTTACATAAAGTGTTTTTACAATTATATTATATAATTTGTTGATGTGTATAGCTTATTTACAGATTTTATTGCGCGAGGGTTACCCATTACCACCTGTGTCTATACATTGGGATTCGTTTTACGACCAGTGTGCATCAAGGTGGAAAGACTTGTTTCAGACTCAACTTGATTTGTATTCACATAGTGTAGGATACAGTCATGTTGGGCGAAGTACCGAAACTATTATTTTAAACTAGTAAGTTTTGTAATTATGGTTATTGATAATAACAAGTTAAGATATAAAAGGTACCAGTTATCGAATAAGTTAAATTACATATGAAAATTGTCTAAAATGTCATTGCATCAACGCAATCAAGTGTTTCTTTTACGACGACGCCTAGATCGCTCTCCATCTGCTTGTCCACTTGTAGACAGTCCCGGTCCCCCATGTTGTTGCCCTCCCAATGCTCCGTATGCACTCTGGATCGCTATTCTCATCTCGTCGTACGATATATCTCGATCTCCCGTACCATAACGCATCGCCATCGGTTCCAACAAACCGCGTGCTAAGCTAACCATATTCCATGGATCTGGTAAACCTGTATCAGGAGCAGTTGTAAGTCCAGTTGGGAACTGACAAGGCTAGAGGGGGGTGAATAGCCTTGTAAAAACTTCGAGGGTTGACTTGTAAAACTTTTTAAGTTGGCAGCGGAAAATTGATTTTTGTCAGTCAACTGATATTGGTCAGCTGGCTGAAGTTTTCTCAAGTAACACAAGCTGATGCAGTTTGGTCATCTAGCTGACACAATGATTTTTGAAAACGATTTTAAAATTGATCACTGATTAAAATGAAAGAACTGAAGAACAATTTACCAAAACAACTAAATAAACAATTATGTAAAGAACTGGCTGACACTTAAGCAGTTGGAAACTTCTTAAGTGTTAGATAAGTTTGCAAGAGCAGATATAGTAAATGACAGATCAATTGAAGTGGTTCACATTAAAACTGCTACGTCCACTACCAAGTTGGTCAGACTTGGATTTTTGAAGTGCACTAATTTTATTAAAAATCTAAGTGATCTCTAATGGATCAGTGTACAACAAAAGACCAGTGTTTATGGAGTAAGATTGAATAACAATCAAACTCGTGAGACAAACTGACTGATTTCTAAATTTAATGAAATGGATCACTCAGTGTTTGCCTAAACAATAACTAGAAAGAAATATTCAAAGAAGATTATCTAGCTATGGTTTTCAAGAAGACTAAGGCACAGAGAGAGTTTCTTTTGAGATTAGAATGCTTCAGACTTCCGTATCGTTCAACATGTTTCATGTGGGTATTTATAGATGAACTTGAAGAGTAACCCGTTAGGAACACATTTGAATTTGAAAATGTTTTTGGCATAGTAAATATATCTTCACAAGATCACTGAGATCCTGAAGGAAAGATTTCTTACAGAATATCTACCAAAGACATAAAACGAGAAAGTGTCAGTACAAGTAAATGTTCAAGTAAATGGGGAAAACTAGCTGACACTTAAAAACGTTATGGTCAGCTGAAACAAGTAACTGACAAAGAATATAGATAACAAGCTGACCAAATAACTTAAACCTTTTGGCTGACAACAAGTGGAATGATTTGAAGCAAATTTTATTTTAATGTAAGATTCAACAGCAGTCCATTGGAAGGTGGAATGATGCTCAGGGTTACATACGATTGGATGAGATACACGGTTGTACCAATCCATATAGCCAGGTGCACACTGACATGGTCACTCGGCAACTATACCAAGTTATTGCTCGAATAGGATTTGTCTTTCCCAAATATCGAAGTATCGAATGAGCATTGCCAAGACCTTCCTATTTGTCAACAGACCTCTCTTCTCGATATCGGGGGCAATAATCATCCCCGGAATCGTCTGCACGTATCTAAACTGTCTGAGAACGCGATCAGGGTGGTATGACTCAACATGATCAGTTGATCCTATGCATCCATGGTATATGGCTATCCGATGAAACGGGAAATGCTGTCTAACCTGCTCGGTATAAGGCATCCAAATAACCTACAATAATTGAAAAACAATTAATTAATAATATATAAAATATGGTTATTTTCTACATATAATCAATACATATAAAGACATTAAAACTCACATCATCCGCACGAAGGGCGTCAAGTTGTTCCCGCAGACCTACCAATCGGCCAGCGGGCACACTGGCAACACTCTTGTGCTCCCACCTACATGCAAATTCCTGACCTTCGTAATAGTGCACGTAAGGAATAGCTGCTGTACACATTCGGAATGGCTCAAATATCCATGCCTATTTGAACAAAATACAAGTATACAAATTAAAATATAAATACAAGTATACAAATTTAACTATAGATACAAGTAATTACCTCCAATAAGGTGGAATATCCGGCCATCTGTCTCGTATTCACCTCTGTTGCACTCCCTAGATGTTTATATAGAAAGGCTAGGGCTGCCGCTCCCCATGAGTAAGTATGCACAACATCCAAATCGCTGAGGAACTCCAAGTATGTCGTGCTAACCCTACTTCCGCTCTTATCAGCAAAAAATGTACAACCCAATATGTATAACAAATAAGCGCGAAGAGAGAAAACAACAGTTTATGGATCCTCAGACAATGCATCTGAAGCAAAACGGGTACGTAGCCATTCTAGCCTCACAGACGGCCCTCTAGCACCACGCATTCCCTCTCTTGCCTCATCTTCAGACACTCCTAAATACCGACAAACGCAATCAACCGAACTTTGCGCGAAAACTGAACCTTTCAAAAAGACCGACTTCCCAACAATTGGAAGACCAGTAATACATAACACATCATCAAGTGTTATAGTCATCTCACCAAATGGCATGTGGAAGGTATTGGTCTCTGCATGCCACCGCTCCATAAAGACACTAACCAATACCTTATCACTTTTCAGATATGAAACATGCCTTAACTACATTAGTTTAGTTGCAGTAAGAGTGTCCCTTCATAGTTGAGAAGCAGTTTTTGTGTTTACTTTCCATGCTAAAAGTTTTTGTTTGTGGTTGTTCACCTTCAACACCGGTCGCTCTAGCCCTTGATATATATGTACAGCTATGTGTTTCGGGTAGAAACGAAGTACACTGCCTTCTGATAGACCCCCAGGACATGTAAAAGTAATCAGGGGCTCTCCATGTTCCTCCATTGGTTCCGGTTCTTCCTCCTCAGCATGTCCATGTGCTTGGGCCTGGGCCTGTGCCTATGCATGTGCCTGTGCCTCAGCCTCAGCAACCTGGGCCTGTGCCTCAGCCCTTGCTTTTCGACTCGAGGCGGTGGGTCTATTCTTCCTCCTTTGGTATGTCTCTGTACATGACATTCATAAATTAACATGTTAGTTCATCAACTTTTTTAAAAAAATATAAAAAAATTAAAATCAAAACTGTTCGGCAGCCTCCTACTGAACTTTTTCAAAATGTTCGGGTAGTTAGCACAGAACATTTAAAAAATGTTCGGTAGGGGGTCTCCGAACAGATTAACATGCTCATCAACATTTTTAATCCAAAATTGTTCGGCACCTTCCTAACTAACATTTTTTAAAATGTTCGGTGAGATAACTCCGAACAATTGAAAAATGTTCAACAATGGGTCTCCGAACAGATTAACATGCATATCAACATTTTTAATCCAAACTGTTCGGCACCTAACTAACAAACATTTTTAAAATGTTCGGTGAGACCACTCCGAACAATTGAAAAATGTTCGGCAAGGGGTCTCCAAACAGATTAACATGCTCATCAACATTTTTAATCCAAACTGTTCGGCACAACACTAACGAACATTTTCAAAATGTTCGGTGAGTCACCTCCGAACAATTGAAAAATGTTCAGTAGGTGGTTTCCGAACAGATTTACATGTTACCTTTATTTGAAAACAATTGGACCAAATTTGTAATCCAACACGTTCGGCCTTGTCTGTTCGAACTATTGTAAACTGTTCGATAGATGTTCACCGAACATATTCAAAATGTTTGGAAGTTCAGGTCCGAATATTTGTAATATGTTCGGAGGTGGTATGCCGAACATTAAGCCCTAATTCCGGAGTTCAGGGCCGAATTTTTCCTTACAAAAATCAAAATTTTATTACCAATATAAACACAAAACGTGATTCTACTCATATCTAAGCCCAACAAACTAATACATTGTATAAACACAATAAATCAAACTAAAATCAATTCAAAATATACATACCTCTTTCAACTGTGTGGGTTGTGGAAATGAAGACTTGAGGAAGGAATGGGCTAGGAAGGAAAACTGTGTGGGTTTTGGCTTGAGGAATGAATGGGTGTGGGTATTGGTGAGGGAGGGGTTTCACACTTTCACCTGTTATAGGTTTTGAGGGAGGGGGATTGGGTTTTGAGGGGTTAATGTGTTAAAAACTCATAAGGGTAAAATAGGAATATAGAGGGGGTACACATATAGGTATTAAGTATTTTAAAATGAGGTGGGGGGTACACTTATAAGGGGGGTCAACTTGGAGGAACCGGGGGTTTAAATAGCGCGACCCTAATTTATATTCAATGGAAGGTTTAAATAATTATTTGGTCCTTCAACTTGTACTTAATTTTTTGTTTGGTCCTACATATTGTATTTGTTGTTAGATTCCCCCGCTCCCTGTCACTGTTACAATTTCCGTCTAATTTTATTTAAAAATATCCAACCTTGTCATCGATGTTTGAGATTGATTTTCATTTACTGAGAGTCTGAGATCGAAACCTATCAATCTGTTATTTCTCTCTCTCTCTCTTTGCACTCAATCTCCAACCATGGTCGCATGTGTTTCATTCTCCGGTCTCGCTCGCCCCAACTTCCGATCAAAGACCTTGCCAGCGTCGGTCGTCCCTCCAACCAAGTCCACCTCTTCCGGTCATTCTCTCCCTTTACGACGTTCGTTCTCTTCCAAATCTGAGCGAGTTTGTTTCTCTCTTCATCTCTCTCTATATTGTTCCAGATCTGCTGCTTCTCAGTCTCTAGCCAAGCTTCTACATCTCCAGTCATGGTGTTCGATCTCTCATTCTGCAATCTCTATTGAAGAATCCATTGGGGTAGCCCTGTTTTCCTCAATTTCTCAACAATTCTAGCTGGGTTTATGTAAGCTGGTATTGTATTCATCTGGGTAACCATTAATTCATCTATTCTAATCGAATTTCTAACATAGGAAGGTAGAGTGCAAAATATAGCACTTACGAGGATGTTTTATCCCTTGCAAATATGAGAAATGGAAGGGGCGACGCCGAATCAACACTTTTTAAAAAATGTATGGCATGAATAGAGAAAATCTTATTTCTTTCACAAAATTGGTTGGTGTCTAGTTATATGCACAAGTTAGCTCAGAGATTGAACTGAAGACCATCTCCAACCCAAAAATCTCAATTTGGGTCCAAACTTACCCCAATTTGAGATAGTTTCAACACTATTAATTATTCCAACTTCAATCCTTCCCACCAAATCTTACACCAAAAAGAATATTCCTTAGTATATTCTATTTTGATTTTCTACTATAACATTTAAAATTGTAATTATTATGATTACACAATTAATAATTATTATATTTAATAAGTTTATTTTTATAATATTATTTATATAATTAATTATATATTAAAATTAGTAAAATAGGTTTTAAATTACAAACCATTTGATAAATGCAAACGCATATATTATGATAAAGCAAACAATACATTTATTTAAATGTTAAAAACTATTTAAGTTGTATGATATTTTTATTTTCAAGTTGTATCTCTTTTTTTTTATTTTCAATTTACATAATAGATCAATTTATTATAATTTTTTCCTTTTTTTAATGCTTTAAAATAAATTACATTATTAATATTTATTATATAACTATTATTAGTTATTAATCAATTAAAATATTTTTAAATTCATAATATAAATTATGAAAAAAAATTGTAATTAAAAATCAATTTATTGTATTTAAAAATCAATTTTTTGTTTGAAAAAAAAGTGGATTCCATCAACCCAAATTTGGGGTTAGATGAATAGTGTTGCCCCAAATTTGGGGTGACACTATTCACGATCTCAAATTGGGGAGAGGTTTGGGGGTTGGGTTGGAAGGGTTTGGTGCAAGTTTGGAACCAATTTGATGATCTGAGGTATCAGTTGGAGTTGCCCTAATAAATAGATAGAGATCTAATTTAGTCTTCATTATTTACTTCTCTTTATTTTAGTAGGCGTTAGTATTATTCATTTGACTACATTACATCAACATGGATCGAATAACCAATTTGGTGTTGTAGTCAAATTCAATTGGGATTCATGAATCTGGTCTTATATTTATCTGGGTATCTAATAAATTAATGAGGTGGTCTCCTATCCGTAAGACGGAGCCCCATTTAAAAATTTATGTGTCATAATAAATAAATAATATGTTATAAAAAATCATAAAAATGAATTTGTTGAGATGGTTTGTGGCACAACTTTTAAGGTTTGAAAATTTGAGAGCATGTTTAAGTTCAAAACTCTCTAGCGTTTTTTTTAAAGTTTTATTGCCAGAGATGTGTCATTTTGCTCTGATGCCCCTGCACTTTCAAGGTTTGCCGCCGAAATTCTTATGTTTCCCACACCTTACAGTTTAATCATTTGTCAGCACCGTTAGCATCAATTGCATTGAGATACTTGATGGATCTTAATGGACTTTCGAAACTCTCTAGCGTTTTTTTAAGTTTTATTGCCAGAGATGTGTCATTTTGCTCCGATGTCCCTGCACTTTCAAGGTTTGCCGCCAAAATTCTTATGTTTCCCACGCCTTACAGTTTAATCCTTTGTCAGCCCCGTTAACATCAATTGCCTTGAGATACTTGACGGATCTTAATGGACTTTAACAAATGCTAAATGACACGTTTAAAGCCAAACGTGATACATTGAAAAAGACAAAAGTGACACATTTTAAGGTTGAAAGTGACATTATAAAGGAAAATTTATTATAATTCTCATTAAAATTCAAAGTAATACTCTTAATGCTAAAAAGTGACACTCTTAATACTAAAAAGTGACACATTTAATACTAAAAAGTGACACTCTTAATACTAGAAAATGACACTTTTAATACTAAAAAGTGACATATTTAATACTTGACGGACCTTAATGAACTTTAACGAAATGCTAAATGACAAGTTTAATGCCAAACATGATACATTGAAAAGACAAAAGTGACACATTTTAAGATTGAAAGTGACACTATAAAGGGAAATTTATTATAATTCTCATTAAAGTTCAAAGTAATATTCTTAATGCTAAAAAGTGACACTCTTAATACTAAAAAGTGACACTCTTAATACTAAAAAGTGGCACATTTAATACTAAAAAATGTTACTTTAAAAGTGACACATTTAATACTAAAACTTGACATTTTCAATGCTAAAAAGTGACACTTTTAAGGTCAATAACGGAGATTTTTATTTATAAGGCAAAATGACACTTGTACGGTCAAAAGTAACACATTTAATGCTAAAAAGTGACACTTTTAATGTTATAAGGTAACCACTTTAAAGTCAAACGTAATGATTTTTATTTATAAAAAAATGAGACACTTTTCAAAGTGAAAGTAACACAGTTAAGACTAAAAGTGACACATTTAAGCCCAAAAAGTAACACTTTTTTAGGGAAAAAATATAATTTTCATTAAAAATGCAAAGTGACACTTCTAAGGCCAAAAGTGTCACATTTTATAATATAAAGTGACACTGTTAATAGTAAAAAGTGACACTTTGCATATATAAAGATCAGGGGTAACGCAGTAATTTTCAAAAACTAAGGGGTTGCATTGAGATTTGTTAGTATTAATAGTGTCACTTTTTAGTATTAAATGTGTCACTTTTTAGTATTAAGAGTGACACTTTTTAGTATTAAATGTGTCACTTTTTAGTATTAAGAGTGTCATTTTTTAGTATTAAGAGTGTCGCTTTTTAGTATTAAGAGTGTCATTTTTTAGTTTTAAAGTGACACTTTTTAGTATTAAATGTGTCACTTTTTAGTATTATATGTGTCACTTTTAGTATTAAATGTGTCACTTTTTAATATTAAGAGTGTCACTTTTTAGTATTAAGAGTGTCACTTTTTAGTATTAAGAGTGTCACTTTTTAATATTAAATGTGTCGTTTTTTAGTATTAAGAGTGTCACTTTTTAGTATTAAGAATGTCACTATTTAGTATTAAGAGTGTCACTTTTTAATATTAATAGTGTCACTTTTTAGTATTAAGAGTGTCACTTTTTAGTATTATAAGATTGTCACTTTTTAGTATTAAGAGTGTCACTTTTTAGTATTAAATGTGTCACTTTTTAGTATTAAGAGTGTTACTTTGTATTTTAATAATAAGAATTATAATAAATTTTCATTTATAGTGTCACTTTTAACATTAAAATGTGTCACTTTTAACATTAAAATGTGTCACTTTTAACATTAAAATGTGTCACGTTTGGTTTTAAATGTGTCATTTAGAATTTCATCAAAGCCTGTTAGAATCTGTCAAGTATCCCAAGGCAATTGATGCTAACGAAGCTGACAAATGGTTAAACTGTAAGGCGTGTGAAACATAAGAATTTCGACGACAAATCTTGAAAGTACAGGGGCATCGGAGCAAAATAACACATCTCCCCGATTAAACTTAAAAAGAGGGCTAGGGGGTTTTGAACCGTAGATGCCGCACACAAATTTGCAAACTTAAAGAGTTTTGCAGTAAACCATCTAGCCAAATTCATTTTTATAATTTTTGTAACGTATTATTTATTTAGGATCCGTAAGACCGTCCTACACAAGTCTTTGCCTAAATGAATTATCTAAGGGTTTTTAGTGCAAAGATTGAATAATGATGGTGAATCTTAGATGAATGTGTGTGATGTTGATACAGATGTGGTAAAGTATAAAATTTAAAGCATGATATATATTGTTAGTGCTTTCTCTAATAGCTTGAGTTTTTAGATGAGTTGATTATTTAACATGGTATCAGAGTTCATGATTTGGCAAGGATTAGAGTTCAAATATCTCCCTTGCATTTATCCTAGGCCTGACAATTACAACTTAAAACCCGCTAACCCACCAAACCCGACTTGAAAATACCCGACCCATCCCAACATGTAATTTTTTTTGAAAGTTAACGTATCGATTTGAGTCGGATTAATGCGGGTCGAATCCGTTACCCATTTCGACTATTTTTTTGCTATATAAATGTAAGTTTTTTTTTATGGAAACTTGTGGGTTGAAACGGATCACCCCGTTTTGGCCCATTACTCATTTCTTCCCGTTTCATTTTGAGTTATAACGGATCACGACCCATTTCGACTCGTTATCCATTTCGACACAATTTATACCCGACCTAACCTAATTGCCAACCCTAATTTATTTTTAAAATATTACAAATGGTACATATTGGCTAGGGGTGGCAATTGGGTGTTACCGGATAATTTGGATAAAACCATTATGTACCCATTAAGCTTAATGGGTGTTTTTGGATAATATCCAAAAACACCCATTAAGCTTAATGGGTGTTAATGGATAATATTCAATTCTATCCATTAATAAATGGATATTATCCGGATAATACCCATTAAGTAACATCATATTTTAATTTATTTTTGAGTATTACTTTTCTAGATATATTATTATTCACCAATCACAACACATAAAAAAACGTACAAAACTACACACACACACACACACACACACACACACACACACACACATATATATATATATATATATATATATATATATATATATATGCGAACACTCACACAACACCTGCTTAAAGAATAACACAACTATAACTTGTATTAATTGCAATTGACAAGCAAAACAATCATAGCTTAGGGACCTTTCTAGGAAACTCTATATCACAAAATGCTTCAGTTGTCTCGACACATGTTGGCTATAAAATATTTTTGTCCTTCCAAATAAATTAGAGAAATTATAGTAGAATAAAAAAAAGTAACATATACAAAATTTAAAAAAGACAACAAGCAATGGATAGTTATAATTCGACTATACTAACAAACACCCACGACTATCGACCAATACTACTCTTCGTTTCGCAACTTTCAAAAATTTAGTCATAAAAATATAAGTAAAAATATTATTTCTCATATCCAAATTAAAACAAGAAGCCTTCAAAAACTCACAAGTAACCAACATCTTTCTACTAATCATAATGAATCTCAAAAATCATAATCTAATTTTCCTTGTAAAAACTAAAGACAATGTAAACTAAAATAAATCAAAATTTCCTTCAAAACTTTAAGAGCTTGCAGTTGCTCCCTTGCTTTTTGCAATGCGACACTATTTTTATCACCTAATATATATAAAGTTGTCAAAATTTTATAATAGTCTTTATAATTGTGAGATATAAAATATACGTGTTTATTGATTTGACACTAATAAATAATTATGTAAAAGTAAGAAAAAAAATTAAAAAGTCAAATACCTTATTAAAAAATTAAAAATTTATATTCATTATAATTATAAATTATAAATTATAAATAACAAACAAATATTCTTAATCCAAAACAAATAACAAATACGTTCATAATAATCAATAATTTTTATGATTACTTGCTTATATTTATATTAACTTTCAACTACATATCAAAAAGTGGTTTAGTTTAGTGGTAACAAGTTTTGTTGTAAGACAATTTTGCGTCAATCTCGCTAATTGTAGTATGCATTTAATTATTATTATTTTTAAGTAAAGAGTTGGCGGTGGTTGGTGGCAGTTTCCGACGGCGGGTGGTGATGGTGGGCGGCGGTGGCAGTTGGAGATGGTGGGCAGCGGCGGTTGGAGGCGGTGGCCGGCGGTGGGCAGCGGCGGCGGTGGCCGGCGACGGCGTTGGCCAGTGGTGGGCAGCGGCGGGCGGTGGTGGTTGCCGACGTTGGGTGGGAGGCGGTGGCCGGAGGTGGGTGGAGACCGTTGACGGTGGTGACATTAGTGGATAAATCCGATGGATAACCGGTTAATTATCCATAATTATCCATTTTGTTAATGGGTGTTAATGGATAATATCCATTAACACCCATTAACCTAATTGGGTGTTAATGGATAATAACCAATAAGTCTTTTATAATGGATATAATAGATAACCCAATAGATTGGATAAATTTTTGCCACCCCTAATATTGGCCATATATAAAATGCATCTCTCTCAGGTTTGGATTCTTGATTCCGTGTGGTTAGTTTCCATTTTGAGCAAAAGTCTCTTATTTTGTATACCCAGAGATAGATGGGATAAGGAGTTTTTCACTTGTCATGTTGTCATTCTTAATGGAAAGTTTTTGGATTGATTATTTGGATTAGAAAAGATTTTTTGAGATGGTTGTTCACAAGGTTCTTTGTTGTCTAGGAATGTGGGGATGGAAGTATGGGTAATTTTGTCATTTTGAAAAAAAGTTGACGGAAATTTTAACGATAACGGTGAGAGGGAAAAATCTAACAACAAAATGCAACATATAGGACCAAACTAATTTTTGTTTCAAATCGTAGGACCGAACAAAACATTACGTGCAAGTCAAATGACCAAATAATTATTTAAACCTTAATAGAAATTGGTAAAGATTAATGACAAAAAAAAAAAAAACCTCAGCACAAGTAATTTATGTGTATAGTAGTATTATCTATACTATAAAAGAGTTCAGTGTCTAACTGGTGGTCCTAATCGAATTGTGCTAAATACAACTGACAGTCCAGATTGATTCGTAAGTATGTGAGTTACAAATGAGCCCCTCAGTTATGAGTTATATTTGAATTAAACATCTACAATTACATATAAAACCTTCAGTTGCGGGTTTTGTGTGAATTATCCCGTCAGTTATGAGTTTTGTTTATCCCAACCATTCATTGAATTGATCTCATACTGAACCGTGTCTATGATACGGACACATTTACTAGCTTTAAGTAATTGTCTTTTTTGATTTGATACATCATTTACAAAAGTAATTAATATTGATGTAGTGTGTGGTTTACTTGAATGCACCTTGTATATGTAGTGATAATTAAAATATGTAGAAAAGTAAGAATAAAGTTATAAGATTGTTTTTTCTGAAAAAGAAAAGTTTTAAAAGATAGATAATTATTTTGTAACAAAAAGAACAAAAAAAGGAGCACAATTGTTTACTTTAGTGTGATACTCCTATTTGTACCCAAAAACTGCAAATCCCCTACTTCCCCAAGAGGTTATTTTTGTGCATTCATGTACGAAAAGTTACGTATATAAAGACAGAAATTTTATGTAGACTTAGAGCATCCACGATGCTGATTAATCTTCTTAAGAGCATCCTCAATATTACAATTTCTTATACAATTTTTAACTGAATCTCACTGCCACTTATATATTTTTCTCTTTTTACTCACTTAAGAATATATCTTCCCATTGTATAATCTTCTTACACAACTTCTTATACAAAAAAAATATTTAATTTAACATCATCTAATAAAAACAAAACCCTCCCCCCCACCCCCACACACACACCTGCCAAAAATGGCGGCTGTCCCCCCTCTCTCTCTCCTCCCCAACTTCTTATTTAAGAAGTTAAATCTCTCTCTCTCTCTCCTAATTGGACAAAAAAAAAAATCCTAGGTGGCCACTACCCACATTTTCCAAAGCACTAAGAAGTTGACTTTTCCAACAATGGAGATGCTCTAACTAGGTCTCACTGTTATCTACACATTTTTTTTTCTTATTCCATTTAAGAATATAACTTATCATTCATAATCTTTTTAATACATTTTCTTAGTTGAGTTGTACTAAAAAAAATTCAGTTTCCCTCCAACCGGTCACACACACAAACACATAAGACGATTTCTTTTTTTCTTCTTATATAGGAAGAAAGTTTATTCTCTCTCCTAGGTGGCCATTTAGGAAGAAGCTTACCATTGGGATGTATGTGTTCTCTTCTTATTTAAGAAGAGAGCATGAGAAGAAATTTTTTCTAGCAATGGTGATGTTCTTAAAAATGTACAAAAAAATCTGAATAGCAGTCGCCCAACGCCTTTTTGTACACATTGACATTATATAAAATAAAATCATCTTACAAGGATGGCTTGAGTGTAATTGGGCAACCCCTTCAAAGAGTTCAACATTTATACATTATTTTCTCCCCGTAATTATTTGCTAATGAACTAATTGTGTTGTTAATCTGAACAAATCAAGTCATGTTTTGAGTTGCGTCTCGATTTCCTCACGAGTACAAGAATATGGAAAGATATTACATCAAGTCAAGATTGGGTAAATATCGTTGTAAGGTTTCTAGTCTGGGGCACTGCTAGCACTGTCGAGCCACTCGCCTATCCACTGAACAAGACTTGGACCCAATCAATAACAGACCTTGGCAAGATACCATAGGGGTCCAGGTAAGAAAGACCAAACTGTAAAATATGTGTAACAAATGGTACAAGCATGAAGTATTTGCAGATTATCGGTACAACGATCAAGTCATACCAGTCATTAAGACCAACAAGCTTGGACAAGAATTGCTCGTAAATTTGTAGTACACAAAATAGACAGCTTTGTATATGAAGCCTATAACTTCTATGATACATTGATACACAGCTAATTTATCTGCGTCAGAGAAACTGCGACAGTCAAATGAACAGCAAGAGAAATTACAGTTCAAAATCCCACATACTTTCAGCGATCAATCGCGGCACTTTCAACTCCTCTGCCAAATTGAGAGATGCCGAAACCTGTCAATAATGGAAGACCAAGAGTTAGAATATAGTTCGAGCAGAGAGAGAGAGCCGCGAATAGCAAATCCACAACTTGAGATGTTTGAAGACATTGACATTCTATGGATTCACACTCTGTAATGCAAAAATAAAATAAAATTAGTCTTAGATATAAGCCGGCCCATGAGGAAAAGGATATTGTACTACGAAAATTGTTGGTTTGCTACAGCTCCCACATTCTGCTCAAAGAGTCCACATATAGTAAAGGTAAAGGAAATTGATTGTACTGTGAAAAGGAAAAGGAAATTAATTGTGCACATTCTACTGTACTATGAAATAAAATTAATTGTCGTATCCAGCTTGTTATGTTCAAATATGAGGGGTGAACTAATAGAACATCCAAAAAGTAAGGGATTCTGGGAATGGAATGGGCGATAACAAGTATGTCCAAATGTCAAATATAAAAGTAAGTAGCATGGGAACATCAATTTAAACTACATGAGTAGCAGATTATCAAAAATGGACTGCCCATATCATCCCATTTTGTAAATACTATTGAACTATTGAAGGAACATGGGGAATGTTCAGGGTAACATTCCCAGGGTTATCCGGTTACATATATGAGGCTTTAAAAGGTTTGACAGCATATGGAAGGAAAAAAGCTTTATGTGAAAACTCTATCCCAGAAATAAAATAGCATTGCACTTAGGGGTGGCAAAATGGGTGTTTTGGATCATTGGATAATAGGCCAATATCCATGGATAACCATGGATAATAGCCTATTATCCAATGATCCAAAACACCCATTTTGCCACCCCTAATTGCACTGTTGTGAGAGGTCAATTTACAGAAACAACCAAGCAACAAACCATTCCAGATAAGATTGCATGTCAGTTAGTGATAGATTACAATAGAACTACATCAAATAAGTAGCATTGGTTAGTGGTTACCATCAACATCAAGTCTATCAACTGTGATCATCTCATAACATGAGCAATCAAAATTGGAGAAAATGGTAAATGGACAACATGCTATTTGTTTCTTAAAGAAAGAAACAAGAATCTGATGACTATATTTGTCTACAGTCACTTCATAATTGCAAGTCGACTCCCATAACTGCAAAAATAGTGTACTAAGTTAATGTCTTCTAAACTTATCAAAAAAAAGTTTGTGCCCTACAACAAGTGTTTCAGTCTTTCAAAAACTGCGAAATACTAGGTTTTGATCCCCAGAGAGAGATGCCTAACCATAAGGACAATAATGACAGCTTTCAAGCAACAAAGAAAATGATAAATTCATAAGGATTAGACAAGGTCACCCAAAAAACAAAATTTAATAAATAAATAACTAAAAAGAAGTAAGACAGTTACATTTACTTCAAGGAGGAAGTATCACTTGCTGATGAAAAGACTAGCCGGTCTATGACTACCGCAAGCATCAACAGGTTGATTAGCTTATCCACTTATATTCAATTAGCTGCTCTCTCAAATCTTACCTTTAAAAATAAGGGTCTTGGTACAAAGTTAAGGTTTCCCTAAATGGAAATTCGGAAAAATACCAATGCATTGGCAGGTGTCTTGAATGCACCTATTTCCATTATAGGAAACCTCAAGCACTTCTAATTACCTTTTCTCAGGCTTTATGTCATAATCTATAGAATTTTCTTTTTTATCTGCTAAGGTTGTGAAGATACCATGCTGAATTAATTTTAAATTGATTATGATCCAAGCTAAGCTACTGCGTATAAGAGAGAAATAGTCAAATTTACCACGAGTCCCTGAATAAAGCATAAGATCTCCAAAACAAAATACCAAATTAAAATGTAGTACTTGCTCTGGAAAAATGCTTTGCCATAAATTTAACTTACATAAAGACAAGCAAGCATCACTGAACCAATGCTATCTAGTTAAAACCTTTGATCCACAATTAATTGTCTTTTATCTTTGAGGCAGACAGATCAAATACTCTCTACAACTACAATCATATAAAGATTGCAGATTCACAATAATGATGGATGAAAATATTTTGCAACTGGGTGCGAGAAACATGAGGAGCCCTCCTGTTCTTTCTTCAATATTTTTCAGCTGAGGGCAGGTAGAAACCAATCAAAGCAAGTTCTCCCAAAAAAAAGCCATCCAAAAGGCTCCCACAACCAAAAAAACACCAATTTAACCACACACAAATCAAATGTTATATTATTATTTTTTGATAAGTAAGCTTGGTCGGGTTCAACCTCCACAACGATAGAGTAACACAAATTCCACGTAGCGGCCAAGTCACAAATTCTACTCCTTGTGCCTGAGAAAATCCGTGATTATATTAGTCCATTCTAAAATCATGAAGAGCGTCTTGCGATCCTAATTCACAGAGCCCCACTCTCTCAAAACTCAGCCACCAATACACGATGGATTGAGTCAATTGCACGCTAGAGTAGAGGCTTCTATGAGTTCAGATACAAAATGACAGAATGGTCTTAAACGATGCAAATACTCCCTCCGTTCTGGGCAAAGAGTCTATATTCGAAAATTAACCTTTTTAAGAAAACTTTTATATCAAAAAATGCCCTTTGTAAGTTGAGGTAGAACCTCCGCACTCCAAATGTGAAACAAGAAAAATTTAGTAACATGGGGTTTGTGAGATTGCACATGCATGGCCATTGGAATTGAATCTGGGATTTTCTATAAGACGTTTTAGAAATTTTCTTTGATAGGCGATAAACAATTCGATCTCACCTCGGAACTGACCAAGCAGAGAACTTTCCAGTGAGAATTCGACAGCAACAAATTCTCAAATCCTAACGTGGCCAACGACAAAGGCGGTCCCCACTATTCCAATTTCGGAAAGGAACAACTAAGCAACAACTGGTTTCCGCTGGCGGCGGTCATCTCCGGATCAAACAATGAAGAAAAGTTGGAGAAAAAAATAATTAATAAGCGCAAAAATCTCAAGAAATTATCAATTTATTGACATAGAAGATACTTGGATTTCCAATCAAGAACGTGAAGATGGACGGTTAGAAGGGGAAGCGAATTGTGTTCGCAGGAGAGAGTAGTTAGCGAGAGTTGCCGTTAATGTGTCAAAATTGAAAATTCGGAAATTCAAAAAGATATGACTTAATTTATGAAAGTGGACTCTTTAATTGAAACATCTCACTAAGGAATAGTAGACTATTTGCACGGAATGGAGAGAGTATATAAGAAACCGCCATGGTAACAATGATTCATTCAAGTTTCACAGCTCTCACATGGGGCATGGCTTCCACTCTTTGCATTTCGAGTTAGTGTGTGTGTGTGTGTGTGTGTATACTAACTGTCCTTGCTTAAAGCTGTAAATTTTAGGCAGTAAACAACAATTGGATAAAGATTCACAATTGTCAACTAACTTTCAACTAAACAAATCAATCAATGACATGAATTAACTCTTCATGTTGATAAATAGAAAAAGGTATACCTTGTAAGATCCGTATAACTTGGAACTTCTTGACCAATCGAGATTCAAAGCCTTACTGGACGCCTGATACGAAGCCTTGAACAAATTATCCCCACATGCATAAACCTTCCGAGACACTGCGAAATCCCACGAATTCTTCGCCAAATCGTAGCTCTGCTCAAATGTGGTCAATCCTCCATGAACGTAGCTGTACTTCAACTTGCAATTCCCCGACCCAAGCACGTAATTAGCCGACACCTTGTTGGCCGAATCCAACGCTAATGTTCCGTCCAGTATCGTCCTGTTATCTCCCCAACTGTGTATGTAAGTCACGTTCAACGGCTTCTCCGAAACCCTAATTGTGTTCATGAACTGAAATCTAAAGTCCTGCAACACAAGTCGCAACAGACAAGCAATCAAATTGATATATATATATATATATATATATATATATATATATAGAGAGAGAGAGAGAGAGAGGGAGAGAGAGAGAGAGATAGACGCGTGTATGGATATGCGGGAACCGAGGTAACCTTTTTGGGGACATTGTAGTCGAAGATGAAGAAGCCGGGTTTTTCAACCGTTAGAGCTATGCCCTTTAAGCTGGGTCCGTTGACTAAAGTAGAATCGGTCATGGAAGCGCGCAGCTTGACATTGCCGGCGTTGACGGCGAGGGTGGCGGCGGAAGCGGCGGTGTTTTTCTCGGTGTCATATTTGGCCTTCAGAGACGCCTTCATTTCGTGGTCGGGGGACTTCAACACTGGCAACGTGTTTTTCAGATTCCCACGCGAATTACTAGCGCTATTTACGATGTTTTGAGTTTGTTTTCCCCGGCCGAAATTTGTTTCCAAGGGTGTTTGACGATGTACAGACTAACACCATCTCCAACCAACCGTACTCTAAATCTTCAAGATATCGCCGAATGCGAAAGGAATGATTCAAATTAAGCCCATGATTTTGATCTCATATTATTTTTAGTATTATTTTTAGGATATGAATTTAGTTTTTAAATCTTGATTTTGATCTGAATTTAAAAATTCAAAAGTTTAACAAATCAGATATAAATTAAGGTGTTTCGATGAGTTAAGAATCTGATCCGATTCGATATTTAAAAAAAAAAAATATATATATATATATATATATATATATATATATATAAGCTAGGTAGTCTAAAAGAGGTAAGATCCTACTAAAATGCACTTACTAAAAAATGAAAGTCATCTTTGAGAATAAAAATCTGATTAATTGATTATACAACTCTCAAGATATATTGAAAATGTTCAAATATGTACATGTGGTAGAAAATACTAAGTTTCTATGTAGTAATATTTAATAGGAGTAGTCACACATTAAAAATCTGTAAATACAAATCTTTTTTTGTGCATATTTAATTTACTGATTAATTAAAATAAACAAATAATATTGTAATAAAAACAAATGTGCTATAAAAATTATGTTCATTGAATACATGTGAATCATGTGATTACAAAATAAAATATAACCACGATTAATTATATATAAAAACTAGTATTTGTGCCTGTGCCCATGGCAAGGCGCGAAAAGGGGAGGATGTCAATATTGGAGGGTGTCAATATTTAAATAAATTAATATATGTTTTAATCATGTTTCAAAAAGAGTCTAAAATAACAAATTGAAAATAAAGACCTTTTGGTATTTAGTTAAATTAGTATATGTTCGCTTCAGAAGAGCGCCCAATAATATTAGTACCCGTGCACCGTGCCTAAGCGAGATAGATAAGCAAATGTGTAATATATCTCTTCAAAATGTGCTCGTGCCCATTTCCTATGGACCTATGGCACCGTACCCGTGCACGTGGACCGTGCCCAATAATATTATTTTAAGATATATTTGGGTGTCAGTTGAAGAGAAATTAGACGCTCTTCTATTTAGTTAAATTTGTACATCGTGCCTAAGCGAGCATGATATCCCATTTTGAGAAATTGGGCGCTCTTAATCTTCATCTATACTAATAATTTTATATTACGGTCTCTTCCATAAAAATGTGTTTTAGACATTTTTCATTAAATAATTAAAAATGGATTAAATAATTTAAAAATGGTTAAACAAAAAAAGATGACTCCACCCTTCTTCTTTATTACATAAGTGTCGGACCTCTAAAATATTTTCTATACAAATTTTAAAGTTTTGAAATGATTTTTTTAACGGTGTACATTAACAATGATGTATAAAAAAAATATATTAAAAAACCCAATATCAAAACCCAACATATTTTAAATGGTTAAATGGTTTGGGGGTACTTGATAGGAGTAATTGATATACCGAAAGTTATCCCGTGTGTCCCCTTTATATAGTCCCTTTCCTTATTTTTTCATGTCCCATTGGGAAAGTTTATTTTCCGGAATTAAGCTTACCTTTCATGATATTGTACCTTTAACCTCCATTTATCCGAGAAAGAAGTTATGATATTAAATGGAAATTATGATATATTGATCATTCTCATGGGCAATATTGCTAAGATGTGTAAGAAGTCTGATTCTAGAAAAGGGATTCTTGAAAGTCTAAATGGGACAGAGGTAGTACAACCATGAACCACCCAAACAATCCTCAAATCAGAATAGTTAGAAATCATATAGTTCAAATAGACAGATTAAAGGGTTTATTAGCGGGATATTTAATTGAATAATGTTCCAAATTGAGGAAATGAGAAATATCCTCCCTTTTTTTTTTTTGTGCAAAAAGAAATAAAAGATAATATCCTCCTTGAGTGACTCTGTACTGTGCTTTAACTGCAGATGTGTTACTCTGTCAGCTCTATTAAAGCAGGATCGACGGTTGTTGAATGTTGATGTGTTACTTTGTCAGCCCCATTAAAGAGTCTTATCTTCAGAAGTCAAACATGTGAAGGAATACATCATTGTCCCTCTCGAATGATCAACATAAGGAAACATACCATTCATACCCTAGCTTGTCATTCTGATAAATGAGGGTGAAACTTGGTAACATAAGTTTTAAGCTTGAATTTTAAAAACGTACTCTCGAAATCAAATATTCAGTAAGTCAAAAACAATTCTTGGAAAGTGGTGGAGTGAGTATTATTAAGATCACGACGTCCGAATGATGAGGCTCAAAAAAGTAAACGCGGAAGCCAAATACTATCATTTGGAGTGTATGAATGTTGCTTTCTTGCAGTGCTGACATTACAAAGAGGAAGTGAAAATATTACTCGTCTTCATCCACAGTCCAGCCGGCCTCCTTCTTCGTCTCCGTCTTCGGCCCAAACCCAAGCAGCCCATGTCAGTCCCCCCATCTATGCTCTCTATCCACACCCAGCGTCTCCGACCAATTAGATGACCATCATCGCCATCACCATTCTCTTCGTCACTCTCCAGACCCGGCGAATAGCCATGGTCACTCACCATCTCCATCTCCCTCGCTCAAATCTTTCGGCCGGGGGTGAGAATTCAGGGCGGCGCTGTGGATCAGGAGCTGGAGAGATGAAGGGAAGGTGGACGCCGGCCATGAAAGCAGGAACTTGTTGGATGGCGGCTGGTGGATGACGGGATGGAGTGTGGGTGGAGATGGATTCGCCGGTGAAGAAGAGATAAAGGGGGATGGGTGAGATTCGCCGGAGAAGATGGAGGGTCCGGCTGGGTTGTTAACGGGGGGTATCGTTTGTGAGACCAAGAGGAGATGTAGGAGATCGCCGGTGCGTTATGGCGAGTAGGGAAGGAGATGAAGACGGCTGGCTGGAGAAATTAGGGAAAGAAGGGGCGAAGATGGATGATGAAGCCGGCTGGTTGCAGGGAGAGATGAACGAAGGGGTTGGTGTCGCTGGGGCCGGTTGATTTTTGGAGATGAAGTGAGAAGATAAGGAAATAGTAGGGGAGTTGGAATCGTAGAGGGAGTGGGGGACGCAGAGGGATAAGGGTTGTGCGGGGAATAGATTACAGCCGTTTGATATAAGTAAAAAATAATCAATCTCAGCCGTTTGATATAAAGTAAAATAATCGATCTCAGCCGTTCTTTATTCCACTGAGCTCTATTGTATAATAGATAAGTCTGTTATGTAAATCTTTATATATGTCTTGTTTGTATTTGAAACTTTTATGTCTCTTTCATCGTATCCGAAATTATAATACCAAAACAAAATTTATTTTTACAAATAACCACAATTAATTATAACTTATTGGTAAATCATTTGAATTTATATGATTAAATCATAGTGGTAGATAACAACCACAAGTTATAAATATTTAATAAATCTATATGTTATATAGAGAAAAATATACATCTGAATTACTATTTATACTACTTAATATCCTAAATTTGAATAACAAAATATCAATTATTAAACTCTAGAAAATTATGAACGATAAAATGACTTAAACAATTCATAAAATAATGAATTAAATGATATCAATTATACGCTGACGATTGGGTGGGTTGGGTCGAAACAGATTGTGTCTCATTATAATCCAAAAAAAAAAGGGTCGGAATGAGTAACGGGTCGACCCGTTTTAAACCATATTTTTGGCCAAGAAACCTACACTTACACAGTAAAAATATGGGTAACAGGCCCGAACCGCTAATTTTTTGGGTCGAAATGGATGTATCGACTATCGACCGAAAAAGAAAAAAAAACGGGTTGGGTTAAGCCAAGTAATTTTCAAGTCAGGCTGGATGGGTTAATGAGTTTTAGGTTTTAATTGTCAGACCTAATTATACCGATATAATTTGTTTCATTCATCGTGTTTTTTCTTTATTTTTAAATTTTGTTTATAATCTTCATTTTATTTGAGTATAATTTAATTAAAATAGATATATGCACGTGCGTTTAAAGCACGAGTGTAAAACTAGTTAATATTATACATATAAAAGTTATTAATAATAATGTTTTAGTCATTAATTATTACTAATTCTACTAAATATAAATTTTTCGACGAACTCCAAGATGTTACTAACATTATTATTCATGTTTGTGTAAACTAAAAACATAAAAATTTAATTTTATTCAACCTTGATTAAGCAAAAATACTTCAATAATAAGTTTATTTAGTACTTTAATTAGGAGCGAATAAAATATGAATCCGATCCGAATCCAGAAATTTAGAATATGGATCAAACTTTTGAATATCTGAAAATTAATCTGATCCGACCTAAGTTTGATAATTTATTAACAAATCAGATAATAAATTTGACTAATCCGATTCGAATCCGATCTATTCGCATGCCTATTTCAAATCATGCCCTATTTTGAAGACTCCAAATCTGTGCACCAATTTTGGAGTACCAAATCTGTGCCTATCTTCAAAACTCCAACCTTACCCCCCCCCCTCCTTTTTCTCTTGTGTTAATGTTAATGTCACCATCAATTCCTGTTTTCTTCGACTTTCTTGCATTAATCTTTGTTTTAGAAAAGTGAAAAATCTAAAGTAGACTTTTGTTGTAAGCTAATGGTCTCTCTGTTGCACACAATTAGGATTTCAACAGTTAACCCACCTTGTGCTATTGGCGTGCATTTTTTGAGGGCAAAACAGTAACTTTCCTTTACTCTGCAATCCATTCTCAAAATTTTTTTTTAAATGTGTTTAATCATTTTCTTAGGTAACCCAATATTGTGTTTTTCAAGAATCAAAGTGGTTTCAGTGTTGTTCTCCACAAGACGGTATCATAGTGTGGATTTGATCAAGTATATGTGTCAGCTAGAATTTTCTTTTTCGCTCCATGTGGTCCCCCATTTTTTGCGTACCTAGTTATTCAGCCAAAGAAACTCTCCAGACTTTTTCAGTGGAATAAGAAGAGATTAAATATTCAAATAGGCCAAATGGGTTTCAGTCAAATTGACAACAAGGGTTGGAAATTTATTGAGATTCGTCAATGATTTGGATCTGGGTTTGGGACGCTGGGCACGGAGATGGAAACGACGAAGTCAAGTAGGCCGACCACACTCCAACAGGAAAGTTGGAGATGGGTTGAAGGGCGTGACATTTTCGGTTGGTCATTTGCCACTAGATCCACAATTAAAGAATCACAAATTACCTCATTTTATTTTCCGAAACCGATCAATTTCGGTACCTCATTTTATTTTATGAAACCGATCAATTTCGGTTGAGATCCATCCCAAATTTTAGACAACATCCATATCTATAATAAGAGTAATGCCTTCAGCCATCTCACTGTACAGAAACTAAACACATGTATGATGGGAGCATTGAACAAAAACCAAAAATGAAAGGAAGAGAGAGAGAGAGAAAGAGAGATAACACATTACGATCGGCGAGATGAAATTGGCCACAGTCGTGGAGCGTGAACCAGAGACTGGAACTCAATTAGGTTCGAATGGGGGAAAAGGGAGGTTATAAGACATAAGTTAGCAAGAAGAATCCTTGCGCTAAAATGAAAGTGAGGACTTTATACTACTTGTCTTGCTTGCAAGTGAGCATAATGATATTAGTATAGTTGTATGTATGTATAGATTGGTGGAAGTCCACGTTATATGTATGATTAAAGTCTTGGTGTGAAAAAAAATTGAGATGGACTTTGCAAGTTCTAAGTTTGGAAATGGTAGATGGGTTTTTGTTGAAGATGGGTGTGTTCAAAGGTTGAAGATGAATGGAAAAATATCTCTAATGAAAATGACTAGTTTGTCCTTTAAAAAAACTCACGTGGTGTGCACATGCTCACTTAACGGTTGAGGAACTAACAACATCCAACCGAAGGACCATTAATGTACGATTCATTCCTACTTTGAACCCAACTTTTCACTTTTATAAAACATGGACTAATGCTAGAAAGCCAAAAAAATATAGGAACGAATGGTGACATTAACCCTTTTTTCTTTTATGTTTTAGTTTGGTTTAAATACTAGTACTTTTTTGTTTTATTTGATTTAAATACTACATAAAATTAAATTAATTCTACTTATTACTCCCTCTGCTCCCAAAATTATTGTCCTGTTTTTATTTTTCGTCCGTCTCAAAATAATTGTATTGTTTGAAACTTTCTTTTTTATGATAACACTTTTACCACTTTACCTTTACTTTTTGCATCTTACTTTAATTATGAGTCACATACACATGGACTTTAAAGTAAACTACTCATCAAACGAATGTTAATAATTCATTCAAATGTGTTTTTTTTATCGTTCGTTAAGTCAACTCAAACGAAATTTTAGAACAAATGGAGAATTATATAACTCCCAAAGAAGAACCGACTGACCATTGGTTTTCCAATTAGTGAAAAGTGTTGTGAATGGATCTAATTTATTATTATATTTTTATTTTGTCTAAAATTCGATTAGTTTTTTGATATAAATTATCGACGTTGACCAAGCTGGTTAATCCTTAATTTACCCGATCAAATTTGGATCTATTTCAATATTCATAATAAGCCCTTTAACAACTCCATACAAAAAACCTTAGGGTCAAATCGAGGCCGGTCCACTTTCAAAAGTTTTCAATCGTTCTGATCAATCAAAAAAAAAAAGGAAAAAAATCACTTTTAGTGGTGAAATGACTACGATACCCTTAACGAGTCTAAAGCGCGCTACAGATCACTCACTCAAATGCACAATGTTGCAATCAAATTTTGCTCCGGATCCATCAACCATATTTACCTAAACCAATATTGCATAGCAGTGCATCAATTTTTTAATTCACCTTAATCTAATTTTAAATTGCCCTATTCAATTTTATAGCGCGATGCGAAAATTGATGATGCATCGCGCTATAAAATTAAACAAACCAAACCTTCATGTACATTCTTTTCAGTACACAACCAACAAGACGATTTCAAATTGATACATCTTTCATGCATCTCAAATCCAAATTGATACATTATTATTCACACATGATGTATTGTCATTCAAAATTGATGCATCCAGATTCAAAAATGATATCCACGAACAAAAATCTATTCAGAAATTTCATTGCACATTTTACATACATATAAATACAACACACAACATGAATTGAAGAAGTTAGAGTGGTGGATTAATCAAATCTATGATGAAAAACACAAGTGTCATTCACCACACCCGACCTACCATTCTCGTCCTCTCCATTTGTGCGAATTCTAGTTGTAAATTCTCTTCTGCAGACATTTTAGGAAAGATTTTACGGAAAAAAAAAACTTTAGTGGTTGAAAAAAAGAATGAGGAGTGGAGGGGTTATAAACTTGGGATAGCCAACCCACATTTTTTTCTAAATCTTATGTTAACTATTATATTCTACTCCATCCGTTCCAAAATAAATAACGTTTTATAGAAAAACATTTGTTTCAAAATAAATGATGTTATAGGGTTTCTAGAAAAAGTTGTCCACACTTTACCGAAATTGCTCTTATTAATTATTTTCTAATTGAAAAATACAAAATTAGTCATGCAATTTGTCAACACTAATTGCACTTAAATACATATATAACAATCTTTTATAAGTTTATTTAATCTGTGCGTAAATTTTAAAAACGTCATTTATTTTTGGACAAAAGGGGTGCATTACATATCATGTATACTATGTGTTCCCACAACTTTCATGCATGTTCTATTTCATTGGAATATGTTTATGACAAGGTAGGGTTATTTGTTTGTCGAGTTATCAAGTTAGCAAGAGCATGAAAATGTAGATGAATACATTTTTTATTTGGATTAATATATAATTTGGTTGCTGAACTTAACATTTTTTTTTTGCATATAATGGTGCTAGATACTAGGCTTGTTTGATTTGATTTATCTGAACGTGCTTATGACTTATGACTTATCATATGTTGTTTTTAAAGTGTTTGATTTCACTTATGGTAAGATAAGTCATAAGTCATGTACAAGCCACTTAAAGCACATGTAAGGCCATAAGTTGTAAGCACTAAGCCTAGTGCTTAATTCTACTTTTCAAAAATATAGTGCTTAATTCTCTTTTTATTGAAATTATATATATTGCTTTTCAAAAATATAGTAATCTTTTTATTGAAATATATATATTGCAATAATTACTCTTCTTAATAATAATAATAAAAGGAATAATAATTAATAAATAATAATATGACTAATGATATATAATAATAATAATAAAAATAATAAAAATAGGATTATAATTATATTATAAATAATAATATGACTAATGATATTATAATAATAATAAAAATAATAAAAATAGATAATAATAATAATAACAATAATAATAATAATTAATATTAATAATAATATAGTAAAAATAATCGTAATAATAATAAGTAATAATAATAGTAAAAGTAATATTAATATCAATATTATAATAATAAAATATAATATTAATAATGATAAAATCAATGATAATAATAAGTAAAAATATTAATATAAATAAAATTAATATTATTATTAATAAAATAAAATAAATACTAAAATTAATAATTAATAATAATAATAATAAAAGTAATATTAATGTTAATACAACAACAACAATAATAATAATAAAGGCAATAATAATGATAATAATAATAGTAATAATATGAATATTAATGTTAATGTTAATAATAATAATAATAATAATAATAATAATAATAATAATAATAATAATTAATATTAATATTAATATTAATATTAATAATAATAATAATAATAATAATAATAATAATAATAATAATAATAATAATAATAATAATCATACTAATGATGTAAATCACATTTTGTGATGATGCTATTTTACTTTTTATATTTGATTTCAGCATTATTTCAACTTATTAATCAAACACACACACACTAATTTATGAAAGCTAATCAGAACTTTTAAAAAGCTAAATCAAACATGACCAATTATTAGTCATCAGTCATAAGTCATAAACAATAAGTCACCAGTCATAAATAATAAGTCATCAGCACATATCAATAAGCTAAATCAAACAGGCCCTATAGCTTCATCGTCGTCACCATTTTCGTTAAAATTGTATTAAATTGACAAAATTTCCCTTAGTTGATGCTGAGTGGGTTGTCTCGCTGACTATCTAGGTGGTTGATAACAAGTGACTTAATCTTATTTATTTTTGTTGTCGCACAAGTTCTATCCTACCTCGCCTCTACCTTCGCCTTACCCCCTTTCTCTCTCTCTCATCTTACACCATATCCCTGTCACTGTCTCTCGTTCTTAGTTCCGACTGCAATCAATCAATGGAGAAATAGTTGTCGTATCAACAGTAATAAATCAAACTTGTCTACAAAGCCAAAGTATTAGAGGACCGCGGGTAGACTTTGATAAAAGTAACATGGAAGCGCAGATTTTGTAAGGATCGGTTGATGGGAAAAGAGAAATTAAATGGACTTGAGAGAGAGAGGAGAAGGAAGGTAACATGGGAGTGGGAACGAGGGGCCGCGTGGTGAAGGGTGTTAGGTGGGTTGATCAGTGTAGGTTTGGGCCGGAGGAAATGTAACGCCCAAACTCGGTCCGATCCTTTTGGACTCACATCTGACCACGTTACTATAAATTCAAACTTAAATAATTACTAAATTAAAACGATATCCAACTAGAATTACAAAAGTCTCCAATTAAAAAAATACAATCATTCAAAATAAATTACGAAATAAAAAGTCTACTAAATTAATTATGTCTCCACTAAATCCCAAAACATATAAATATGCCCTAAAATCTTGATTCCTTCGCTGGTATCCTCTACCTCAAACTTAGTCTTTAATTTCGACCTGAAAGAAGAGTGATGTAAAGGGTGAGCGAACAAAGCTCAGTAAGATCATATGTCCCCCCCCTTCGGTTTCTAAGGAGGGGTGACTCAAAAAAAAAAATCGTGATGTATGTAAAACAGAGTTTAGAAATTTGATAACTTACAAAATTAAAGATAAGTATCGAACGACAAGAATATAAATTCTTTTTAAATGGAGAGTTCAAAGAAAACAATATGGATCAAATAAGTTTGTCATCACTGACTGTCTCATACCAGCTAGTAATAACCAAAGATCAAAAATATTTATTAAGATCACGTAAGGGTCTATTGACCAAAAACCAAATCCCCTGAAGGGTACACAAATACCCCAAATGGTGCAATATTAAGGTATATCCGGATTACCGCACTCACAGGCCAAGTGGTGCAATTTAATTAATTTCATTGTTTATCACGTAATCCCCGTGACGGGTTGTTCATACTTAGTGATCATAAATATTTTCAAAACATAAGTAGTACTATAAATGCATTACTATCAAACAATACTTGTATTGCAAATCATTATTTTCAATATAAATAAGTATGCCGATAGGTTGACAATAACGAAACAGATTTTTCGATAAGTACAAAAAAAATTCATGCGGACAAGTTCAAGCACGAAAACTTCGATAACGAAATCAAAACGAATATATTCAACAAAGGCTAACGACGGAGTCAAAAGAACTACCGACACGAAGTCGGGCATGACAAATGAAAGAACGAATTATTTAAGAATAGCGGAAGTCTAACGTTAAAAGTTTTTTTAAAAAAATACTTTTGCAATTAACCTAAAAGAAACGTAATCATTTACCTTGTTTACGCGCGCACAAAGCAAAAGTTTCAACCCACGATTGAAGCCTTAATTCATCTTGCTCAAATCTAATTTTTTTTTAAAATAATATTGAAATTAGAATTAGGAATTAGGGTCTTGTTATTTCTGAACTTAATTAACCCAACAGAAGTAAAATAATACTAATGACAACTAACTGTTAAAGAGTTAAGGGGGTCATTTTGTAAATAAATGGAAATGATTAACTTTGTCTAAAAGCTTAGGGGGGGAGACCGAAAATTGTCACCATCATCTTCATGAAACAGCTCCCTGTTTTTCCGATTTCCTTTCTGCAACTCACACACTTAATACATATATCTATCTACCATACTTACATAACTATAATCATGCCAATTATAATCATACCCATTATTCTAAAGAGACCCACTGCATTCCATTTCGATAAAAAGGAAACCAACTTCGTTGTTTTTGGTTTTAGAAGAAAAATATTACTTGTTATATCCGTTCACTTCGTCGTTTGGGGCAAGGAAGCTTGAAAGGTCGGTGACTTAACGGTGAAGTATTTGAGTCGAAGCTTCAAAACGTTATCTCGGCTTATGCCATGCAAGATGATTTGCTTTTCCCGATGCTAATGGTTGGAGAAACCTTCGTGTTCTTCAGCGGAGTTTAAGCAACAGTTCACCGGTAGGATAACTTATAGTTTAAAACCCACTTTGTGATTGATTCATATCCGAACTCTTGTTCAACCGAGTGGAAAGATTTATTCCCGGAGACAATCACGGTAGATATATTATCCTTAATATTGTTGTTATTTAATATTACAATTTTATTATATATATATATATATATATATATATATATATATATAACGGCCCAAATTCGAAATTAATCCAAAGCCGAAACTAGACCCAAAATAATTAGATTAGCCCAAAACAATGTGATTAAATTATATTATAATTTAACATTTCATACTAGCATTTTCGGGGTATTACACTCTTACCCCCTTAAAAGAAGTTTAGTCCCTAAACTTACGTACCAAGTCAAACGAAGAGTTCATGGTGCTTCTCCTTCATTTCCTCCTCAAGTTACCAAGTAGCTTCTTTTTCGGTGTGCTTGTTCCATTGAACCTTGACATAGGGAATGGTTCGCTTCCGAAAAACTTGATCCTTTTGATCTACAATTTTAATAGGCTGCTCAGCATAACTAAGATCTTCTTTTAAGCGGAGCTGCTTATACTCGATCACATGGCTCGGATATGGAGCATACTTCCTCAACATTGAAACATGGAACACGTTGAGCACCCCTGAAAGTACTGGTGGTAAAGCTAGTCGGTATGCAACTTCCCCAACTTGTTCGAGCACCTCAAATGGTCCCACAAATCTCGGGCTAAGCTTACCCTTAATACCAAATCTCATAACCCCACGCGTAGGGGAAACCTTGAGGAACACATGATCCCTCTACTTCGAATCTGAGGTCACGTCGGCGTTTATCAACGTAGGACTTCTGTCTACTATGAGCCGTTAACATTCTCTTCTTAATTTGTTGTACCTTCTCCGAGGTAATCTGTACCAATTTTGGTCCCAACAACTTTCGTTCTCCTATTTCATCCCAACATGTAGGCGTACGACACCTTATTCCATATAACGCTTCGTACGGCGCCATACCGACGCTTGCATGGTAACTGTTATTGTAGGTGAATTCCACTAGAGGTAAATGATCATCCCAATTACCCTGAAAGTCTAAAGCACAAGAGCGAAACATATCTTCCAAAGTCTGAATGGTCTGCTCAGATTGGCCGTATGTTTGCGGATGAAAGGCCGTACTTATACTCAAAGTGGTGCCCAAAGCCTTCTGCAAACTACCCTAAAACTTCGAGGTAAACCTAGTGTCACGATCAGACACAATCGAGACTGGCATTCCGTGTAACCTGACAATCTCATCTACATACATCTTGACCAACTTTTCCAACGGGTCATTTATCCTGAAGGCTAAAAAGTGTGTTGACTTCGTCAAACGATCCACGATAACCCAAATAGAGTTATTTCCTTTTAGTATTTTCGGCAACCCCACAACAAAGTCCATGGTTATATGTTCTCATTTCCACTCGGGTATGGGCATTGACTGTAACAATCCTCCCGGTCTCTGATGTTCGCACTTCACTTGTTGACACACGAGACATTTGGACACAAACTCTCCAATTTCTCACTTCATATTACTCCACCAGAAAGTGTCTCGCATATCCCGATACATCTTTGTGCTCCCAGGATGTATCGCAAATTTTGAATTGTGAGCTTCTTCTAACATTTCCCTCTTTAACTCTGGATCCGATGGAATGCAGACCCTCTTACCAAAGCGTAAAATACCATCCCCTTCAAGTCGAAAGTCCACTTGAGCTCCAATCTCTACCGCTTCACAAATTTTTACTAACTCCGGGTCGACTTTCTTAGCAGTTTTGATCCTCTCTAGCAAGGACGGCTGAAGACTCAATCGTGCCAGATAACCTTTTCCTCCCCTTACCCGAACTTCCAAACCAAAATTCTTGATATCCTCGAGAATCCTCTTCTCTTTTGTTAACATCACAACCAATGTTCTTTTACTCTTACGACTCAAAGCATCCACCATTACATTGGCTTTACCTGGATGGTAGAGAATGGTGCAGTCATAATCCTTCAATAACTCCAACCATCTCCTCTGTCTCATGTTCAATTCCTTCCGAGTGAAAATGTACTTAAGACTCTTGTGGTCCGTATATATCTCGGAAGTCACTCCATACAAATAATGTTTCCAAATCTTTAAAGCAAACACTACCGCGGCTAACTCCAAGTCATGGGTTGGGTAGTTTCTTTCAAAGTTCTTCAACTGCCTCGAGGCGTAGGCAATCACCTTCCCATCCTGCATCAATACACAACCCAGGCCTTTTAGCGAAGCATCACTATAGATCACAAACTTCTCTGAACCTGAAGGTAAAGCAAGAATTGGAGCTGACACCAATCTTTTCTTCAACTCCTCGAAACTTGCCTCACACTCCTCTGTCCAAACAAACTTCTTGTTTTTCTAAGTCAACTGGGTTAGAGGTCCTGTGATTTTAGAAAACCCTTTTACAAAACGACAATAATATCCTGCTAGTCCCAAGAAACTTCGAACTTCCGTAGCGGTCGTCGGTCTCTCCCAGTTTACTACTGCCTCTATCTTAGTTGGATCTACTGCGACTCCATCTTTTGACACTACATGACCCAATAAACTCACTGTTTCCAACCAAAACTCACACTTCTTAAACTTCACATATAATTTCTCCTCCTTTAAAATATGCAGTACCGCTCTCAAGTGTTGCTCGTGCTCCTCTCGAGTTCTTGAGTAGATCAATATATCATCAATGAAGACAATTACGCACCGATTTAGAAATTTTCGAAACACTCTGTTCATTAAGTCCATAAATGCTGCCGGAGCGTTCGTCAACCCAAACGGCATCACAAAAACTCGTAGTGTCCGTATCGTGTTCTAAATGCAGTCTTAGCAATATCATCCTTTCTAACTCTTAGTTGGTGGTACCCCGAACGAAGATCGATCTTAGAGACGTAGCATGCACCTTGTAGCTGGTCAAAAAGATCTTCGATCCTTGGTAACGGGTATTTGTTCCTCACCGTGACCCGATTCAACTCACGATAATCAATGCATAGCCTCATCGTCCCGTCTTTATTCTTCACAAACAAAACTGGAGCACCCCATGGTGATACGCTAGGCCTAATGAGCTCCTTCTCCAACAATTCTTGTAATTGCTCCTTCAATTCTTTAAATTCCGTTGGATCCATTCTATAAGGTGCTTTAGAGATTGGGGCTGTCCCATGTGCTAAGTCAATTAAGAATTCCACATCCCTCTCTGGTGGAAGTCCTGGTAATTCTTCAGGAAACACCTCCGTAAACTCCCTAACCACAGGAAGTGACTCAAGACTAACCCCTTCCCTACGTGTATCGGTAATGTGTGCCAAATAACCTTGGCAACCCTTCCTTAACAGTCTACGAGTTTGCATTGACGAGATACAACCTGTTAGAGCCGTTGGCTTAGAACCCTTAAATCGAAACTCCGGTTCTCCTGGAATACAAAATATTACCTCCTTCCTAAAATAATCCACCTTAGCATGAAATGAGGCTAACCAGTCCATTCCCAAAATTATGTCAAAATCTTGAATATCTAAGGAAATCAGATTTATAGGCATTTCCCTACCCTCCAAATTCAACAAACAAGACCTATATACTGAAGTCACTGGAATAGACTCCCCCGTTGGTGTATCTATAACTAACTCAATATTTAGGTATTGTGGCGGCAGTTTCATGCGTTGTGCAAGGGATGTAGATATCACAGAATGGGTTGCACCCGGATCAATCAGTGCATACAAACTACGAGAAGAGAGTTGGATAGTACCTGCCACCACGTCATTAGTAGCGCGAGCATCTCTTACGGTCATTGCATATACTCAACCCTGCTCCCTTGGTTTAGGTTTGTCCCCGTCACCAGTGTTCTGAACAACCCGATTCCTTAGTGGCTCAGGGCAATCTCTGACTTTGTGTCCCATCTTGTTGCAGTTAAAACAAGCTCTTGTTTCCTTGTGGCAAGCCAATGTCAGATGCTTTCCCCCCATAGGTCTTACAACTTTCAATTTGTCCTCGATTTGCATTTCATCTGTCCTGACCTTGGTCCCGTCTCTGATCTTGTCCTTGATTCCGATTCCGACTCCACTGATTTGACCCCTTGGATCTATTATCATCTGTGGTTCTCCTCTTGTGCCCACTGTAACTACCTCCTCGATGACCTGACTGATCCCGAGAATTATTTCCTCGATAACCCGACTGATCCCGAGAACTACCTCCAAGACTCTCAAAATCTCTTTTTTTCTCCTCCCGCTTCTTCTGATAGTTTGCTGATACCCATTCAAGTATTCTAGCCCGGTCGACAACTTCAGCATAAGTCTTCAACTGTAAGGCTACTAAGCGATGACTAATTTTCCCATCGAGGCCTCTTTCAAACATCATAGCCTTTTGTTTCTCATTCTCAATGAGACCAGGAGCGTATTTTGATAGCTCCGTGAATTTGACAGCATATTCATCCACCGTCATCTTTCCTTGTTCTAGATTTAGGAACTCAACCAGCTTATCGTCCTGCACACTTTCAAGAAAATATTTCTCGTAGAAGACCTCGAGGAAAGTCTCACATGTGTATTCTTCCACCCCAGTTGCTTCAACAACTCTCATCTCGGACTGCTACCACTGATCAGCCTCTCATTCGAACTTGAAAGTGGCGAGGTTGACCTTTTTCTCACTTGTGAGGGTCATCGTTCTAAAAATCCTCTTCATACTTTCAACCCATTCCTCTGGTTTAATCGTGTCTGGCGTGCCTGAGAAGGGTTTAGGGCTTCTCTTCTAAAATATGTCAAGGGGGTCCTTTGCTACCGTTCGAGGCTGGGGGATTACAGGCGGAGGTTACGGTGCAGCAGGCTGAGATTGTGGTACAGCAGGCTGAGGTTGCGGTACAACAGGTTGAGGTTGTGGTACAGCAGGCTGAGGCTGTGGTGGAGCAGGCTGTGGCTGTGGTTGGACAATTTGACCAATCCTATTTACAGCTTGGGTCAAATTTTGTAAAAGGTTCATCATAAGGACAGGGTCCACTAAAGTGGGATTTATTGCGTTTGGCTGAGGCACTTCAGGGACAGGGTTTTCATTACTCATACTAAATTGGGTTCCAGATGGTTCCCACACACTTTCAGAAACAAAGTCTTCTACTGCTCTTCCTCCCCTGTTTCCTCGGTCGCGACCACGGCCTCCGTTAGCAGTACGTCCTCCTCTACGTGCCATATTATACTGATACAAAAACGAGGAAGTGTCAAACCATATCTAAAATTCTATCATACTAAGACGTGATTGCTAACTGACATGACGTAATTGGAAACAATTTACACACTTGTCATGTAATATCAGATTCCTTCCCAAAGTTGTTCTCAAAATCTTATGCTCTCTAAACAAATATCAAATACAAAATATAGTTGAAGATCAATGTATTCGAAAATAATCTCCCAAAATTTATTAAGTATCAAAAAATTCAATCCACATCTCAAAATTTGGACACACTTAGTGTATTCCATGTCTTATGACTAAAAGAAAACAAGAAACCATCTGAAAAACCTAACGACTATGATGGCCATAAACAAAATTAAATACTACTACAGGAGTGATATCCTATCTAGTTTCCTAACTCGGACGCGTCTTCCTCTTCAACTGGATCATAATCATCATTATTATTATCGACATTAGCACTAGCTTCCACACCTACGAGAGCCACAGAGTTGACATCAACTTCCATATCAACGCTTGCTTCATCTTCAGCCTCTTCCTTGGACCTTGGACCCTCTTCTATGTTTGGACCATCATCAATGGCCACTTGGAGTGCGTCCATACTTTCTCAAAACTCCGATGCGTCTCCCTGTGTCTGAGGTGCATCTCCCAATTGTGTGCCTGAGACTCCGTGATATCATCATGAGGCTTATGCTAAATGTACTAGACATCCTTTAACACTAGTGTTTGTCTTCGCAGTTTAGCCTCTAGCACTCTTTTCTCTTCCTCTCAACTGTTTATTGATCCTCTCTGCTTCGATTAGCTTATGGTGTGTCCTAGCTAACATTTTTTCTGTAACTTCCAGAGGCGAAGCAACAGACTTCCGAGTCGTTGTTTTACGTGTCATTCCTACAAGTGAACAAAATTACATCAGCTTTAATGAAATAATAATTTCCTTAATCATTTGTTAGATCATAACTTAATTAGCTATTATCAAAACTTATTGCTACTGAGTAGCCAAGGGTATACAAAATCATAATCCTATTCTCTTGTCATCTCCAACGTCCACCATTCTAATGCTATGACTAGTTGGATCTAAAGCCTTAGCTCTGATACCAATCTGTAACGCCCCAAACTCGGGTCCGATCATTTTGGACCCACATCTGATCACGTCACTACAAATTCAAATTTAAATAATTACTAAATTAAAACGCTATCCAACTAGAATTACAAAAGTCTCCAATTTAAAAAAATACAGTCATTCAAAATAAATTACGAAACAAAAAGTCTACTAAATTAACTATGTCTCCACTAAATCCCAAAACATATAAATATGCCCTAAAATCTTGATTCCTTTACTGGTATATTCCTCTACCTCAAGCTTAGTCTTTAATTTCGACCTGGAAGAAGAGTGATGTGAAGGGTGAGCGAACAAAGCCCAGTAAGATCATACGTCCCCCCCCCCTCCGGTTTCTAAGGAGGGGTGACTCAAAAAAAAAAAAAAAAATCGTGTTGTATGTAAAACAGAGTTTAGAAATTTGATAACTTGCAAAATCAAAGATAAGTATCGAACGACAAGAATATAAATTCTTTTTAAATGGAGAGTTCAAACAAAACGTTATGGATCAAATAAATTTGTCATTATTGACTGTCCCATACCAGCTAGTAATAACTAAAGATCAAAAATATTTATTAAGATCACGTAAGGGTCTATTAACCAAGAATCAAATCCCACGAAGGGTACACAAATCCCCCAAAGGGTACACAAAATACCCCGAAGGGTGTAATATTAAGGTATATCCGGATTACCGCACTCACGGGCCAAGTGGTGCAATTTAATTAATTTAATTGTTTATCACGTAATCCCCGTGACGGGTTGTTCATACTTAGTGATCATAATTATTTTCAAAACATAAGTAGTACTATAAATGCACTACTATCAAACAATACTTGTATTGTAAATCATTATTTTCAATATAAATGAGTATGTCGATAGGTTGACAATAACGAAACAGGTTTTTCAATAAGTAAAAAAAAATATTTCATGCGAACAAGTTCAAGCACGAAAATTTTGATAACGAAATCAAAACGAAGATATTCAACAAAGGCTAACGACGAAGTCAAAACAACTACCGACACGAGGTCGGACATGACAAATGAAAGAACGAATTATTCAAGAATAGCGGAAGCCTAACATTAAAAGTATATTTTTTTTAATACTTTTGCAATTAACCTAAAAGAAACGTAATCCCTTACCTTGTTTACGCGCGCACAAAGCAAAAGTTTCAACCCACAATTGAAGCCTTAATTTGTCTTACTCAAATCTAATTTTTTTAAAAATAATACCGAAATTAGAATTATGAATTAGGGTCTTGTTATTTATGAACTTAATTAACCCAACAAAAGTAAAATAATACTAATGACAACTAACTGTCAAAGAGTTAAGGGGGTCAGTTTGTAAATAAATGAAAATGATTAACTTTGTCTAAAAGCTTAGGGGGGAGACCGAAAATTGTCACCATCATCTTCATGAAACAGCTCCCCGTTTTTCCGATTTTCTTTCTGCAATTCACACACAGACACACCTAATACATATATCTATCTACCATACTTACATAACTATAATCATACCCATTATAATCATACTCATTATAATCATACTCATTATTCTAAAGAAACCCACTGCATTCCATTTCGATAAAAAGGAAACCCACTTCGTTGTTTTTGATTTTAGAAGAAAAATATTACTTGCTTGTTATCTACGTTCACTTTGTCTTTTGGGGCAAGGAAGCTTGAAAGGTCGGTGACTTAACGGTGAAGTATTTGAGTTGAAGCTTCAAAACGTTAACTCGACTTATGCCATGCAAGATGACCTGTTTTTCCCAATGCTAATGGTTAGAGAAACCTTCGTGTTCTTCAGCAGAGTTTAAGCAACAGTTCACCGGTAGGATAACTTATAGTTTAGAACCCATTTTGTGATTGATTCATATCCGGACTCTTGTTCAACCGAGTGGAAAGATTTATTCCCGGTAGAGGTGTAAGTCGGAACCACCGAACCACGGAACCGAACCAAACCAAACCAAACCAGTCGGTTTGGTTCGGTTTTGGTCGAAGACGGTTCGGTTCCGATTTCAAAAATTAGAAAACCACGCGGTTCGGTTCGGTTCACGGTTTTTAGTATCGAACCAAACCGAACCCAACCGAACCAAACCAACCAATATATTTTTATTTATTTATTATATAATATATATTATATTACATTTATTAACTATTTTGAACATTTAATTTATTCATAATATATATATATATATATATATATATATATATATATATATATATATATATATATATATATATATATATATATATATATATATGTATATGTAGGCATACTAAACCAAAAAAAAATTTGATTGTTGGAGAACTATTATTTCTTCCATTGTTTGTGTTTATTTTAGAATTTTTATTGTTTTATTTATGATAATTTGTTGTTAGTAGGTTATTTCCTAATTTTGATGTTAATTCTAAATTAAAATCTAATTTTTATTGTTATTTTTAATGTTGGTAAATTTCATTTAAAATAATTTATATAAACCACAAAACCGAACCAAACCAAACCAAACAGAGTGGTTCGGTTCGGTTTGGTTCCAAATCTTACTTGGTTCGGTTCGGTTTGAGATTTTTGGAACCACTAGGAGGCGGTTCGGTTTGTGGTTTTGGTATAAACCAAACCAAACCGAACTACTTACACCCCAAATTCCCGGAGACAATCATGGTAGAGATATTATCCTTAATATTGTTGTTATTTAATATTATAATATTATAGCCCCATTCCATATTTGTTATATATATTTGGATATGGCTAAAATCTCCAATTGCGTGTGGAGCCCATTTAACAAAAATAAATAAATAAAATTATTTTATTATTATTATTATTATTATTATTATTTTATTATTATTATATATATATTTTAACGGCCCAAATTCGAAATTAATCCAAAGTCGAAACTGGACCCAAAATAATTAGATTAGCCCAAAACAATGTAATTAAATTATATTATAATTTAACATTTCATACTAGCATTTTCGGGGTATTACAGAAAATAAATAGAAGATGGATGGATAAATAGGTGAGGATGCTTGTAAGGTGAAAAATAGTGGGGTGGTGGAGATTGTAGAATGAAAATAACGATCACAGGGATTCCGGGAATGTAGCAACAATTGAAAACGAAAATGAGCTGTGATGGGCAAGTCAAATGAGGCGCGAAGTTGGTGGCGAGCTAATCCAGCGGAGCACCAATTAGGGAACCCGGGTCCGATCGGTAACATGGCAGAGATAACTGCTTTAAGGTTAGAAGGGAAGACAAATCCAATGCAGCCTCTGTTAGGGCAAATTCGAATTCGGATAATCCAAATTGAACTTGGACATCAGAGTTTTGAAGGTAGGTGCGGACTTTGTCGGTGAGGGGTGTGAAAAGGATAAAATTGATGCGTGTGAGTAGAGGGGTGGAGGGTGCACAAGTTGGGGCTCCATTGGATAGGCGACAGAGATCAGTTACGTGTGCCGAATTTATACCCATCATCCTTCAGCCCACATCATTGTTGTAAGACAGATAAATCATATTCCCTCCGTCCCTCATTTATTGTCCTGGTTGACCTGGCGCACCGTTTAAGAAAAACCTATTTGACTGAATTATTAATATTGGTTTAATGTGTAGTTTTCTTTAAAGCCCATGTGTATGTGGCCCATAATTAAAGTAGGATGAAAAAGTAAGGATAAAGTGGTAAAAATGATGTTATAAAAATGTAAGTTTCAAAGTTGACAATTATTTTGAGACGGACGAAAAAAGTAAGGAGGACGATAATTTAAGGACGGAGGGAGTATTAAAGTTTCGACAGGAACAAGAATTTGAATAAATGAGGAAGGTTTATTTTTGGCGAGTGAAAAAATTCGCGTGGGGAAGTCCAAGTGATGGTGGTGAAGTGAACACATGGACATATATTAATGAAACATGAGTCACCTGATTTGTTTTTTATTTTGACAAATTTGGTTGGCCAATGAATCAAAGTCAAAGTCAAGCTGTTTTTAAAGCTCGTTTGTAGGATGTTCATTTTTACCTCAGAAACTAAGTTGCCCGTTTGTTGGATAGTTTCAAAATACTCAAACTATATCCAACCTTGAAATATGCATTGTTGTTTTGTGTGTTTGTAAGTGATAATGCACAGGCGTTTATCTTGTTGATCTTATCCAAAGTGAAATAGTCTTACGGATATTCGAGATTGATGAGCTCGACCCAAATCCTGGTCACGAGCCAAACACATGTACGCCGTCACGTGATAGACACGTGGATGTTAGAGACCAGGAAAGAGGTCACCCGAGCAGGATAACCGGGGGTAAACATCCTATATATATCCCGAGCAGAAGTCTTCTTACCAATCACCGAGCAGGAAGCAGAGCTGCTCGAATAAACCAGATATTCATCCTGAGCCTAACCGACAAAAAACTCTCGAGCCCGAGATTCAAGTCATGACTCCGTCAGTTACGAGGTCAACCTGCATTTATGGTCATAAAGACCTAAATTCTCTCCATAATAATAACTCAGCTCGGATTTCACTCCCAAAAGGGCTATATATACCTCACAAAGTTTCATTTGAAAGGTACGCACACTTTTATACACCGAAACCCTGTCATTTTGTTTTCTATAAGCTTAATACTCACTCTCACGCCTGAGGGGTTTCGCAAGGCCATGCCTTACATTCCTTCTTAGGTATTTTCTTTTGACAGGTCTCAACAAGATTATACCTTCACATAAGCCCAGATATCCTATAAACCGCAAGGAACGACCAAAGACCAAATTGTGTAGCATCAATATCTAATAATCATAGATGTTTATTTTTAGCATAAATCCAAGTTAAGTTCTTAACTTAACAAATACTAAATTACATATTGTCCAGACTACTATATTAGTCTAGGGTCATTAAATCATTTAGATTATAAATAATAAACTCATCCTATAATGATAATTCATCCTATTGTTCAAAATCCATAGTATTCCATGAATTAAACAAAACTATCCTTAACAAGTTCAAATATTACAAATCACTCTGCGTAGCAATCTTGGTAATTGCATTAAAAATTCCTCTCAACTCCAAATGTATTTAATCTAATATATTCAGAAAGTAGGCTCTTTAAAATATAACTTAGCCTTTTAAATCACTTCATTCAGACTTGTATTCATCAATCTATGATCATATCAAGATCAAGCTAATAATCTGTTTTTCTGTTATGATTATTCTGCTCAGTCAACTTATAAATTCGACCATTAATTCCTCACAACTCCAAATTTCATGAATTTTATATATTCAGAAACTAGACTCTCGGAACTATAATTTAGAACTTTAAAGTACTATATTTGGATTTTTATTCTTCAGAATACCGCCACCTCAAATTCATGTTAAAAATTTGGTTCTCTATTGTGACTCATTCTGCTTAGAGCCTTAGTCAACTTGTAAATTCAACCATGAATCGCTTACAACTCCATATGAGGGGATTATTGCCTAGTATGAAACTAGACTCTTAAGACTAGATGATTTCATTTTAAAACACTTCAATTGGATTTGTATTCATCAATTTATGATCACATGAAGATCATGTTAATAACCAGTTTCCCTTATTCAGACTCACTATCGCAGCCATGGTTCGTGATTCATTAAAATTACTTCCCGAATTCGAAAATTTATGAAAATTTACAGAGAATTACTTAACATACACATAACCAACATATAATATTTTTAGGCAATTCCATGTAGTAAATTAGTACCAGTATGTTTTGGAAAATAGCCCAAAGTTAGAACTGAATATGTGAGGTTTCTTCCTAATTGGTGAAATCCTAAATTAGTCATCTCATTGAAGTTTCCAATTGCAACAAGTCCATAAACATTAGTTGTTCCAAATCATGTTTAGAACACTTTTAATACTATACACAAACCCAATTTATTAAGTCTAGAGGGCAGCCCCAAAATTTCCATAATTTAACCCTAACATGAAAAAATTCTTTAAAGTTAACAATTGCAATGAATTCCTTCACAAGAACTACTCCTAAGCACACTTAGAACCACGTTCATTCTTTATCCAAACCCAAATTAATAACTTAACAAAACAGCCCCATAATTTCCATATTTATAACTTGTTGAAATGAAGATTTCTACTTCACAAGAAGTCTTCATAATCATGTATATTACAACTATTATGAAGGGAGTATGTCATTATATTGAACATACAAATTTTCTGAGATTGGAAGCATACCTTAAGTATAGAAAAGGCTAAGAAAAATGAAAACAAAGTAAGAATTAGTAGTCTCATCGTCGATAGCTACGATTGGGTGGTCTCGAATCCAAAATCGGGTGGTCGGATCTCCGGGAAATCAAGAAATACACACTAATCTCACCAAGAATCTCCCACACACAATCTCTCATCAATGGTGACTGTAAATATCTAAGGTATGAGGTGTAATGAGTGGAAAAAATCATATATTTCAAGGCACCAAGGTTAGGAAGTGAGTGGAAAACAAATGTCAAGCTCTTATAGGTCAATTTTTAAGTGAGATTAAGTCTCTAATTGAGGACTTAGTGCTAAAATTTTCACTTAGGCTTAATCCACCATAATTAAGGTTTAATTAAGGTCTAAGGGTCAGGTTTGGTAGAATTCATTAAGGGTCTCCAAGTAAATCTAACAAACAAGACAAAACTCAAATTTCTGAAAATAGAGAATAAATTATTCAATCAAATTTAAAAATGTGTCTGTACTGAAATACAAGTCCAAAAATTACGCAAGAAGTATGGTTAGAAAGATATTGAAGCCTAGTTTTTAACGCATCAAACGGATATCAATTCTAAGTTGTCTACAGAAAACTATGGCCAAATTACTATAGACCTATAATGACCGAGGGGAATACGCAAGTCACACTGAAAATTAAACACGAGTGTGTGCAAACGTTAACATGACCAAACCAAAATAATACCAAGTTAATCCCCAAGGTCACCCTAGTCATCTAGGGCCAAACCTAGGGTCAAACTAATGCTAACCAAGTAATTCAACAATAAACACAACGGTACGAACTCGTACAACAACACGATAACTAAAATCGCGAATCGGGAATCAAGCATACGACGACAACTACTATGAACGTCGTGGCCACATGTAAACTTGTAAACATGGTAATTATGAATGTAAATGCATCCGGACAAGTACACAAATACCTAGGATCTCTCAAAGGTCGCGAAAAAGAACGAAGTACGTAAACGTTCTACTGAGTCAAGTACTTAAGGATTCGGGGTCTTACAAAGAGAGAAAAACCCATTTGCATAAAAACAAATTAGCCAGAGAGATAAAGGTATATATTAATGTAATTATTCCACCTAGAGAGCCACTCAACATCACCTAAGGGTAAAATTATCAATTTAATGAAAATAATAACGATGATGGAGCTAGGAATTAAATGAGAGTGAAAGTGTTGAGTTCAAAAACCATCATAGGAAAATTCCAACATTTATCACCATTGTAGAAAAAAGTGTTAAGTTCAAGGACAAAATTATATATTAATCTATTTTATTGAGCTGAATTCCTTAAAGTTGAAACATTTAAGGTGGTGAAATTGAAGCAAGCAGAAAATCTATATTATAAAACAACTCAGGGTCTAACTGGTGGTCCTGATCGAATTGTGTGAAACACAACTGACGATCCAGATTGATTCATAAGCATGTGAGTTACAAATGAACCCCTCAATTATAAATTATGTTTAAATTACCCTTCTACAATTACATATAAAATCTTCAGTTGTGAGTTTTGTTTGAATTACCCCGTCAGTTATAAGTTTTGTTTATCCCGACCATTCATTGAACTGATATAATAAATAATAAATAATAAATTTTGCTTATTGGGCCAGAAGACAGCTCAATCAAACCTCACTACGGAACACAAACCTCATTATAAAAAAATTTAATAAATAATATATTTTGTTTTTGCTTTTTGGTAGTGCTCTTGCTTTTACTTTTTCCCTTTTCAATAATTAAGCATTTGGAAAATCTTGATCCTAACATAAGTAACACGTTTCATTAGATCTCATCAATACGAGAATAATTTAAGGTGCCATTTGGAGTCATGTTTGGTATACAATATGTAGTCGAGACTAATAATGCGGATTACTCGGATAAAGTTATTATCCTCACACTGTTAACCCAATCGAATATCAAATCAAACGCACGTCATTAAAAATCAATAGAATAATTTATTTGATACTCATTTGATTCGAAACCAAAAATATTCTTTCAACAATGACACATCATCCAATTTTTTTGCATACTCTACCATCTTTATCTCCAATAACTTTATATACCCCACCATCTTTAACAAATAATAATAATATTGCATAAATTATTAAATTCAAAATAATTATTTATTTAGTATTACAATAATATTTTTTAATTCAAAAAATATTATTTATAATAATATTAAATTTGACATAACTACAATAATTTGATTTTTTATAATATAATAATATTAAATTCAAAATATAATTTATTTATTATAATTCGAATAATATTTATATTATAAAAAAGCTCAGGGTCTAACTGGCGGCCGAATTGTGCTAAACATAACTAACGGTCCAGATTGATTTGTAATTATGTGAGTTATAAATGAACTTCTCAATTATGAGTTATATTTGAATTACCCTCTACAATTACATATAAAACCTTCAGTTGTGAGTTTTGTTTGAACTACCCTGTCAATTATGAGTTTTATTTATCTTGACTATTCATTGAACTGATCTCAAACCGACACTCTATAGCACGGGCACGTATATTAGTAAATCTAACAAATTTCATCAGTAGTATTATAATTCCTAGTTATTAGTAAAGGGGTGAACATTTCTAAATTAGTTTTGATGTGGGAAAAATCTATTCATCTAGCTTTGATGAAAGTAATTGATTTACTGACTTGATTTATCCATGTTAAATGAGTCAAAGATTCATAAATTATAGTGCCACCACCCCTAAGCTTTTAGAAATTACAGTATCACCCCTCATATTTTATAAATGAAAACCGTCACTTTTGACATTTAGAGTGTCATTTTTGCCTTAAAAATGTAACTTTTTATCATTAAAAGTGTCACTTTAACCTTTAAAATTGTCGCCTTTGGCATTTAAATTGTAATACTTAAAGAAAAAATGTGTCACATTTTGCTTTGAATGCGTCATATTTGTTTTTAAATGTGTCACTTTTAACTTTAAGTGTGCCACGTTTAGTCCTTCATTGTGTACGACATTATGTATGAAAGTATGTCACCTTTTGACCTTGAAAGTGTCACTTTTACTTTTAAATATGTCACTTTTGTCCCTTAATGTGTAAGGCGTTATGTATGAAAGTATGTCACTTTTTCCTTTAAATGTGTCACATTTGTCTTACAAGGAGTCACTTTTGTCTTTAAATGTATCACTTTTAATCTCTCAATGCGTAAGTTATTGTGTATGAAAATGTCACTTTTTGCCCTTGAACGTGTCACTTTTACCCTTAAATGTGTCATATTTGTCTTTAAACGTGTCACTTTTAATCCATCAATGTATAAGAGTCATCACGAATAAAAATGTGCCACATTTTGACATTTAATGTGTCATTTTTACCCTTAAATGTGCCACTATTGACATTAAAAATTAAGTTGATTTAGAACTAAAATACAAAGTCTGGGCACTTAGTGACTTCGACAGCCAAATCCTGGAAGATGGAGAGCACCGAAACATGATGTGGAACAAGGAAGGCACCAAAACAATTAATCAACCTAGTTCATTAAAACAACGGCAGCTCCTGTGTGTGCCACATGGTTTGCCTCCCTTTCGATAGCCCACCTGTTTTTTTATCAGATTTGAGTTAATCAATAGATTTGATGAGGCCCTTTTTCTCGCTTTTCAACTTATTTATCTCTTTCAATTTGACATGTTTTCTTGCTGGGTAACTCGCGATTTTCTTCGACGGGTTGCCCACTCCAACAACCTCGGTTTTTTTTTCTTTTTTGAGACCCTGTCTTACGAATTTAGCATATGTGACATGATCTTACACATGTTTTACAACTCATTAGGTTTTAGTCATGCTTGGTCAAAACTCAACCATATACTTTAAGTAGGTTCCAAACACGGGAGTGTCAATTTTCGATAGTTTCCAATATGCTAAATGTTGATAAAACACACATTTGAGCCACTGTACGTTACAAAAGGTTGCAATTAGGCCACTTGAACTTTAAAATTTTATGAATGGCTCTGTACGACTGTACTTGAGTTATCTTGCATTTTAGCCAAAAAAACAAAATTGATGGACATTAAGTTTAACTATTAAATTATAGTAAACACTTTTTTTACCCTGTGAGAACCACGTTTCGACAGCCCAGTCGTCACGTGAAAACAACGTGTTTCAAAATATTAAAGCGCGTGAAATGCACTTGACCTCGTTGTGGACCCTAAATATGTGTTTACAGAGTCATCGCCTCTATTTTAAGGTTAAACTGAGAAAAACTCAAAATACTAGAAAATGTAGGTTCGAGAGCTAAGCTACGAGATGAGAAGGGGTTAGACACCCTCTCGACCTTTCGGTCTCATAATGAGTTTGCTAAAACATGCTTAGTTTATGTGTGTTTAGTCTTGCAAAATACTTATATATATATATATATATATATATATATATATATATATATATATATATATATATATATATATATATATATAAGGGAGATTTATTTCAAAGCATTGTTTGAGCATAATAACGACTATTTATTAATATTTAAGCATAACAACAACTTATTTTATATTTTATGAACATTTAAATAAACATGACTTTATTATATATTAAATTAAAAAATATTATATTTTTGTTATGTTTAAAATATGAACAGAAAATAAACTAACATTATTCATAGATAATATTTACAAGCATAATAATAATATTTATATCTACATTCTATCTAATTTAAAATAACTGCGAGACAGAATAATAGGTCAAGACCTACCTTTTGTATCTGATCCCGATACGCCCAGGCTTAGGTGATTGGTGAACGCTTCCCCTGTCTTCTTGAGAGAGAAACTATTTTTTGTTGTTTTTGTGGTCGACGTCTTTTGTTGTATTTGGGGATCGTAACGACAGTGTTTGACTTTTTTGATTGGTTCTCTGAGGCAAGGACGACTTGCGGGAGCCAGGATTCGAGGCTTGCACGGGGCAAAGAAGGAGGATGCTCGCTTGCTCGGGCAAGGGAGGATGCTGTTAGGAGACCGGAGGCCAAAGGCTCGCTTGCGCAAGGCAAGGGAGGAGAGGAGGCTGCTGCCTTGGCTTACTTCGTAGAGGAAGGGAGGAGAGAATGTAAAAGCTTGAAGTGTGTTTTGGTGTGTGAAATGAGAAGGCCAGGAACTTCTTTTATAGGCACAAATGGTGGACGAGCAACCGAAGGTAGCAGTGGAAGTGAAGAGCGAAGCCCGACGCCTACGTGAGATCCCTGAGAAGATGAAGAACAAAGGGAGGGAGCGACTCCCTGGTATGGGGGCGCAACTCCCAAATAAGGGGCGCGGCTGCCTATTTGAAAATTCCCTTTTGTTGACTTTTTGCACTTTTAACCTTCTGTTATTTCGTTAACCTCCGTTAGGCCCGTTAAGTCTTGTTTTTCCTGAAACGTAACGAAATTAACTTTTGTCAGTTCATTTAATTTATAAATTATATATTTTAGGATATCGTATCGTAGGGTTACGAAATTGAGGTGTCTACATATCCCTGAAAATGAATAATTATCACTTTATAAATATTATGTGAAATACCTATCATACCCATGTCTGAATAATTAAGGAAAAAAAAACGAAATTCAAAATATATACACACACTCTTACGCACACTCCAAATTCAAAATTTAAATTTCATAACCCAAATCCCGTCACCGTTGCTACTACACGCCCTCTTCCTCCATTAACCCGTTTTTTATCTTATGCATCTCCCTCCCTAAGTTCACCATTTTAGTCTACTTTGTTTTTTCAACTTCAATTGGGATGAAAGACCATGCCCATTAGTGTTTTGTGTAATTCCAAAGAAAAAAGGGAGGGGCACAGATGAGTTATATGGGTGTTTGTGGGTCTTATCCTTGATTTTTATTACCATAAAACCCATTATCGAAAAAAAAACCCACCCAACTCTAACACATCATCCTCTGTCCGGACACTTTCATCGGCACCACCGATGAACACACAAACCCATATGCGTCTGGGGGAATAACGAAATGGTCAACAATTCCATCACCCACTCTAGCCTGTACAAGATCTTTGATGAGATACTCGTAAATGTTGTATCTCTCTCTATCTCTTATGTTGAATCTGATTTTTGCTAGTACAACCCAATAGAGCCCAAAGGAAAGGTTGATATGAAGGGAGTCCCAATTTTCTTAACGAACGTGGGTTTGAAGATTCGAAAAATATGAGAGAGAAAGGGGGGGGGGAAGACAAAGAAGATGAGAAAGGCTAAACAGGGTGTATAGAGAGAAAGTAAACTGGATGAGCAGCTAGGCAAACTATGGGAGGAGATCCAATAAGATTGGGTACACATATGAAATGAAGTGCCTATATTTAATCCGCCACAAAAGGCTTTTGGGCCTCGCTTAGGCGAGGGGGCTTTCCACTACACCAGCCCACTATTCATTACAAGACTACTGAATACCATGAGCCCGGCCCATGCACCATAGGTAAATCCTAACCCCTCAGGTATAGATAAACCCTACTATCTCATAGTAGGGCAGACTCTCATACGCTATTTCTCTTCTACAGTTCTCACTCCACACACGGGGGCTACGCGTCCTCCTATATTGTTGATACTGTACTGATTCTTACGCCGGAGGGTTTTGGGGGACATCCCCCACCACTCACGGTGCTCATTTTGCAGACACCTACATACAGCCAGATATCCGACCAAAACGACGATTTCATGACCAAGACGGCGAATTCATCATCAATTCGATCAACGAACGACTCACGGATCAAGACGAATTTCGGCACCCCCGGTATGACTGATATTTATGCCACATCAGTTTGGTTCCGTTGCCGGGAACGACTATAGTCATGAGCTCCAACAGCCACGGCGGGGTTCTGTTCATGGGATGCCGGAACACCATTAACACACAACAACGACAAGCTGTCCATACAAGATAATCAAAGGAAACGAAATCGGAGTAACAAAGCGAGGACACCGTAGGATGCGTCTCGACAAAACGAGACTGACGCCATCAAAATCACCCGATCGATTGTTCTCACGCGCCGCCCGAAGTTCTTTGGGCGGAGATGAGGCGGAGATTCAAAACAATCGCCGGCAGAGCTTCGGAGAACAGGGATCTAAACACTTTAGTGTCTGCGTCTCAATAAGGCGAGTTCACCGCCCCAAAAATCGAGTTCAACGGCGCAGCTCACGCGCTTCACGGACGCCACGCGGCGTCACCTCTTAGCTGTCTTCACCAATAAGCCTACAACTTTCGAGAAATTACACCCAGCTCCCCCAGTTTCATTAGCTTCCGTTATATTCTGTCAAAAGCAGCTAACGGAGTACTAGGGGTTCAACTGAACCGCCCAGCTAACAGCAATGGTTCATGGCCCGGTTCAATACTCTTGTGACCTGGTTCAGACTATTTCCTAAGCTAATCAGGTGGATTCTTTCCATTTTTACCATCCATATTTGCAGAATTTGCCTATTTGACCTCATTTTTTATGTTGTTAACAATTAATTAGTTAACGAAACATAAATTAAAATTTTATAAATAATTCACATGATTAATTTATTGCTCCAAATTAACATGAGACACTATGACTTACATGAATATGCATGTAATTAATTTTCTTTGCAATTATTAATTTTCTTTGTAATTAATTTTCTTTAAAATTATCGATTATGAAAATTAATAATTGACGACTATAACTCAACGCTACACATGATAGCTATAATCAAATAAAGTGACATGCAATAAATACATATGACATGACGACTTGACATGCTAACTGTAGTGACCGATTAAAATTATCATTAATTGGTGAATAATGCATGAAATTCAACTGTGACAATTATTTTGCGACATAAATTAGAGTAATTATAATACATTGATGCTCATAACTATGTCATGTTTACATTAAATTGTCCACCATGTTGATGCATGTCACACTATACTACATCAATGCATGCAATTAAATATATTTTGCATCTGCGACCATATGTATGACACCACCTTTACGCGCCTTACGATTTTACTAATCCCTGGCCGCGCGTGAAAAAAAAAAGTGCATACTCACTTACTTATCAAATTTGACATATCAACTGAGTTAATTGAACTCGATATTTTATTATTTATTTGCCCACACATGACAAATGATAATGAAACTGTTTTATTCACCGCTACACCTAAATTCGCGCGTGAACTATCCATACAGATCATGATTTGATTGCATGTCACACTATTGATGTTATTTTCCTCAATCATGCTAATAACAATATTTATGTATTGTCATTTACATAAATCACTAGCATATACAACATCTTATCATCATAAGATTAAATGCATAATACATACCCCAATTTTATTTAAAAGGGGACTATGTTTGCTTCGCAAATAATGCACTAAACTTTCAGGTACTCAAACCAAGCCAACTAAGCCTTGGTAACTGCGAGAACCATGACACCCTCCTCGTTAGAGTTGATTCCGCTCGCACTAAGCGCCTTAGGCACACTCTTGGTGCCAACCCAGACTTCCTCAGAAGGGAAACTACAACGAGCATAATTACTTCCCGACTTCAAGGTAAACACTTACAGTCGGAAAGCAGGGGGCCTGCCCGCAAACAGAAAAGCCCAGATATCTTTACAACTATTCGGACGGCCTAATGCACTAGCAGGCAAGTTCTTTCATATTTGTCCATCCAAATTGTTAATTTGTTTATACAAATTGCTTTCGGATTGTTTGACAAAATCGCTGCTCGGCGGCGAAGGGCCCCGCCTAGGTCAACCTTCTTCTATACCCGAGTATTAGTGAACTAATTCTCCCGTGGGAGAGGGGCCATGCCGGTTCACGTACTTGGATGCCCGCCAGGTAGGGGCCACCGCCCACAAGATAGCGACTAACTACCTCGGGTTCCTATAGTGACCGAGAGACAACACCATTAGTCGTATATCTACACCTAGTTGATATACTAACAAGCCGATCCGATGTCCCCACATCGGAGAAAGGCCATGCCCGGTTGCTAGTCGCCGTTCAGAGTTGGGCCCTGCCCGCTAGGCAATCTTCTGGAAGCTCGCCCAAGGCGATAGGGGCCTTGCCCACTCAAAGCCTTGGCCAGAACCAAGAACTTAGTCCAGTTCGTGCCCGGAGCACCTTGTGCTCAGCGCCATGCTGTTGCCCGGCCAGAGCCTGATTATCATTATCGTGCATTGTGCGCCATGCTCGCTGACCCGGCCCAGGCTTCGAGCCGATCATATTATCATTCTGCGTGCCGTGCCGCCATGCTCGCGCCAGCCCGAGCCGTATTGTTATCGTGCCCGTGCACGCCATGCTCGCGACACAGCTCGAGCTTTATATCATTATTCACCGTGCCCACGCCGCGTATGCCGAGCCGCGGCCCAGGAGCCACATGTTATTATTATCGTGCGTGCGCGTTAGCGTTACGGCCGGCGTCGGTTATGTTATCGTGCCGTGCGCGCCAGCGCTCACCTTCTGATCGGCGTCGGGTATTATTCGTACCGTGCACGTCATGCTCGCGTCGCGGCCGAGCTCGTATTATCATTATCGTGCCGTACGCTGTATGCTCGCGCCTCGGCCAGAGCCTCATGTTATCATTATCGTGCCCGTGCACGCGATGCTCGCCCATAGCTTTGAGTCTCGGATCATCATTGCTGCGTGCGGTTTAGTGCCCGGCCTGTCGCTCACACCAATATACTCGTATCTGCTTTACTCTGGCAGAGCTTGCGGCGGATTATCATTATCGTGCGTGCGCATGCGCTCACGCGACACCGGCTAACGAGCCGTATCATTATTCTCGTGCCCACGCACGCGGCATGCTCGCGCCTCGGTCAGAGCCTCATGTTATACTATCGTGCCCGTGCGCACGTCATGTTGCTCCGGCGCCTCGGCTGAGCTTCGTGATATTGTTATCGTGCCGTGCGTATGCTTTCGCTGACGGCTGGCGGCTTCGAATCGTATTATCGTGCTCGTGCGGGTGCGGCCATGCTCGCGCCTCGGCAGAGCCTCATGTTATTACTACTATCGTGCGTGCGCGTATGCTCGCGCCTCGGCCAGGAGCCTCGTGTTATTACTATCGTGCCGTCATGCTCACGCCTTAGCACCGACCGTGTCATTGTTATCGTGCGCGTGCACGCTTCGCTAGCCATGGCGGCCAGAGCTTATTTATCATTATCGTGCGTGCACGCTTTGCCCGCGCCCGGCCTGAGCTTCAGATATCATTATCGTGCGACGCCTACTGCTCGCGACACGGCTCGGCTACTGATCATTATTCTACCGTGCCCACGCACGCTACGCTCGAGCCACGCGGCAAGCCTCGCCCATGATATTGTTATCGTTCCCGTGCACGCTACGCTCGCGCTACAGCCCGAGCCTTATGTTATCATTATCGTGCGCCATGCACGCATGCCGCGGCCATTTCGAGCTTATTATCATTATCGTGCCCGTGCACGCTACGCTCGCGACACAGCTCGAGCTACAGATCATTATTCTCGTGCCCACGCACGCTACGCTCGAGCCACAGCCCGAGCCTCATGATATTGTTATCGTGCCGTGCGCGTACGCTCGTGCTACACGGCCAGAGCTTCCATGTCATCATTATCGTGCCCGTGCAGCATGCGCTCGGCTTCGAGCTTCATGTTGTTATCTCGTGCGTGCCATGCTTTCGAGCCACAGCGGCCGAGCTTTATGTTGTTATCTCGTGCGTGCACGCATGCTCGAGCACGGCCGAGCTTCCATGTCATTATTCGCAGCTCGAGCCCTGCCCGACTTTATGTTGTTATCTGCGTGCGCGCCACGCTTTCGAGCCACGGCCCGAGCCTCGTGTTATCATTATCGTGCGTGCGTATGCTCGCGCCTCGGCCAGAGCCTCATGTTATCATTATCGTGCACAGCGCGCCATGCTCGCGCCCACGGCCCGAGCCGTGTATAAAGTGTTATCGTCGCTTGCGTGCACGTCATGCTCAGCGCCACGCCGAGCTTCGTATTTATCGTTATCGCACGTACGCTACGCTCGCGCCTCGAGCCTCGTGTTATGTTATCATTATCGTGCGGATCGCTACGCTCGTGCTACACCCGAGCTCCAAATCAATATTCTCGTGCGTGTGCGCTGCGCTCGTGCTACACCGAGCTCCGGATCATTACTATCGTGCGGGTACGCCTGCGCACCCGAGCTCCGGATCATTACTATCGTGCCCGTACGCCGCGCCTCGGCCGAGCCTCATGTTATTACTATCGTGCGGCGTGCGTTTGCTCGCGCCTCGGCTGAGCTTCATGTTATCATTATCGTGCCGCGCGCGTATGCTTTCGCGCCACGGCAGAGCCTCATGTTATTACTATCGTGCGTGCGTCTTGCTTTCGCGCGCCTCGGCCGAAAGCATCATGTTATTACTATCATGCTTCGTGCGCGTCTTGCTCGCGCCTTAGCGGCTTCGATTATCGTATTATCGTGCGCGCGCTATGCTCGCGCCAGGAGCCTCATGTATTACTTATCGTCTTCGTGCACGTCTTGCTAACGCTCGGCCGCGAGCTTCATGTTATTATTATCGTGCGGGTGCGCATATGCTCGCGCCTCGGCGAGCTCATGTTATTACGTGCGCATCGCCATGCTCGGCCTCGGCCGAGCATCATGTTATTACTATCGTGCTCGTGCACGTCTTGCTCGCGCCTCAGCCCGAGCTTCATGTTATTATCGTGCGGGTGCGACGCTATGCTCGCGCCTCAGCCCGAGCCTCATGTTATTACTATCGTGCCCGTGCACGTCATGCTCGCGCCTCAGCCCGAGCATCATGTTATTACTATCGTGCTCGTGCACGTCTTGCTCGCGCCTCAGCCCGAGCTTCATGTTATTATTATCGTGCCCGTGCACGCTATGCTCGCGCCTCAGCCCGGGCCTCATGTTATTACTATCGTGCCCATGCACGTCATGCTCGCGCCTCAGCCCGAGCTTCATGTTATCACTATCGTGCCTGTGCACACTACGCTCGCGCCTCAGCCCGAGCCTCATGTTATTACTATCATGCTCGTGCACGTCATGCTCGCGCCTCAGCCCGAGCTTCATGATATTGTTATCGTGCCCGTGCACCCTACGCTCGAGCCACAGCCCGAGCCTCATGATCATTATTCTCGTCCGCGGCCGCGCTTACGCCCGAAGCCAGATATCATTATCGTGCTCGTGCAGACGCATGCCGCGCCACCGAGCCTCATATTATTATTATCGTGCCCGTGCACGCCATGCTCGCGCCACAGCCCGAGCTTCATGTTATTGTTATCGTGCCCATGCACGCTATGCTCGAACCACAGCCCGAGCTTCATGTTGTTATCTTGTGACCGTGCATGCCACGCTCGAGCCACAACCCGAGCTCCATGTTGTTATCTGGTGCTCGTGCACGCCATGCTCGAGCCACAGCCCGAGCCTTATGCTATCATTATCGTGCCCGTGCACGCTACGCTCGTGCTCCAACCCGAGCTTGAGATTGTTATTCTCATGCCCGTGCACGTCATGCTCACGCCACATCTTGAGTCTCAGATCATCATTGATCCGTGCCTGTGCACGTCTTGCTCATGCCGTAATCTGAGCTTCACGTCTTTATTTCGCGCTTATGCTTGTACCACGCTCGAAGTTTCATATTACACTCGTGCCACGCCGAAGCCAGATTGCACTCGCGAGCCCGAAGTTTCTTATTATCACTCAAGACCTCACCACGGTGAGGTTGCTCAGATCATTGAAGACCCTTACCGCGGTAAAGGCTTCTGGATCTCCTTTACACGCTTACGCTCCCCGTTTGGGCATCCCACGGTTGAGCTTCTCGATTGAGCATATGGATTTCTAGGACTCTCACCACGATAAGGTTGCTCGGATTCTTGAAGACCCTCACTACGTTGAGGTACATTACCCTCCCGCTCGAGCATCTCGCGGTCGAGTTTTATCTTACGCTCCCCGTTTGGGCTTCCCACGGTTGAGCTTTACATTGTCCTCCCGCCAGTGTTACTCGCGGTTGAGTAGTACACCGCGCTTACTGCGCTTACGCTCCCCCGCTTGGGCTTCCTACGGTGAGCTTTACATTGTCCTCCCGCCGAGTGTTACTCGCGGTTGAGTAGTACATTGCGCTTACTGCGCTTACGCTCCCCGCTTTGGGCTTCCACTTGAGCTTTACATTGTCCTCCCGCTCGAGTGTTACTCGCGGTTGAGTAGTACATTGCGCCTACCTGCGCTTACGCTCCCCGTTTGGGCTTCCCACGGTTGAGCTTTACATTGTCCTCCCGCTCGAGTGTTACTCGCGGTTGAGTAGTACACTGCGCCTACTTGCGCTTACGCTCCCCGTTTGGGCTTCCCACGGTTGAGCTTTACATTGTCCTCCCGCTCGAGTGTTACTCGCGGTTGAGTAGTACACCGCGCCTACATGCGCTTACGCTCCCCGCTCGAGTTTACTCGCGACTGAGCTTTATTTTATCCTCCCGCTCGAGTATCTCGCGGTTGAGTAGATGTCGTGCTTGACAGAAAATTATACTCCTTACCCTTGAGATAAATCACAAGGAATAAGGACCAGGGGGCTACTGAAGTGCCTATATTTAATCCGCCACAAAAGGCTTTTGGGCCTCGCTTAGGCGAGGGCTTTCCACTACACCACCCCACTTATTCATTACAAGACTATCAATACCATGGGCCCACCCATGCACCATAGGTAAACCCTAACCCCTCGGTATAGATAAACCCTACTATCTCATAGTAGAGGCACTCATACGCTATTTCTCTTCTACAGTTCTCACTCCACACACGGGGGCTACGCGTCCTCCTATATTGTTGATACTGTACTGATTCTTACGCCGGAGGGTTTTGGGGGACATCCCCCACCACTCACGGTGCTCATTTTGCAGACATCTACATACAGCCAGATATCCGACCCAAACGACGATTTCATGACCAAGACGACGAATTCATCATCAATTCGATCAACGAACGACTCACGGATCAAGACGAATTTCGGCACCCCCGGTATGACTGATATTTATGCCACATCATGAAATAACTCATAAGAATAAGCATGAGTTGCATCACAACAACCAAGATCGTAGGCCAGAGTTGATGGAGCTTGTTGGATATTGATTAATTGAGTTTTTATGTTATCTAATTATTTTATTTTAATTAATTACTGTATTTGTTTTATCTTTCTTGGTATTTACTTTGATTAATTATTATTGGTACACCTTTTATAGAAAGGTTATTTTGGAGATTATATTTAATTGGTTTTTAGAGTTAATGAATTGTTAGAATTTTAGGTTTTGTGTTCTAGTTAACACGACTTTGTTTGTGCCGTTTGTCTTGTGTAACAAGACACGACTGACTTAGTTCTATATGATAAGTCTATATATGATAAGATTTTGTCTTAATTTATTGCACTAACCTATTAACTCTTTTATGGTAAGTGAGTTTCTTGTTTTACAAGGTTTCTATGTCACGGGTGCAAGTATAAATAAGAGAGGATGCATCCCTGAAAGCTTAAGACGTTTACTGAGCAAAGATTTTACACATAATTATGAGAGAGATAGAGAGAGGGAGAGAGAGAGAGAGAGATAAAGAAGGCTCTTGCTGACTAGTGAATGAATTGTCATGTGTGCTTTCATCAAAGACTTCATTCATCTCAGTCCAGCACGATACTTACAAGTTTCACCAAACGTTGTCTTGTTTTAATTACATAGATTACATTAGTCTGTTAGGTTGTTAGGTCAGGTGTTGTGATTCTTAAATGCTATATCTGCTATCTAAAGAGCTTTTCATAAATTCTACTTTGTTAGTCTTTCGAGTTGTAACGAACTTAACTTATATTTTACTAGTGAAATATTTTTTGCCATGAGGCATGATCAATAAGTATTTACTTATTGATCAAAGGTTTATCTCTCGTCTTCAGTTTCATCCTTCCTTACTGTTTTGATTTTTATATCGTTGCTTATTTATCTCAATTAAGTTTTCAATGAACTCTTCGTTGTAAGCTTTATTGACCATATAATTTCAAAACAGTTTGTTCCATTTTTATTTTTGTATTCTTGTTTATCCGTGCTATAGTCATTCTTTCAGAGCTAAAGGAAAAAAAGGTTAATAAATGTGTTAACATGATCAAGAAGAGTGGCACTATATAGCCTCCCTTACCTATAAGTTGACCCCCCCAAAACCCAAACTTCCTAATTTACCCTTCCATTTTCATCCAAACTCACCCCCTTCACAGCTTTCTCCCTCTCACATCCACTGCGTTCTCCTTTCCCCCACCATCCACTACGTTTTCCCTTTCCCCACCATCCATTACGTTTTCCCTTCCCCCACCATCCACCGCCTTCTCCTTCCATCTCTCCCTCCCACCGCGTTCTCTTCACCCTCACTCCGACTTTTCCCTTCTTCTGCATCCCTCCCACTGTCCTTCATTTTTCCTCCTTCCTCGTCCCTCCCTCCCATCCACTGCATCCTCCATCCAAACAAAACTTATTTTTTTTTTCTAGCACCACCAACCAAATACCTAACTCCCACCTCCAAGCACCTCCCTTATTCCCAGTTTCCTTATCTTTTTTTAAAAGTCAATTCAAGGGCTATTTGGCCATGGTCGACCGACAACCTTATGTTGTTCGGCCATGGTCGACTGAACAACCTTGTGATGTTCGACCATGGTCAACCAAAAAACCTTGTGATGTTTGACCATGGTCAATCGAACAACCTTGTGGCCGAACAACACAAGGTTGTTCGGTCGATAATGGCTGGACAAAATATGGTTGTTTGGTCGACCAGGGTCGAACAACCCTTTAATTAATTTTTTTTAAAGTGAGGAGGAGACGAGACTGTGGTCGGAGATTGTGGCTTGCTGGCTGGGAGGGGGTAAGTTAAAAGATACAGTGAGAGGGATACAATGGGAGAGAGGGGAGAGGAGGTGGTGGAAAGGGTATATTGTGATGGGGGAGGGAAAAGGCAGTGGGGGGGAGGGAGGAGGTTGTGAAGGGGTGAGTGGATGAAGAAAGGAAGGGTAAATTCGGAAGTTTGAGTTTTGGAGGGATCAACTTTTAGATATTGGGGGGGGGGGCCTATATAACGCCACTTGATCAAGAATCACAATCTTGAGCATACCCTTTTGAGGAAATCAATATAAATAGTTAAAACCTGATAAATATTCTTAAATGATTAAACAATAACTGGGTTTAGGGAGGGTTCAATTATTTCAGTTGAACCACTTTGGGTTTCTAATATTACGTAAAATTTTAAAGTGTATAGAGGCAAAATAGGTACTGTATTTAATATAACTAGTTTTTTTAACCCGTGCGTTAAACGCACGTCAACTAAATTGTACATAGACAAAATAAGGAGGATCGGTGTATTAACAATTACACATAAGTATGTCACTAATTATTATAGATTCTATAAAAATTCCTAATACACATCATTTGTTGTCTTATTAGTTGATTTTTCATATTCACCGCATATCAATATCTTCAAACCAAAATAATTTGTTACTCTAGAAATTACGACATAAGTTGTCTATGGCTAAATACTGATTAAAAAAAAAAAGACCTAGCTACATGTAATTATTAACTTTGGCACTTGTTAACTGTCATTGCATATAATACCAGTAATGTAAATTGTCTTCTTTGAAAATTGAAAGACAATCTTACATCGGATAAATGTAATGACAATCTTGGGATAAAAACATTTTCTCCAACATTGCTTCCTTTCAAAAAAATTGTTTCAGCAATGTGATCCCCAAGATTTATGATGATTAGTCTTGTTCCATTGCACAACACTGCAGCATGATCAATGTTTCTTAATAACATTATTGGAACACTAATTTTAAGTGTTTGTTCATGGTTTGACAACCCCGAACATTTTATATTATTCAAAAACTCTGTATAATTAATGTCTTCGAATAAACTTTAATTTTTTTCCGCCATGCAAATAAAATTTGAACTCAAATAAGTTCTTCCTTTTTAATGATTACTTTTATTAAATTATATTTGTATTTTATGAATAAAGAAATTTATGAAAAGAAAATAAGCTAAAATCAAAATAACAAAATTATTTTTACCGTTAACTATTATTGTTGTTTTGTAAATTATTTTGATTTTAATAACTTTGATTATATTTTTTTTATTGACTTCGTAACTATTATTTTTGTTTTATTTTTAAGAATTAGTTTTACGGAAAAATTTTGTTCTGTAATTTTTTTTTTATTATTTTGCTAACCTCGGTTTAAATTGTTTTGTTTTATTGACTCTGTAACTATTATTTTTATTTCATCAAATAATTTTATTTTACTAATGTATTTTTGTTTTACATAACTATTTTTAAGAATTTGTTTTAAACTTTTGTTCCGTAAATTATTTTTAGAATTTTACTAACCCCAGTTTAAATTATTTTTGTTTTATTGACTTTGGTGACTATTCTTTTTGTTCCATCAAATATTTTTATATAACTAATGCATTTTTGTTTTACATAGCTATTTTTAAGAATTTGTTTTAAAATTTTGTTCAATAAATTATTTTTATTATTTTAGTAACTTCAGTTTAAATTGTTTTTGTTTTTATTGACTTTGTAACTATTATTTTTGTTCCATCAAATATTTTTATTTTACTAACGTATTTTTTTACATATATATTTTTAAGAATTTGTTTTAAACTTTTGTTCCGTAAATTATTTTATATTACTAACATCCGCATTAAATTATTTTTGTTTTGTTGATTCTGTAACTTTTATTTTTATAGTGGCTTGTTCTATAAATTATTTTTATTTTATTAACCTCTTATATTTTTGTTTTCTTGACTTCAAAACTATTATTTTTGTTTTAGTTACTATTTTTTATGTTTAAAGGGAGAAAAATGTTTAAACATAATTAAAAGAAAGAAGATAGTGGTGATGAGAGAGAAAATATGGAGGAGACGGGAGAGAGAAAGAGAAAAAAACTAGAGAAGATAGGAGAGATAAATAGTGAAATGGTAACTCAAAAATTAATAATTTATTTTTATTTTTTGTAATTTTTCCTCCGTATGATCGAACCCAAGACCACACTTGCCCACCCCCCCAAAAATTAATAATTCAAAAATGAGATTTTGGAGAAAAAAATATACCCTTACCATTATATATATATATATATATATATATAGATTTAGCGGTTAAACTTAATTTCTATTAAAAAAATGGACTAAATTACAAGATAACTTGAGTCTAGTGCCTTAGAAAATTTTAGATTAAGTGGCTTCATTTCAACCTTTTGTAATATGACCCAACTCCCAAGTGTGTGTTGCTTTAAATATTCACTAAACAGAAGTACCGTACTAACAAAACAGCACACGCAAGTATACCCTCCATTTTGGAAATCGAAAAACCCTAGTTCCCGCCAATCCATTTAGCGCGAGATCTGCTCCCCATTTAGATCAGTACAATCCACTCGCGCCTGATTTCGTTTTACCGCTCCTACAGAAATCTTACAACTCTATCTCTCTCTCTCTCTCTCTCTCTGGGAAGGTCTTTGCTTGATCTATCCGGAGGAACGCAAGCTGTGGCACAAGGGCAGCCCACTAAGCAAGCTCATTTCACAAACACCCTCACGGTTAGATCTCGAATTTATGTTTGCCTATTATTATTTTTGTTAGTATTTTCTTCTGTTAAATAAGCAAGTTTTGTTTACGGGAAAGATTTCCATGTATCGTTCGTTTAATTTCACGAATTTAAACGAAGAGAGTAGTTAAATTTTATATCGATTACGTAGGGCTCAAAACGGGTGTTCTTATTATTATTTGAAAAATCAAAATGGGTGTTTTCATATTTCGTTGAATTCATGCTTATTTTGGGTTTCTGTTAGGCTCAATTTGTTTTACTTTTCTGCTTTTTTGTGAGCCAAGTTATACTCGTTTACTCCTGATCTGACATTAGTGAAGCAATTTTGCTACTAATTATGAGTATTCTATAAGAAGAAATTTCTCTGTTGAATTTAAATGATAAGTGTGTCATGCTTTGCACATGTTAAATTGTACCAGCTCTCTTTACATGCTAGATTGTAAAGAAGAGTCTGTACTAAACTCGAATTGGTCTTCACATGTGCACTCCCTCGGGGGCATAGCTTATTCTCTAGAGTCCAGGCCGGCTTAAATGTAATGACGTTTAAAGAAATATTATTCTAGTTTGAACAATGTAAAAAAGAAGGTTTCTCTATGAAATTGCCAACAATTCTCTTTAAGGAAACCCTAGATTGAATCCTTACTGAAAACAGTGAGTAACATTTGGAGGTGGTTTGAAGAGTTCTCAAGTTTTCGTATGCAATATTCCAAGGGAGATGAGAATCTGGGTTAACTAGTCTTGGGGGATTAAAGTTGTTAATCGTGTTGGAGAGTTTCAGGGGGAAGGACTTAAGTTTTAGTCTCCTTGCCTGACACTTTGAACATTGGTTTAATAAATAGCAGTAACGACCTTTCAGTTTATTGGCGAGTGCCTTTTTGCTTCTGTATAACCTCTGATAATATGGTGTTAGAATGTTAATTGCCCTTCTCTACAGTTACTTTTTGTTGATACAGTTTTTATGTGGGGTTTTAAACTAAACATTGTTTAGTTATAGGTTTCATTGTTGGTATTAATGGATTATTTTTATGCTGCTTATTACTGTTTTGAATATATGTCATCAACGCCAGGATTCGATGGGCACAAAAGTGTTTTCTTGTGTTGATTGCATTTTATTATTTTTCAGTTGCACATTGTCTATTGTCAAAATTTGTTGTTTTTTAATTAATCCACATCAAGTTATCAACACATTATCTCTAATCAGGTTCAGTTACTTAGTTCTATTAGGTTTAAACTATGTTCTATTATCATGGCACAGAGGAATTTGTCACCATAAAGTTGAAGCTGAGGAGTACAAGCTTCATTGCCGAATAATGAAGTTAAGAGCTTGCAGTAATTTTCACTTCATTTGGGCAATTAAAGATGGTATGGTCATAAAAATCCACAATGTAGATTCCCGTGGAAGGCCGGGCCTCACATTTAAGAAGCTGGAAGACATATTAGGCATTGCAGATAGTGAATCTCCATTTCGGCCCCTAGTTGACAGAAATACGAGGGAAAGAGCCACTGAAACTAACGAGTTTGGTTGCAATGGTGTGGACCATGAAAACGACTGTGATTCAGAAGAACTTTTTGGGGAAATGACATTGCAACAGCTCAAGAAAAAATGCAAAACAAAAAAAAGGAAGGCTGCGGAACCCGTTTTTCTGTTTCCAAAGCAAGAGCCTTGTGATTTGGAGCCAGAAGATGATGATTCGGATCTCAAGCAGCCCCTCAGCAGTTGGAAATCAAAGCTTTCGAAGAGTCCAAGGCCTAAAAAGAAGTGTGCCAATAAAAGTTTATCGGCATCTTGTGAAAATGCTCTTTCAATTAAGCATGGACATATTACAGATGCTGAAGATGCCCCCCAAACAAGTAACAATCTTTGTGGACAAATTACTGTCAAAGTTGAATGTCAGGAAACCAAGTACTCAGACTGCGAAAACATGACCTTTGTCACTGATACCCCCATTTGTAACCAGCAAGTGGGTTTTTATGGAGTGGAATCTGGTAAAAGTTTTGAGACTGTCAAGGGCAAAGAACCAATTTTTGGTGTTGGTGAAGTTTCACAAGACCATTTGGAGCATAGTGAGCCTATAATTTATCTTCCATGGAATGGTGGGGAGAACATTGAGGTGGGTCATCAAGAATTGGTGGGGCTAACAGTCTCCTGTTTTGCATGTATCAGAACTGAAGAGTGAAGGAGATGTGAATAATGTACCTTTAAGTGGCTCCGTGGAAGCAGTTTCCCCGGACAAGAATCAGAGTCCAAGTTTGTGTAATAGCTCCCAAAGTTGTTCTTATGTGCAACAATATGTACAGCAAGTCAACAAAAACATAGGAGTAGAAGTGTCTGATGTGAAAACAGATAATGGCCTTTGTTCCATGGAACCGGGTCATGTAGGTAACTCACGCATATTTGAGGATGATGACATGGAACTTTTGCCTCCAAGTCAGGAAAATGGTTCTTTGAGCACCCCAATTAAAAACTTTTGCTCAACTTGGATTTCACGTTCTTGTTCAAGTCCTGAAAAGGAGATGGAGTCTGTGGAGGATGATTCACTGAATACTTTGGAGAAGCCACTTGCGACATCAACCAGTGCTGATACAGCAATAGATTATTTGGACTCTAATAATCGTTTAGCTTTCCTGGAGGATGCTTACCCTATGCACGAGGAGAAGCAACCTTCAATTCCTGTCACTGCAGAAGCTGAAAGAAAGCTCTACATTAACAGCTATCCATGTGATACTGTGAGTGAGCATTCAACTTCATCTTCATCTTCAGAGATCAAGGACTATTATTGTAGTGAGCTGCAACAGACACCTGAGAGGTTCCCTTCGACAAGAAAGGTATTTGAGATTGTTATGTTCAATATAATTTGACCTTATATATCATATAGAAGATGCTTATGTTATTTGCTTGCTTCCCAGATAATTTCTCCAACTTCTCAGGAAAAGCTATGTTTGGCTATGAATTCTTCCGAGTCATTTGATAACACAGACCTGTACAGTAAGTCACAATTACCACAATTTTTCGTTAAGCATTTTTTTCAATTTATTCTGAATGGTTTCCCCACCCATTAGATGGTTTGAATAGATTACCTCATGGTTACTTTAAAGGCCTTGTAGAAAGAGCCACAGTAGAAACTACCAGATGAAAAGCCATGCTTAAAAGATAATGCATCACATGGTACTCTTTTTTCATTTGTATGGGATAAATTTTGTTACTGGTAAGAGTTGAATTTTGTTATCTGGATTAATAAAGGTGCATCCCTGCATCAACATTTACGTGTAAGCTCTTTCACGCTGATATGCACTCCTCTGCTATAAATTCATATCTTAATATCCTGGCTTTTGTGCTTTTTGAGTTTGTCTGATTTCGTTGATGACCTCTCTCTCTTCGCCAAGGGGTGGAGTGGTTCCTAATTATTAACATAGGACCAAGAGTGGTAGTTGAAGTCAGCCCCTTGAACCAATCAACTAGAATATTTACTCTTTCAACGCCAGAGAATTGTTTTGTTTCTAAAAACCAGAGAATTGTCTTTTAATATTCTTATCCTGGGTTGTAATTGTTTCAGAATGCAAGGAGAAACTCTTCTTTGGGAAACAAGATGTTGAAAAGGCTTCTTTAGCTGGATCAGATGTCAAGGGTGGTATTGCAACATCTTTTCATTCTAAAGGGCCTGAAAAGGTCATTCGAACCAAAGTCACTCTAAGCCCGAAGCAAATTCTCAAGAAACCAAAGAATGACAAAAAACCTTCTCCACCAAGAAAAGGTTCTCCACCCAAAGGCTGCCTCGAAGGTCCCCGTCTTTGTCGTTCACTTCCTCGTCTTAGTACTGGCTGCACATCCATTCAAGCATGCTCTGAGAGTGCGATTGCATTCTCACAGAGGCAGATGCATGACATCGAGTCCCTTGCACTTAAGCTTATGACTGAGTTGAAGTCTATGAAGGACATTGTAGAAGAAAAAATGTTCTATGAATCATACCGCTCCACTTCCTTGAAAAATGAAGCCGAAGAGGTATATAAAAGCAACAAACACGGAGAATCATGCTCTTATGCTTTATGTGTGCATTTATACTTGCGTCATAAGTACGAAGGACTAACATGATGTCTACTTGTATAATTGTCAGGTGAAAGTGGCAATCAAGACAGCAACAAAAACTGAAGAAACAGCAAGAAAGTGGCTATCCATGATGGCTAGGGACTGCACTCGTTTTTGTAAAATCATGGTTAGTCTGCTTTGACAAGCCTACTTACTGAAGCAAAATGTTGTAAGCCATTTGGTTGAATGGCAGATTGTCTAGTTTCTTAAGTGCTTAGTTCTAATTTTGTCACAAACACATTTTGGCTGCAGAGATTGACAGAGAACGATGCTCCTGCTACTGAAAATGCCATCCAAGACAGCACACCCCAGAGAGAAAGGAAGAAGATCAGTTTTGCAGACGAAGCAGGTGGAATGCTCTGCGACGTCAAGTATTTTGAGGCCTGTGTTGCTTCCCAAGAGTCCAGAGGTGAAACAGTAGCCACAAGCTAAATGACATTGAAGCAATTTATGTTTGTACATTACGTTCTTGGGATCTAGATGCTGATTTTGGCCGCTTTTGGAGGCTTTTCTTGGTTCAGAGTTGGGGATACATAAACGGCAGTGGCTGATTAGTTTGAAAATTATTTGCCAGTTCTTGTTCATTCGTGTTTGTAACATGTTCATTCGTGTTTGTAACATGTTCATTTTTCTTGTAGTCATTGAAAAGTCAACATTGACATGGCAGACTATGTAACATTATGGGAAGGAATTGTTTGGCTTCCATTGCAAAGATCAATTATTCCTTCGCTTGAGAATCAAAATATTCTTAAATGAAAATATTTTACTGTAATGTTTTATGTGGTCCGGACAAGAAGTACAGTCCAAAGAAACATGCCCAAGAAAATAGGAAATGACAAGAAAATTAGTAACAATTTTTAAGTAGTTGGGTTTGGGTGTATAGAGAGCGGTCTACTGAAATTGATGTGGCATTAGTCAAATAGAGCCGTTTGATCCAAGTGTTTATCATATATGGCCTTTTGACCAAAAAGTTTGACAACTTCCTAAAATACCCCTAATACCTTCCAAACTCTAAAAGACTTTCTTGACTCTCAAAGGGTTCAAACATTGCCGTCATCTCCCTCTTTCTCCTTCCTCGCCGTGGGCTCAAACACTACTTTCATCTCCCTCTTACTCCTTTCTCGTCGTGGGTCTCACCCCTTCGCCTCCTTCATCCTTCATCGTTCTCTGCCTCTTTCATCCTTCATCGTCCTCCGCCTCCATCCACTGTCGTCGTTGTCGTCCTCGTCCTCCGCCTCCTTCATCGTTATCCTCTGCCTCATTCATCATCATACTTTTCCTCATTCATCGTCCTCCACCTCCATCGTCTTCTCTCTTTCTATCAAATCTAGTGAATGAATGATAAACCAATTGGTTTATTGGTGAACTTTTTTTTTTCCTACCTAAGGGGGGCATGGGAAGGGATCGAACCTGAGACCTCACACTTTGTGAAGCCCCATGTCTACTACTGGGCCACCCCCTTAGGGTTTATCGGTGAATTAGACGTGGTCGACCACGAGTAAACCAATTGGTTTATCAGTAAACTAGGCGTGGTCGATGGTCGACTAGATGACCAAAGTAAACCAATTGGTTTATTAGTGAACTAGGCGTGGTCGACTAGACGACCGATGTGGTCGACTCAATGCCCGCTCTGAGTTTTCGGGGGTCCTAGGCGAACATAAAAATGAGGTCCCAACATATACATGTAAAAAAACATACAATGTAGAATTAATGACTTAAAAAATATCAAACTTAATATATATATATATATATATATATATATATATATATATATATATATATATATATATATATATATATATATATATAATAAAAAAATGAAACAGTTCGGAAATAAAAATGTCACTTGTTCGCATTCTTTACCCACTTTTCCTTTTTTCTTCTTCTCAATGACTTCAATTTGATAATTATATTTTTGATTCACTTCATGGGGGTTGCCTATAAGTCTTCTTTACTTTTTGTTTGTTGCCTCTAAAAGTTAGGGAGTAAGACGTCCGCACGTCTCCCAGCTAATTTACAGTAATAACATTTCAATTTTCAAATATACCAGTTATCTATAGAGTAATGATATGTGTACCAAATGAGTACCTAAAATAATACACTTAATGATGTGGAAGATGATATGACATTGATGACCTCATTTTTTACTTAATTACTAACTCAATGTTCTAACACTAGTTTTTTTAACCCGTGCGTTAAACGCACGTTAACTAAATCGTACATAAACAAAATAAAGAGGATAAAAAATTTTAAAAAATAAAATAAGAAGAATCTGTTTATTAACAGTTACACATAAGTATATAACTAATCATTATAGGTTCTAAAAAATTTCCTTATACACAACATTTGTTGTCTTATTATTTTATTAGTTGTTTTTTATCTTCGCCACATATCAATATCTTTAAACCAAAATAATTTTTTATTATAGAAAATGCAACATATAACCGTGCATGACTAAATACTGATTTCTTAAAAAAGAGTCCTACATGAAATTATTGACTTTGACCATTGTTAATTGTCAGTGCATATGATACCAGCAATTGTTGTCTTCTTTGAAACTTGAAAGACAATCTTACATCGGATTGAGTTAATGACAATCTTAAGATAAAAACATTTTTTCCAACATTGCTTACTTTCAAAAAAAATTGTTTCAACGATGTGATCCTCAAGATTTATAACGATTAGTTTTGTTCTATTGCACAACCCTGCAGCATGGTCAATGTCTTCAATAGCATTACTGGAATACCAATTTTAAGTCTCAATTCATGGCCTAACAACCATGAACACTTTATACAATTCAAAAACTCTGTAAAATGAATGTATTCGAACAAACTTGAATTTTTTTTGTCCTGCAAATAGAATCTGAACTTAAATAAAATTTTCCTTTTGAATGATTTACTTTTATTAAATTATATTTGTATTTTATGAATAAAGAAATTTCTGATAAGCAAATAAGCTAAAATCAAAATAACGAAATTATTTTTAATGTTAACTATTAATTTTGTTTCGTAAATTATTTTTATTTTACTAACTTCCACTATATTTTTTGTTTGATTGACTTCGTAACTATTATTTTTGTTTTATTTTTAAGAATTAGTTTTACGGAAACTTTTGTTCTGTAAATTATTTTATTATTTTGCTAACCTCAGTTTAAATTGTTTTGTTTTATTGACTTTGTAACTATTATTTTTGTTCCACCAAATATTTTTTATTTTACTAATGTATTTTTGTTTTACACAGCTATTTTTAAGAATTTGTTTTAAACTTTTGTTATGCATATTATTTTTATAATTTTACTAACCCCAGTTTAAATTATTTTTGTTTTATTGACTCCGTAACTATTATTTTTGTTCCATCAAATATTTTTATTTTACTAATGTATTTTTTTACATAGATATTTTTAAGAATTTGTTTTAAAATTTTGTTCCGTAAATTATTTTTATTATTTTAGTAACCTCAGTTCAAATCATTTTTGTCTTATTGACTTCGTAACTATTATTTTTGTTCCATAAAATATTTTCATTTTACTAACGTATTTTTGTTTTACATATATATTTTTAAGAATTTGTTTTAAAATTTTGTTCCGTAAATTATTTTATTTTACTAACTTCCGTATTAAATTATTTTTGTTTTGTTGATTTTGTAACTTTTATTTTTATAGTGGTTTATTCCATAAATTATTTTTATTTTACTAATTTCTTATATTTTTGTTTTCTTGACTTCGCAATAGTTATTATATTTTATGTTTAAAGAGAGAAAAATGTTTAAAAATAATTAAAAGAGAGGAGATGATGGTGATGAGAGAGAAAATAGGGAGGGGACGGGAGAGAGAAAAGAAATAAAACCAGATAAAATAGGAAGAAGATATGAGAGAAAAAATGAAATGATAACTTAAAAATCAATAGTTTAAAAGTGAGATTTTGGATGGATAAATCTACCCTTGCCATTATATATATAGATTGGTTAAAATTCAATCCTAAAAGTTTTCTTTTTAAAAAAAACGTAAAACAATTAAAAGCTAGGGCTGCGATTTCTGTCCAAACAGTTGTTCTGCTTCTGCTTCTTCACCGACGTCGGCAACTAACGATGACATCCTGTTTTTCTGCTTCTTCACCGGCGCTGACAACCGACAATGACGATGGCATTTCTTTCGGCATATCTCGAGGTCTCCATCTTTCTCATATCCAATAGGCTAGGTCTCCAGTGGTGTGTTTATCAAATTGGAAAGACATTCTTCACATTCTAAAAAATGTTGGTTCTTACTCTTATTCGCATGACATGGAAATGGAATAAAGATCTTATTAGATTCATTGAGCCACTGGGGAAAGGGGTTGATAATAGGAACCTGATTGTGTTCTTTCTTATGAAATGCTGGTTCTTGCCTTATTCGCACGACGGGTAAAACACATTTAATTGTTTATGTTCTTTTAGAATTGAGTTAGTATTTAAGTGAAAAATGAGGTTCATCAATGCCACATCATTAGATGTATTATTTTAAGTATTCATTAAGTACCTATATCATTACTCTTATCTATATAGTATACTCTAAGTGAGATTAAGATTTAGGGATCCTATTTTATGTTGAAATTTTGGGGCCCCTGGGCGGTTGCCTAGTCAGTCTGGCCCAGGGTCGATTAGACGACCAAAAATATCTTAGACAGTTCATTAGTGAAATGATCATAAAAGAACATTTCTTTTAAGTTAGATTATAAATAATCAAGTTATCTTTGACTTGTTCATATCTGTAAATCCCTCAAAATTGATAGAAGCTATCAACGAGTTTACAAGTTTTCAAGCTCCCATAGTCCCGTAGTCCCAGCCTCTGTGTCTGTCGCAACATGTTTGGCTTCGGCCACTTCCAAGGAATTCGATCTTAACTATAAAGATTTACTAACTTATTTGGCAAACTTTCTTGGGAGCCTGTGCAAGTCGGTCGCATAAGCATAGTACCAATAGGATGCAGTCAAACGTGTCGTTAAAAATCCAATCAATAATTTGCTGCTGATGATAGGCATTAACTTGTGTACGATCGTCAAAGAAAAATATTTATGATGCCATTAAACATGTCTCATTTTATATTTTAATTTATGGATAATATATACTACTATATTTTTTAACGTAAATATTTGTTTTGATATATACTAATTAGATATTTTCTCCGTTTTCAAAATATTATCTACTTTGATTTGACATACTGTTTAAGAAAAAGAATAATTAACTGTATTCTAAATATTTATGAAATGTGTGGTTTCCTTTAATACCTTTGAGTATGTGGTCATAATTAAAGTAGGTAGAAAAAGTTAGGATAAAATAATAAAAGTGTTTTTCTTAAAAAGAAAGGTTTTAAAAAAATATAATTATTTAAAAATAGATGAAAAAGGAAAGGTGGACTATAATTTAAAAACCAATGAAGTATTTAATTAAAGTTGAACAACTAAGATGGACCAATTGTCTTAGAAATGGCTACATTACTTGATACTTTTCTCACATCCATTGATCGACTCTCACATGGTTATGATCTAAGGAAATATTTATTGGTTTTGAAGCAATACGTTGCATTACTATGTGGTATATTACGATTAATAGTGATGCAATATAATATCAAAGTGATTTAAAAAGTGAATTCTACTTTGAGTCCAATTTGTATTATGGCAGGATAGTGCACCATTGTGGTTAGGGGTGATAATTTGGTATTAATGGATAATTTTGGGTTACATCATTATTCATTGGCTTAATGGATAATGGTCTAACCCAAAGCTATTCATTAATACCCAATTGTTATCCCTAATTGTGGTATATTATTACGAATAAGATGACTCGATTATCCAGTTGCGTCTTAGTTGTATAAGGCGATTACGTTGCAATATAGTCATGTGCTAGGTGAAAGTGACTGCGTTCCTAAGGAAGAAATCCGAACAATGTTTATGTCAAATGCACGGTCGCGTTCAGAAGGGAAAACAACGGTATCTTGATTTGATCTCTGAATCTCTCATATTGTTGATGTCTGGACATACTGTATTTCAGTGTTAACCTTGAACCGTCACTAGTGGTTTCTATTTTCCAAGTGGCTGAGGCTGAGACGTTCAGCTTGAACTACTGAACAACTGCTTGTTTTTTATATTCCAGGTGTTCTCGATTATTTTTTAATATCATAATATGTTGTTTAAAAACGCCTTTCTGGAAGTGAAAAAAGAAAAAAAAGAAAACGAGTAGAACAATTAGTATAATCACAAAGAGGAGCTATCGATAAATTTGTTTTAAAAAAAGTAGGCTCCTCTGATGATGGATTGGATTTAGATGATGATAATGTTGAATCATCTATTGATAATTTAATGCATTAAGAAGTTTATTTGGAAATTGAAAATTTCATTTGTTATTGGTATTCACAACTATACAATTGTGTATTATCGATTCGTTGGGACCCTTATTCGTTAGTTTGCCCTAGACTTTTAAAATGCTAGGAACGGCCATGGTCGTAGGTGGTTCCTAATCTTTTTCATAGTGTGGGTTCCCCGAGATGCACCCGCGCCCCGCGCGCCCTTGGATAGGGGTGTGCGTACGTGCGGAAGCGGGACACCACGCTTTCCATTCCACTCTCCCTTATCTAGGGGAAGACGAAATTAAAAATGCGGAAAGGGTGCTGTCAAAATAGCGCGTTGAATACGCCTCGGTCACCGAAGTGAGTTTTTTGATCGGTTATGGGAGCTATGAGTTTTCTGTGTCTGATTATCTCTTTTTTAGGGGATAACAAGATACATGAAAACATCACCCTTTCATTCACATCGTCCCTTGTGCAGGGAAAAATAGAAAGTGCAAGAAAGAATGTTGCGGGTCCCACTGCAGACTTTATGAAAATTGCCTTATGACCTATTTCGGATCACGATGAGTGCTTTGGATTTTCTATATCAAGTTATCTCTTTTTTAGGGGATATCAGGATATAGGAATACATCACTCTTTCATTCACATTCTCCCTTTTTTAGGGGAAAACAGAAAAGTGCAAGAAAGGAATGTTGCGATGCCCCACTGTGATCCAAAATGTTTTGCTAGAATCGTCATCTTTATTTTAAGGAAGAAATAAAGAAAAACCAGAGAATGCAAAAACGAGTTCGGAGGCTAAGTTACGAGTTGGGAAGGTGCTAGGCACCCAACTCACCCTTTCGGTCTCAAAAGCGGTTTTTGGCTAAAGTATACTTTTTGTTATATTTATCTAGCAAATAAATAAAACATTAACTACCTACAAATACATTCATATTTACATTATTTACGGACTGCAGCCGTCTCCTTCTAATAATTACAAATACATTTAAAAATATTTGGCCATAATAATGACTCTTTTAAATGCTATTTTCTAAAATAATCCGGGCAGCATAACGACTTATATTTTTAAATTGGACCGGATGAAAAATAGTTTTTTTAATAATTTAACGCCCTTAAAGGCTCACCTTTTAGAGCGTGGTGTGCTCGCTCTGTCCTTCTCGAGAGAGGGAGTCTTTTTTCGCTTTGCTGCTGCTGCTGCGATTCGGGCAGAGTGACTGCTTCCGAAAGTTGCCTTTGGGATCCGTAAAACGGGCGGAGCAACTGCTTGCTTTTTGCTACTTGCTTGCTTACTGCTGGTGGAAATCGGGCAGAACAAGGGCTTTTTTCTGACTGATTTGGCCTTTTTACTCGGACAGAGCAACTTTTCTTTCCGAGGGTTTTGGACCGGGGAAATAGAGTGGATACCTAACTAAGGGGCTAGGGATCATTTTGACCGGTTGGATTTGCTTTTGGAGGAGTTTTGGCAGGGCTTCGAAGCTTTATAGGAGGGGCGCTCACTATCTCTCGATCGCTCACTAATTTTCTCTGCGTAACAACGACGTAGAGAGTTTTTCGGTATCTTCAGTGTGTTCTCAAAGCGAACCCCGGGGCCTCTATTTATAGGATGGACGAGGGACATCGAGGGAATTAAAATTCCTTCCTTCACGCTTGAATTCCTTGTACAGTGCGTCGGAAAATTGATACATTGCGCGAACTGTAGCACTCTTGTAGCAGTTTGGGAATCACTGTTCAAAAACTGGGCGCCGGGTGAAGGTATATTGGGCGCCGCGCCATGCACCCTTTATGGCAGCGCCAAGCTCCAATTTTCAGCCCACTTTTTGACGCTTTAGCCCCTGCATTTCACTGTTTTGCGTATCCTGTTTTGCCTTTTGCATTTTTAAACCCTGTAACTTGACATTTGTTAAGTTTTAACATGTCTTGATATTGTATGCCAGAGTTACATACCAGAGGTACGAAATTGAGACGTGTACAGAGCTCCTCAACGATGGAGTCTACGGGTAACCCGCAGCTTACTGAGTAGACGAACATCGTTGATAAGAAATAGACTCTCAAATTTCGCGGAATTAAAACGGGGGATAGATGCAATAGGTAGCAGTTATAATGCAACAGTTTATAATGCTAACCAAAACTCACATATCCTAGACATGTTTAGTCGGTTATAGCAGGTTATAGTAGTTTTTAAGCAGATATGCAAATTAAAGGCTCTAATGGTCGGACCTACTAATGTAGGTTGCCTACGTATCCCTTAATAAATGAAATCAAACCAAACGTAGTTCAGGCTAAGCCAGAACAAGCATGCTGCGACGGTCGCGCCTACCGAGATAGGCTGCCTACGTATCCTTATCCAAGGAATCAGACCGAACGTAGTTCGCACAAAATGCCGACAAACAAGCGTGCTGCGATGGTCGTGCCTACCGAAATAGGCTGCCTACGTATCCTTAGCCAAGGAATCAGACCAACCATAGTTCACCCTAAAGTGAACAAACAATGCTGGGCGGAATGCAATGTCTCCTCAGGAACTCAGCCTTCGTCGGAGAACAAAGCCTTTCCCTCTGACCCGGGGTTGCAGCCCTTCAGGGAAAGTTTCCAAACACATACACAAATGCATGGAATGCATCGTCTCCTCAGGAACTCAGCCTTCGTCGGAGGACAAAGCCTTTCCCTCTGATCCGGGGTTGCAGCCCCTTTAGAGAAAGTTTCCAAACACAAACACAAATGCATGGAATGCATCGCCTCCTCAGGAACTCAGCCTTTGTTGGAGGACAAAGTCTTTCCCTCTGATCCGGGGTTGCAGCCCCTTCAGGGAAAGTTTCCAAACATATATACAAATGCATGGAAAAGGTGAAATACTTACCTTTTCTTACCTTTACTTTTGCTTTTGCGACTTCTGCCGCATTTCCTGCTTTTGCGACTTCTGCCGCTTTTGCTGCACTTGCTGGAGATTTTTTTTCTTTGCTGCATTTTTGGCTTTTGCTGGAAATCATCCCCCTTTTGCTGCTGCATTTCCGGCTTTAGCTGGAAATTTTCTTCTTTGCTGCTGCATTTTCCGGCTTTAGATGGAAAATTTTCTTGTGCTGCTATTTCCGGCCTTGGCTGGAAATTTTCTTCTTTTGCTGCTGCATTTTCCGGCTTTAGCTGAAAATTTTTCTTTTGCTGCTATTTCCAGCCTTGGCTGAAAATTTTCTTCTTTTGTTGTTGCAATTTCCGGCTTCAGCTGGAAATTTCTTCTTTGCTGCTGCATTTTCCGGCTTTAGCTGGAGAATTTTCTTTTGCTGCTATTTCCGGCCTTGGCTGGAATTTTTCTTCTTTTGCTACATGCACATATATGTTTTTTTTTCTTTTGCCTTGCACTTTTCCTTTTGCATGCATTTTTTTCTCTTCTGCTTTTTTTTTTCTTTACATTTTCCTTTTTCTTTGCATTTTTTTTTCTTGCTTTTGCTTTTTCAGTTTTTTTTTTCTTTTGCTTTGCATTATTTTTTTTCTTTTCTGCAGAATCTCACCTTTGCCGCTGATTTTTCTGGTTTTTCTGCTAACTTTGCGGCTGATCCGCTGGGAATATGGGCTTTACTTTGCCTTTGGATGGATGACCACCAATTTTGGTTAACAAAGTTAACTTTGTTAACTTTTCCGTTAAGCTCCAGGGGTCATTTTGCAGCTTTGGAACTTCGAGGACCTAAGTGCAGGACTTTTAAACTTTGGAGGGGGAAAAAGTAAAAATTCATTTTTCCTCTTTTAAGTGGACGGGCAAGAGGAGAGAGCAGTTCACTGCTTCTCTTCTTTCTTCTTCCATTTCTTTGCTTTTGCTATGCGACTTCCATTGTTGTTGCTTTCATTTCTTTATCATTTTTGTTCTTTTTCTCAATTTTCTTTCGCCAATTTGCGTGCTTTCTCTAGCTGATGGCTTCTTCGTCTCGATCTAGGAAGGGGAAGGCTCCAATGCACCCAGAATCAGGCAGGAGGAGGAAGGAATTCCTCCTTTGGTCCGGAATTACATCAAATATCGCTACTTCAAAGATGATTGGGGTAACCTTCACCGTGATTGGAACACCCATGTATCCACTCTTCCACATTTGGCTGTAAACTTCTTTTTTCTAAACTCATTTGGAAAATTTCTCAGATCTGCTATATTTTTGCGCTGCTTTGGCTTACTGGAGCATTCCTGACTCTGTTTATAATGCTTATGCATGCAATATATATGCTAAAATGATGTAATTTCATGCAATTTATGCAATTTATTTTTACGATGCATAACTTAACTAGTGGGCACTATTTGACCCTGCAATGCATGATTCATATTTTTAACTAGTCTACACATAGTGTTCACTTTCTCCCTCTAATCATACTAGTTTTTTTTTTTTTTTTTTATTTCCTTCTTATTTTTTATTTAATCGTTACAAAGTTACAAAAATATCTAAGAACCATAAAACCAATTCGGGTTATCTAAATAGGGCGAATATGAGAGAAGAGTGAAGAACAACAGTTGGATCCACCTGAAAGTATGGAGGTAAATCCTATTTATGAATATCAATATGATTTATATACACACATTATATATATAGATATGCAAATCAATAGAATGAACGCAGCGGTAGTTTAATGATTTATTTAATCAACAGCTAAAATTCATTCTCTCGCGACGCCCCCAAGTCCCAACCTCATGACAAACTAATGTTCAAAGAAACAAAGCCTCCCAAATCTCCGTGAAGGCGGCAACAATCACAGCATGGTGATGTCTAGAATTAAGAGAAAGAAAACACTGCAATAACTCCTCCAAATCCTTAGCCTCAAACATCTGTTTCTCCAATATCATCTCCAACATCGACCTCTTGAAATCCTCGTACGGATCTTCCGACCTCGTCACTACCGCAAAGCTCTCCTTCACTTTCCCCTCCACCCCACACGGTGGCATCAACCTCCGGAAAACCGACTTGCAGGCCGATTCTTCGGTACTAGTGTCTAATAATTTTGAGTTATTTGTCGCGTATCGTTTCAGTTTTCGTGCCTTGGCATTTTTGCTCTTCTTTTTTATACCATCTCCATTAACACTATAATTACTCATGGAAGAAGCATCGAAGCTTGTAGAAGATGAGAATAAACTATCGGTCTCTTCGCTGTTGAGGTCGCAAACGGAGGAAACGCGGACATTCTGTTTTGGCGGTGGAGAAATTGGCAAGCTATCGTCGAAGGAAATTGGGGAATTACAGGTTTTACGGTGGGTGGGTGTGGGTCGTAAATCGGATGGATATTTGAGGGGAGTGATTTTGGAGGAGTGGCGTTTGGAGAAAGGGTTGTGATGATTTGTAGGGGTAGTGGGAGGTGGGTCAGGGTAATTGGGGTAAGCTATTTCAAAGGCTTTGGGATTGATCGGGGAGAAAAGGTAGGTCGGGGCAGCCAGTACCGGTAACGGGCATTTTGGCAAAGAAGAAGGGTTGGTGGAGCGGCATAATTGGAATGAAGGTATGGAGAATCGAAGTTTGAAGCGTTTGGCCATTTCAGATTGGAAGTGAAGAGTGTAATGGTAGAAACATGCAGCTGGTGCAAAGCTTATTTATATGCATTCTGTAACACGCAGCGTAGACATGCACAGGAACAGCCTCAAAAGGAGAGGGATCGGAGAGGCCGGCTGGTGCTGAAGAATGGGACCCAATGAGGGTGCAGCTAAGGTAAGCTTGACTAAATCTCAGTGATGACGACAAGCTGGCACATTCAAATTCCTTTTTAGATTCTACCACTCTAAGAAGATAACAAAAATTAAAATTAAAAAATTAATAATATGATATTATTAATTTAAAACTATTTTAAACTAATTAATAAAATCATTGATATGATATCTAATTAATAAATATTAATAATTTCATTTATTTTTAAATTACAAAACAATATAAATTCAATAATTTATAATTAATTGGTCTACCATGTAAATTACTCTCTCCGTCCCTAAATAATAGTCCTAGTTGACCCGGCGCACAGTTTAAAAAAAACAATTGACTTGATTATTTATATTTGTTTAATGTGTAGTTTCCTTTAAAACCCATGTGTATGTGGCCCATAATTAAAGTATGGTGAAAAAATAAGGATAAAGTGGTAAAAGTGATGTTCTAAAAAGGTAAGTTTCAAACTAGACAATTATTTGGGACGGACGAAAAAGGAAAGAAGGACGATAATTTAGGGACGGAGGGAGTATTTTGTATTTATTATCAATAAAGAAATATATAAATTATTATACTAAAGATTTTTAAGTAGATGTATTACTTGTTTTATCATGATGTATGAGTTTGTATTTATAAGATGGTTAGTAATTTAAAATAAATTAAATTACTATTTTTTAAATATTATGATTATATAAATTATTTTATAACCATAAAACTATTAAATTTATTAAGATTATTAATTATGTAATCTTAATAATTAATATTTGAAAGGTTAATAAAAAATAAAAATAAAAATAAAAGATGCTTATGAATAATTCTTTTTGGTATAACATTTAATGTAAATTGTGAAAGATAGAAGTTGAAATAGTGGATGATGCTAACATTGTACCATTTTGGCGCTAGAAGCCTAAAACTATCCCAAATTTGATATTTTGGGTTGGATGCTCTAACAACGCTTATAGGAGAAATTGTGGACCAACATACTTTCACAAACATTCATTTCCTCAACCTTTTTTTTCAATATCTAAAATTCATTTTTGACATATTATTCTTAAAATATCTAAATTCAAAGAACACTGTAAATTACACAAATCCATTTTTGCTCATAGAAAGATCTCAATTGATCAAAAGTGTAGTCCCATATAGATGGAGAGTCTTACTTTTCGACTGATCTCTTCTACAATGTACTTGAGTATGAAGAGGAAATGAGCGGAGAATTGGGTGACAAAGAAGGTGATTACTGCAATACTACATAATTGTTTATTCATCACCCTATTATCATACCCTTTTACTTATTTATATCATGTTGTTATTGTTGTTGTTCATCATTGTGTTTGTGTGATTTAAAATAAATTTTGTTTTGCGTTTTGTGTTGCTATGTATATAAATTGTTCGATGAAATATCTAAATATAATATTTTTCATTCTTGGATACCTTTTTAAATCTAGATGCATTGATTTTGTATCACAATGCATCATTTGTGAATCGTGTTGCATCCATTTGAATTTGGAATGCATGAAAGATGCATATAAATTTGAATTATTTGTTGACTGTGTACTGAAAAAAAAAAGTATATGAAGGTCTGATTTCATAATGATTTGCACTATGGTACATCAATTGGATTAGGTAAATTAAAATGTTATGCGTTGCGGTGCATAATTGGATCAAATATTTTAAATTGTTGCATCATGATACATAAATTACTACGGTGCAAAATTAGATTATGTAATTTAAATTGGTGCATCATGGTGAAAAATTGATATAGTACGATGCACTGAGTAAATGATCTTCGTAGCATACCTTTCGTTCATTAAAGATATCGTAGTTTTTTCGCCACTTTTTCGGTTTTAAAAAATCATAATGAACTGAAGTGATCGAAAGCTTTGAGAAAATGAGTGCCATAATTTACCCCAAAATTTTATTTTCTTTCACTGCACGTTCTTTTACTCTCACTTCCCATGATTTATCTCTCCAACCAAACGACGCCTTTTAAGAAGGTTTTGCCTTTCTAATAATTAAGCTTGGGAGGAGTAATGAAAGCTAATCAGTACTTTTAAAAAGTTAAATAAAACATCATTAGTTATTAGTCATAAGTCATAAGCAATAAGTCATCAGTCATAAGTAATAAATCATCAGTATATATCAATAAACTAAATCAAACAAGCCCTATCTATTTCTTCCGTTTCGGTTAAAAAGTCTATCATCATCTTTTAAAATGTTTCACTTTAAAAATTCATTTTAAAACTATTATGTTTATCATCTCAATAACATTTAATTTTACTATCCACATTTGATATTAACATGAAATATTAGTTATATTGAAGTATTTTTGTCATTATGATCAATTATAACGCTAGGTGTTATCCCATAATAATTAGACTTTTCAAACATAAAATGTGTAGGTGATACGGAGGGAGAATATTCAATGCAAAAAATAATTTGTCAAAATGTCGTCTAGAAAATCCTCAACTTTACCCAATAGATAAACTTATAAATGTTTTGGTTTGAATCATTTACGTCACATAAATTCGCTAAGTGCCGGAATACTAATTTAAATTACGATTAACGATCATTATCAATGTGTCTCTAATTGCTTAACAAATAAAAAAATTATTAGGGGAGGGGGGCATTTTTCAAATTATTTAAAAATAGGGGGACAAAGAAATATTCCTCTCCTTAGAAAGCGTGTTATGTACGTATCATATGGTACATAATATTTTCAATAAAAAACTCTTGTAGCGGTAAAGGTGACATTTTTGTATTACTATTTGTTTGGTATATACATAATTAAGCTGGTGGGTGTATTTGACAGACTACTTTTGTTTTTTAATGATTAAAATGACAATACTTCATTAACAAAATTAGACTGGAATAAAAGGGAGTGAATGTTAAGTTTAAAAGAGGAGAAGTTTCAAAAGGCAAACAAAATTGGATAAGATTTTTACATTACGTCATTCCTCGTAGTAAACGGTTCTTGAACGATTAGCAGAAAGCAGAAAGGTTCCTACATCCTAATTTCCGTGAAATTCAAGGTAGTCTACAGACGTACGTTGAAGAATTCTTCACAAACATATATCCCAACTCCCATGCAAATTAAAACCACACAAAAGATTATTAAAAAAAAAAAAGGACTGATTCCAACACAGAAAACAGCAACTTTGATGTGGATTTTTATTCCTCACTCACAACTTCACAAATAGGACATATCCGTAAAATGATACTGCCTCCACTCCAAATTTTTCTTTTTAAAAAATATATTTTTTCATTTTATCCTTATTTTTTCATACTCCTTCCAATATAAAAAAATAATTCATCATGTTTTTTTTCCGATGTTTCACTTTAAGAGTTTTTTTGTTTTAAAGTATGTTTATAATTTTTATAGCATTTCATCTTTATCCCTTTACTTGTGTTGTAAGCATATTACTTATTTTTTAAAAGTATTTTTTGTATTTATGATCAACTTCAATGACATTCATATGTTCTCTTCAGGACCGGCCCTTGGCTTAGGCAAGAGTGGCAACCGCCCTAGCCTTCACTATGTAGGGGCCCAAATTTTAATACATATCCATAGTATATATATATAGTTACTTTATAAAAAATCCCTTGCATTAAGAATGGAGCAGACGAGCAATGAAGGCAAGGCGTGATTCGTGAAGCAGGGGCAGTCACGAGACCCAATTCGGCAATTCCAAATACCCAATCGGCAGAGACATCCAGTTGCCCCCAACTCTTCCGCTCCTTGAGGACCTTGATTGATGGCGTGAAGATCGAAGCCGCTCAACCATCAAAACGGAACGGACAATGCAACAGGACGCACAGACGCACTATCTCTCTCTTTCCCTAATTCTCCCTTTAGTCAACGGAACGGACAACGGCGGTTACGGCTCAAGCCGCTCAACTCATCCATCAAAACGCCTCCAGTGACTCCCTTACAGCCTTACTCGTTCGGCATTCAGTTCAGTCATTCAGATATGTAATTTGTAAATTTGTAATTTGTTTGTTTCGATTTTGATTCGTAATTTATTTGATTCCTTCGAATCGATTAAGGTAATAATTTCATTATTTCCAATTCCAGTATTAATATATTCAATTTTAAAGTTTTAACCATTCAATTTGGGGATAAATCGAGATTTTATATGAATATTATCGATTTATTGGTTTGAATGTTTGAATGTTTGAATCTTTGAAATTCGATGTATTTTTGAGATTTGTAACAAAAACACATTAATTTTTGTTAAATGCAATTAAACGTGTCTTTTGAAGTATGAAATTTATATTATAGGCATTCATATTTGGGTTATTTGTTCATTCGCCCCTGGCCTATAAAATGTCAGGAACGACCCTGGTTCTCTTGATAATTAAACTTTTCAAACGTCGACTATTTCGGTGGAACACATGAAATATTATTTTAGTAATTACATATGTGGTTTAATGCAAATTACATATTGATGTATCCAAATTAATCGGATACACTCGGCTTAAATACTTGGATATCTGGCTTTCAATCTATCAGAATATGAGGCCCAAATCTGTCAACAAACACCCAAAGCAAACGTGAACTAGTCAGAGGTTTTCCTTACAAAAGCACTCCGATGTGATAATCAGTAAATTAACAAGTACGTATATATTTTGATAGAGTTTCACCCTATAAAAATAAGCGTACCTTTTCCTTCTGAAGAATGGAGGTTTATATATGGCTAGCTTTCAAGGCTGGGAGCTGAACATTGAAAGCTGGGGCGTGGAAAGTGGGCACGTTAAGGGCCACATCCGGAACGTGGGGGCAAGTTTCCCGACATTAACTCCCCACATTCAAGACGGCCGTTACCAAGTAACTGAACGGGATGCGTGTGCTCGCATAGACCTCTACCTAGCTACTCGCTATACTCTTGGCCCCCTGACTTTAGGCAGGAGGCTGCCTGCTTGTTGTGCCTGGGCGGCCAGAGATCTATCCCTTATCGCTTATGAACTGAGCTCGGGCTATGATGAGTGCACGTGATTTACTCGTGACCATGTAGACGACATGTTAGGCACGTAAACCAATGCTTGGGCCTTTTGGGCCAGGCAACTTAGTGGCCCCCTGCTTTTGTCTCGTGAGCACACATGCTCGGAGCGAGGAGCATAATGTTTTGGTCGTCGTAAGACTTGATCATTTTGACTATAGGCAAGACTTGTAAATCAAGATTGACAATGGACGCCAGCCTGAAGGTGCCTGGCGTGGGTTCAAATCACGTGGACCGAAATAACCGTCGCCTACCAGTAGTCCAATCATTTGCACGCCCCTTGAGGTAACATTTAATACGATGCCTCTTATTCCACGTCACATACACAGGGGATCAAAACCCGTGAGACTTCCCCCCTTTTTCTTTCCAAACGTTTTAAAAAAAAATCAAACTCTCCATCCTTTCTGCCAGAAATTCCTAGTGTTCGTTGAAGTTGAAGAGGAACGGCGAACCAGAAAATCAAATTCACCGACATCAAGGATCCAACAAGTTAACAGGTAACCTTTGGCTCTCTAATTGCTTCTTCATCTTTATTTCTGTTAAAAACCCTAGCCTTAGGACTCGACATTATTCCATGGGTGCTCTGACATCTAAAACCTGAGAATGCATGATTCCCTTTGCCCTTACTTTTCATTGGAATGTCGTTTTTCACAGATCCATCCTTTAGACTCACTGGGTTCATCTTGATCGCCCTTTCTGAATGTTGCACCGACCTGAGCACGGACATAGGTAGGAATCAAGGAAATCAAGAGCTGGTGCCCTGCTCACTGGTTTAAAACGTAAAATCCTAACCGAGGGTTCTACCTATAAGTTCATGCCTGTTAATATAGGTAGGAATTAATGTATGTTCCTCGATTCCTGTAGGATGTCTTCATGCGATGAGAGCGGCTCAGAAATTGAAGGGCGTAGTTACGACCATGGAGCTTCCAGCGAGAGCGATGAGAGCTTTGAAACCAAATCTTGTAGCTTGGAAGGGACTGAGCAGGATGAACCTTCGGCCTCTGGTGTTCCTAAAATTCTCAAGCATGGGTCTCCGATGGCTGCTTGCAAAGAAAGAGAATTAGTTAAGCAAAATGATGCTCACAATGCAAACACTGAAGACGAGCAGGAAAAAGATCACAATACCAATATTGAGGGCGAGCATGAGAATAGGCGAACTGGATCTGAGTCGCCAAGTACAAGCACGCTCCGGAAAGGAGGAAAAGGGCTGCTCGCCGGAAAGGCAAACAACCCATGACCGAAGAACCTGCCTCGATGAAGTGGACCGACTTGACCTATGAGGAAGATATGTATGCTTGGTTATATTCCTTGGGTATTGACCCCAAAAACTATCGAGTGAGGGCTTTCGATCTGGATATCGAGAAAAAAAGGCCACAACTACCAAGTAGACCGAATGGTCTTTTACTTTGACTTTTTTTTGGTTGGCCTGAGACTTCCATTGGATACCTTCATAGTCGAGTTCCTTCACTACAACAATGCCCTCCCCTGCGACCTAAGCCTTACCACCGTGAGGTTTCTGGTCGCATATAACGTAACATGTAGGCGACTCGACTTTGAGCTCGATATGACTTTATTCCGAAAAGTATTCCTTTTTACATTTGACAAGAAAAATAGATGCATCATTGGCCGGTCCAACCCCAACTACTTCAAACTTCTCAATGATGGCCCCAACAAAGTAGATGTTTGGGATAGGAAAACCTGCTGGCTAAATCTCGGGTAGGATGGTCCTTCGCTCCCTATCTGTGTGATATGGAAATCCTCACCTATGATCGAAACACTTTCTAAGCTGGAAAGCCCATGATAGCCCGCGCTTTTAGAGTTCTGCGCGCATGGCGTGAGAAAAGGTCGAGACGGGAAAGATTGGGTTCTGGACTAGGTGGTCCTCACATTTGACCCCACCCTTCTCCGTTTGACCGGAGTATTAAGTTGGCCTGTAGAAGGAGTATAGCCTTAAATCACTATTGAGGCTGAAGAGCCCCATCTGTATTGGGGTAACTGTCATGGGATGAGATTCCCCAGAGAGTGACCTGATTGCTAGCGGGTTGGGACCAATTGCACTCCTCACTTCTCGTTGAGTGGTCTGCCTGCTCATCTTGTTTCCTTGTACATTGTTTCTGCTTGTATCTTGCCTTTGTTTAATTTTTCTCTGACTGTTCTTTGTCGAAATTACAAACATGAAGCATCTCGAAGATGCCAACAGATTCCTGCTAGTTGCGAAGAGGGGTGCCACCCGGAGGAATACTCAGCTAGTTGCCCTGGAACCTGTTGCCCTTCCCAAGGTTACTACAATGAGTATTGGGCGAGGAGGGAGCCAGGGGCGTATTGAACCGAGCATAACTTTCACTCCTGTCCCCGTTGGTCCTCATTCCACAACTAATCCCACCATTACTGCTACCCCAGCCAAGCCCGTGTCCGCTAGTGAGGCGCTCTTAAACAAGAGGCCTACCGACGACCCTTCTACTAAAAGGAGAACCAGGACGTGAGCAGAGAAGAGCGACCATGAGGAAGCTTCTGGATCCCGAGTGCCTTCATGGCATAAAGAGGATTTTCAAATACCCGAGACTTGGGAGAGTGCTGCTAGGTTGATCGCTGAGGTGGCCGATGTTCCTGACTTGCACAACCTCAATCTGAATAAGCACGATGGTTATCCCGCCACTATGGGGCTTGGGATAATAAAAAGGCTCTGCCAAAATAGCCTCCGGAAAAGGAGCGTGGAGCATTCGATCTCGGTCCTGGTCGGGGAGATCGGGATGTGTATAGCCGAGGTAACTACTTCCCCTTTGCTTGCAACAATGAATGAATCTTGTACGTCTTGTTTTTGACTTGTATCTTTCATTTTCAGATGGCCACCAAAACTGAGCTAATATATGATCGGCTTATTGAAAACATGAAGTCCTCGGGTTCGCTGACCGCTGAGAAGAACAAGTTGGAGGAGCATGCTGGTCAACACATTTTGAGCTGAGCGGAGAAGATGTCACTACCAAGGTGACCGAGCTCTCCAAGCTTGAGGCTGAGAAGAAAACCTTAGAGTCTTACCTCGAGTTCTCCAAAAAATCTGAGGATACTGCCATTAAAAACATTGGGGCGGTGAAGAAAGAGCTTCGAGCAGCGGTGAGCCAATTGGAGCAAACCAAGGTCGAAGCGATAGAGAGGGAGAAGAAGTTCATGTAAGAGCTATCTCAGCCAAACGATGAGCAAAGGAGAGCCATCATTTCCGATTATAAGGCCTCCGCGGAGTTCGAAGCCCACGTTGAAGAGAAGACGTACCCCTACTATCTTCAAGGAATAATCCATGTCCTTAGTCAATTACGTGTAACGGGATGGATATCCGGCCTGAGCTACTCGTCAAATAAGGTATCAATACACCCTTCCGCTCATCTGGGTCATGCCTTGGTGCCTTATACTAAAGACGAGCTGGACTCTTACCAAATAAACCAAGGACTCTAGGACACGTTATTAAGGAAAGAGTATTACCAAAATATTGTTTCCATAATATCTCCTAAACTTTATGATCAAGAAACCAAAAATCTTATGAATATTTTGTTTCCAAAAATGTCTAAACTTAAGGACCAAGAAAAGAGAAAACAAGACCAAAATAGGTCATGTCTATTTTACCCTTACACTACCTATTTAATATTGTCTTAGCCCCCTGACTTCAGGTATGAGGCTACCTACGTGTTATGTTTGGGCGGCCAAAGATCTGTCCGTGCTCGTTTATGAACTGAGCTCAGGCTACGATAAGTTCACATAATTTGTTCGTGACCATGGAGACGACGTGTTGGGCACGTCACCAATGCTTGGACCTTTTGGGTCAAACAGGTAAGATATTATATCAATATTTATAAGAAAATTATTTAAGTTCTCTTAATTCGTATTCCCTGTCAAACTCGACGATGACTTACAAACGGGTGGGATAAAAGATATACGACAAAAACGAAAATTCATCCACACTTCCTACGTACTCTTTCGCTTTATGACTTAGCCTAATTTTAATATGTTATTAGTATTTGATTTGGCTGTCAATTTATACATATATAATTAATTCAACTCTTGCTTGTTTTTGATATATTCTTTTTGCCTGTCAATTTGTTTAATAATTTCCACTTGACTCCTGCTTGTCTGGAAATGTTTAACACAAAGTTAATAATTTAATGATAAGTATAATCTATATATATATAAAGCCTAGGTAGTCTAAAAATAGTAATTTTCCGTCAAAAATTGCATTCCTAAAATAGTAACTTATATTTATAACAAACATTTAATGAAACTAGAGCCTAGGAACTCTTATAACTCCTTGAAACTAGAGCCTAGGAACTAGAACCATTGCATTCATTGTTTTGTTATCCAAACACAACCTTTTTATGCATACAACCGTTAGTTTTTCATTGTTGCCAAATAAACTTCAGAAAAATCATGGATGACTTTGCGCAAGAAATTTCCCTGAAAGGAATCACAAATACTCACAATTAATTCTAACTAAATGACTAATATATATATATATATATATATATATATATATATATATATATATATATATATATATATGATTTTAATTATGAATTTTTTTGTCTACTTCACCAAATTAAAAGTTATTCAAACAAATACTTTCAATGAAATCACAAAAACTCACAATTCATTATAACTACATGAAATATACAAATATTTTTTTTCCGTCTATTTCATCGGATCAAAATTCTTAAAAGAAATATTATGAACAAAATTACAAATACTCATTATTGATATTAAATATATGACTGACCAACAAAAATATATAGATTTGAAATTTTGTTGTCCATTTCATCATATTCAAAATTTAAAAATCATCAAAAGTTCAATCTAAAACACGAATGCACATGATTAATTATAAATGATGATCTAAAAAATATATCGATTTGAAATAAATAAAATTTAACAAATACTTCAAGTAACAAGAACTATATAATGGTAAATAACAAAACGAAACAAACAATATTGCAACATAATTTTTCCTCTAACAAAAAGAAATATTTTGGAAGTGCAAAGTTACCTCTCTTTAAAAAAAATGAACTGATCGTTTAATCATGAACGAATTGATTTGTCGTTGTGTTCAAAAAGTAATCAGATTTACATCAAATTGTAGAGTGCCCAAGTAATCTCACTTGGAAATTTACCTTGATGATCCCCTTTTATAGAGTTCTATACATACATACTCTAAAACGATATCGTTTTAATATCCGTGAGTGTGGCGAAGTAACAAAACCAAGAGATTAAATTTATCTTTTTAATTGTTATTGATTATTGATATTGAAATAAATCATAAACATGCTTAAATCAGTACAAATAAAATTATTTGAGTCAAGTTTCAATTGATCATCCTCAATTAAATTTGTTTAGAGTAAGTTTTGTCATTCAATTAATATGTGTCGGGTTATGAACACGTCAGACCCATTTATATTTTTTTTTGTCTTTTAAGGTTTGAAAAGAATATGGTGAAAATTGGATCGGTCTCTTTTGACAGATATTCAACCGCTGTCCACTATGTTTTTTTTTATCGGAAAAAACATTTTTGATATGAAAGGACGAGTATACCTTTAATGAATCGGACACGCTTGCGATAAGCATCAGTTCATACATTGCCATGCATGATTCAAAATTGTGTAATTGTCATTCTCATTCCATAGCAGTGCATCACGATTTTAAATCGATGTCTCACGTTCAAACTGGTCTATTTCCAATTCATAGCGATGCATTACGATTCTAAATTAATGCATCGTGAATCCAAATCGACGTATCGCTACTAAAAATCCATACACTGTGATACACATTTTTTTGTATTTTCATTTTAATTATTTAATTAATTTTCATAAATTTCCGTTATTCCAATTTATTTATTTTATAATTAATCAACTGACACATATATTTCTTTATTTTCATATTAATTTTTAATCAAATGATATTTTTCTATTTATTGAAATAATCTCTTCTTTTAGTTTTGTTTTTTATCTTCATTTTGCTTGATTATAATTTAACTGAGTATAATTTGATTGAAAAATATATATGTTCGTACGTTTAACGCACGTGTATAAAACTAGTCTTAATAAATAACAAGGAAGATGGTAAACAATAATTTGTATTTACTGTAGTGCAATACATTATTAAAGGGAAGGACGATAACTAATTATTTTTGCAATCCCTCAAGCTCGAAACAATTCCCAAGAAAAATGTCATGGTAAACTTTTGGCCCTGATAATCTCATAGATATTACAGAGAATCGTATAGAAGTTAAATTGAGATTCAAAATCAAAACACAGTAAACCAACATGCAATCACAGATTGTAGGTCATAAAAGTGTAAATATTTATCCCATGTCCTAAACTTTTTATTTATAAATATATTCTCTAGTATATATAAAATTATAAAAACTTTCTACTATAAATAAAATGTTAAATATTTTATTTTTTAACACATTTACTCTGGAGCTCCCCTTAGAAACTTATGATAACAATAAAACACATCTCACCAAGACAATTCATACGGGTCAATTAGACCGTAAGTTGGTATTAGGGGTGACAATTAAGTATTAATTGATAATTTTGAGTTAGGTCATTATTCATTGGTATAATGGATAATGATCTAACTCAAAACTATTCATTAACACCAAATTACCACCCCTAATTGGTATGGTTACGTCGGTACTCGCTCATGAGATTATGCCAACTTCGGCTTCAATCTCAATAAATTGGGTCTTCAAGATTTTCATACAATGAATACCAAGGCCCGTTAAGATAGCCCACACTCACATTTTAAAATAGAAATGACTGCAGGTCGATTCGTTTTTATGAAATTATAACTGCTTAACTACCTTATTTTTAAAAAAGCGCAAAAATTTATTTTTATTATTATTTTCCTAAAATACCCACCAAGCACCGTCCACTCTCTCACCAGTCCACTTTCTCACTCTCTCAACATTATCGACTTATTGTTTACGAGATGAAACAAATGTCAAAGCATTTCAACATCCTAAAAGATCATGCTCCAAACTTATGGAGTCGTTGCTGGAGCCATCTTTCACCACAACATCATTCTTTAGATTCCTGTACTCAATCACATCATTTACACAAATGCAAGACGATGTTTGCAAAGAATTCGAGCATGAAATTGTGCAACATTTGGATATTGCTCTAGTTGATGAACGAGCTGTAGTGAAAGACTACTTCAGATTCACTTTATCTTTTACTTTGAAGATGAATTCTAATCAATATGGGTGTTGTTGGCTATGGTGTGGGCATTGTTGGCTACGATGTGGGGGTGCCCTTGTCTCTGATGTGTGCGTCGTTTCCTCCAATTTAGGGGTTATTGCCATGGCCAACATACCCACTACATACGCAACACAAACAGAACAAAAGAAATAAATGAAAACGTGACTCATAAGCTTAAAAACAACATGGTTTATATTCACTAGAGCTCTCATGATAATGATTGTACTCTTCAAATACAATGCCACCATACTTGCATATTGTGCGTCGTTGCCTCCAATTTGGGCATCGTCTAATGTTTTAAGCCTCGCAAAATTAACGACGCCCAATGTTATGAATTAAAAGGGGTATACTTAATACAACACCTATAATACAATCACAGTACACGTAGGAACGATGCACAATGTTTTGAACAACGCCCAAGTCATTCTAATCTCAATAAATCCAGGTTGCCTTGCCAAAAATAAACGACGTCCAATATTTTGAGCCCCACAAAAATGAACGACGCCCAATGTTTTGAGCCTCACAAAATGAACGACACCGAATGTTATGACTTCAAATTGTAAGAATGTAGCAATCACAGTACACGTAGGAATGACACCCAAATCATTATAATCTCAATAAACTCAGGTTGCGTTTTCTACAATGAACGACGCCTAATATTTTGTGCGATGCCCAAATTTGGGTAGTGACTTGCATTTCATCGCCTAATATTTTGAGCAAGGCCCAAATTTGGGCTGCAACTTTGTCTGCACTTCTTTCCTTCATTAAAAGTATCTTCGTTATTTTCCCTCTAAAAATATACTTTAACGATTTAAAACAAATATAATATACATTTACAATTATATTTTCTCTACAGAGACTGACCCGATTATCACCTTTTAAATATGGGCTTGCATCTACGACATTTCACCCTTTTAAATATGGGCTTACATCTACAACATTTCACCCTTTTAAGTATGGGCTTGCATCTACAACATTTCTCCTTCCCATATATTTGTGCGGCTCAATACAAAAACGCCGCCACTGAAACCCTAGCTGCTTCAAACCCTATTTAATCATTCCTTCCTCGACCCCTATCATCGTCTAGCAGCCGGCGAAGGTAATACAGTTTTTCAATCATCGATTGTTACCTTGGTTAATTTCTCTCTTCAAGTATTCTAGTCCTTATTAATCTGTTCTTCGACGAGATTACAACTTAATCCAGAAAATTGCTTTGATTTCTCAACTCTGTTTTAGTTTTAGGTTATGTTAAATGTTGTATTGCATCTGTTTTACCGTCTCATTGATGTTGCGAAATTAAATGTGTTTGGAGAGATATATCTGATGCATAAATCGCAATAGAATGGCTTACCAACCCATTGCAAAATTATTAAGGTTGCTTTGGAGTCATTTTTCCGCCGATATAGCTTGATGTGTTATTGGAATCATTATCATTATATAGCTAGTGGCAAATGACGAAAACAGTTTTTTATGCTTAACACTGAATATATACTGTGGACTACAAACTCCGCTTATTATCTGATGCCATTGTTTTTCATTTTTTCTTTAATTTCGCTTTATGAAACTTTGATTGTTTAATTGAATGGTGTTTGTCATTATTCATGTATTGGAAATTGGGAAGGCAAATGATGTTACTAAGAAATGCTTATACTACACACTGAAACTGATGTGGACAAATATCTCTCAGCTTATTATCTGATGTCTTCCCTTGATAACAATAAAATCATTTTCATGTTATGTTTTGTTTATTACATTAGGATTTAGGTGAGTATTTTTATGAATTATTGGGTTTAGTTTATGCTGATTCAATGATGATAAGAAGCAGACGGGCGGTCTGAACTGATGCCGTGTTGATTGTCTGCAAAAATTCCAATATTGGATGGCTTCTGAGAGTCGTGTTTGACTTGCGATTATAGTATGGTACTCAAAAAAGTTTGTTTTAGTCCATCTATCGATGTTACATACCTTGAGGGAGTTTTTCTTTTGTACTAAGTTTTGATTTTCTATTTGTTGTTTGGTTGAGTTTGACACTCTTCAAAATTTTGTTATTTGTATTGCTTGGTTGATCCTTTTTACGCAGTGATGAATTTTCTAAATTATGTGTGGACATCTCAGACTTTTGTCTGTGATATGCTATGCAATTGTTATGAGCATATGTTAATGTTTCTCTTAAATTACTTTTCTTGTTATTGTTTTGCTTGGTTCTTGTGACTAATTTTCGGACGTTTTTTATATTTAGTTACTCCTAAATTCCTAATCTATCCAAAGTTTATGTTTGAAATATTTGGAGATATTTTTTTGAAAGTTGCCTATTTAAAATAGAATGATGAATTCCTTAATTGGAACAGGAATAGAGGGACTACATAAATTTTACTAGTTCTTTTATAAGGAACTTTAGGCTCGACAATGATTGTATACAGAGATGGTTCTACTGAGGGTTGTCAGGTTATAGAGTAGGTTTATATGATTAGCTTGGTTTGAGTTGTTTTGAAAATTGTTGTGTTTGGTTCATGGGTTGATTTTTGAAGTCAAGTTAGATTGAATGAAAATGAGCATTTCCTTTGAATTTTCAAGCCGAACTTCCTAATTGAACCAACAAACCTTGATTAGATTTTACATTGTCGTTTTAATTTACGAAATCATATATATTGACATTGTGTCATGGGTTCGAGCACGAAGATTTAGTATCTCTTAAAGCCAAAAAATTGGAGGGAAACATTTGCCTGAAGCATAAAAATTGGAGAGAAGCATTTGCGTGAAGCATAACAAGTATTAGCCGTGGGGGAGTAGCAACGAAGGCAAATCTCTGAAGTAGTTGCACTTGCAAGTGTGCTTAATCGGTTTTCTACCAATTGCATCTCTGGCCAAGCTCGCTGATTTTTTGATTAGTAGCATCTTGGGCACCCATAACCATAAGCTTTATATCGCCGATCGAGTTCTGATAAACTCTCATTCTTGAATGTTTTAGGCAAAATGTACAAATGGGTCACTCAATTTTTTCGTCTTTTACAATTCGATCACTAAAAATTTAAAATATTTATTTTGATCATCCAATTTTAATACAGTTAAAAGCGAGTCCCTTTTTTATGGGAGACCTACACTTTAAATTAAAGGGTAAAATAGAAAAAACAATGTTAAAAATGTCAAAAATATTATAATTACTTGAAAGAAGTAAAAAGACTAAAAAAAAAATTACAAACGAATGTCTAATTCTCAATTTTTGCCGTTGAACAAACTAATGGAGGCCTGAGTCTTTTTTTCCTTGTCAATTTTAGTTATATTCATTCTATTGACTTGATTGGATGAAGATGAGTCTAGCTTTTTGGTTTTCATAATAAATTGGGTTGTTGGAAGAATATGAAGATTAATAATAAACATTGTTAACTCCCGTGTAATCCCTAAACTTTGTTAGGTTATAATTGGACCCCTTTTTATAGGGGGTAAAATGGAAAAATTACATAAAATAAACGCCCTAGTTTAATAAGCGTTAGAAAATGGGTGGATTCGCTTGCAATAGAATATAGATATTTTAAACCTGGGTAGGTTGATTATGACTACATCCAAACTCGTGGTCAGAATGAATAGTTTGTAGGTTGATTATAATTTATAAATTAGTTTTATATGTTTCACGAGTTTGGATGTAGTGATATTTTAGTTTTTGTCATATCCGTCCAAAACTTGAAAAGGACACGCAAGTGTGAAGGGGGGAAGTTTGTAGTTTGTAGGGCAGGGTGTGAGCTGCCGCCTGCCAGGCTGCCACTCAGGTCAGGGTAAATATTAAGTACAGTACCGTTTAAATAATAAATAAATAAATAAATAAATAAATGGGTTGGTTGTTCCTTAGGAAGAATGTTGCTTGTTAAAACATTCCTAACCAAATAATCTAGTGAGAACGGTGAGCAAAGTTTTACTTATGCAGTTATGCATCATCCATATTCCTGTGCAAGCAAAACATATCACATGTTCAAAAGTCAGCGCTCCCAATTTGATCTAATCTCTTGCCCATTTGTTGTATTTTGATTATCTGATATTAATAACGTCATATCAATTACAGCCACACTCCATCATTCTTCAAAATCAAAAGATTTTGATTCTTCTTTGATACATAAATGAATTAAGCTCTACCAATTGCATTTCATATGAGAAAGATTAATATAGAAACGCTACACACAATTTGTTACTCCATCTACTAGCGTGGAAAAGTTTTTTTAAATATAGGACCAGGACCAGACCAACCGAACCAATAGAACTAGTTCGCACAAATACTTTGGTTTGACCCTAGATCTGAAACTTATAAAAATAGACTTTTAGATTGATTACGATTTTTTAAAAATATATATATATAACTAGATCGAATCAACGCAATAATTTAGTTATTATTATTAGTTATATATATATAATCGTAACCCTAACTCGTTAAGTATAAAATGATATTTGATATTTTTCCATCAAAGAGAGAAAAAGTGTTTTTAGTTCAAATAAAACTTTCGAAACCCTAGTTCGTTGTCTCATTCGAGTTCTTCGAGCCTTTAACAATTATGTTTTACTTTTTACTTTGTACTCACTTTTGTTATATTTGGTTCCGATTTTTCTCATTTTTCGCAAAAAAAAAAAAAAGATCGAATCACATCAAGTTCACCCCTAACTCTATCAATTCCATGTAAAACATCTTTATTATTTTATTTTGAAATGTTTTATTTAAAAAATTCATTATTAAAAATCATTGTAAGCTAAAATGTTTTTTGTAATTTAAACTAGTTCCAAATCTATTAATTATTACTAAAACAGAAGTTGCTGCTGCCACGTGACGACTTTCTGTTAAATGCTTTAAATTTTTAATGAATTTCATGCTTCCACGTGTCACCCTCATATTAATTGTAATTTTATTTTTTATTTTTCTGCCAAAACCGATTACCGATAAAAATTACTGATAAAAGTTTATGATAATTTTTATGGTTAGTATAAGTTTTATCACATATACGATTAGTTTATGATAACTTTTACGGTTAGGATAAGTTTTATCACAGTTGGTTTATGATAACTTTTACGGTTAGGATAAGTTTTATCACATATACGGTTAGTTTAGAATGATTATATATGTAAAATAAAATGCGATACTTTTGATTTTATACAGTTAGTTAAGGATAAAAAAAATTACGATAGATGTTATCAAAATTGATTTACTGATAAAATTGTTTACTAATAAAAGTTTAAAATTGCGGATAAGATAAGTTTGATTTTACATTAGTATAGGATATTCTTGATCACATTTGATTTTATACGGTTAGTTTAGGATAAGTTTTTTTTTTTTTTGCGGATATATGTTATCACATTTGATTTAATGATAAAATCGGTTATTGATATTAAATTAGGTTAAAGAAACAAAGTTAGCTCTTAATTTTTTATTTTTTTTTTGTTTCTTTTTTCTTTTTGTGATACCACGAAAAGTTTGGAGTTATGCTTTTTTTGGTTTGGGATTTTGTGATATTATAGTTTATCACAAATTGAGTTTTTTATATTCTATTTTCACTCAAATTGAGTCAATTTAAATTTGTTCTACGTGTTTTGTGTGTGTGGGCACGCCCATTCGTGAATTTGAATTATTTTAAAATGTTTTTACTTTGTTTCCAAGATTAATGATATTCTTCTTTTTCATTCTTCAATAGAATTCAATGACTTTTTTTTTCATAAGTCTTCATATGTTGTTTTGTGTTTTTGTGACAATTTTGTTCCATAAACTGATATTGTTGTAAATATATGACAAGTAAACTATGGAATAATTGGTGAAAAAGGAGGCTGAAAAAGAGAAAAAAGTTATGAAAATGGTAACTAACATTGACCAATCAAATGTTGCATCTTCTCATTTGAGTATAGGTTTATATGATAATTGTTGCAATAGACTGTAAGCCGCGGTATAGATTTTTATTTTTGCAATTCCATTGCTTGCAGGCAACGTAATCAATGGTTTTTGTGTTGTAATGAGTTACTACAACCTGCCCAATATTTTTTTAATCTATGTTCTTAAACGCTTTATGATGATGCTATCAAATCAACCACAAATATTGATTATATTCACAAACTTAAGAAATAAAAGAGAACAAAAAGATTTATCTGAACGTTATCCAATTTTAGTAATGAAAAGAGCCGTAAAAATCTAAAGGCAACCAGAGCCTTAATTGTTAAAATGTCAAGTGAAACCTAATCAATTGAGTTGAATTTATCTTTCCTGATTTTTATAATGTTATAAAATGAAGATTTGGAATATTGTGTTTGTGTTGAAGGTTATTAATACTGATGTCTATAACATTTTTAATCCAACAATATTAGGTTTATAACTATCACTACTATCGTTGTACTACAATAATGTTATGTTTAAATCTGTTTATACAACTATTGTTACTATTAAGCCTGTTGGTGCAAGGGAAAAAGTGTTTTGAAGAGAGAAAACTTTGTCATTTACTAAGGTTTAGTTGTAGTGATAATTAGTTGTAAACCTAGCATTGTTGCTTTTTAATTGATGTAATTGTATAATTTAATCCAACAATATTAGGTTTATCTTTACGTTTTAAATATTTATTTAATTTTTATACATTGAAGTCTCTAAAAGATTTGTATTAATATAGATTATGTGCATCACACATGTGAATTATTAGATTAGTACATGTGTGATTTTATAGAAAATTGATTAACCACTATAGAAACAAAAGTACTTGACAATAATTTCTCACTCTATAGTGTACTATTATCATTTTATTAGTCTTGTAGAAAAAATACATCTATTTTTTTTTATCTTTAAGTTATTTTTACTTACAAACACAATAATTAAGCTAAAAAACAAAATCCAAGTTAAAAAATCATGAAGCATATAGGTAATAACCTAGTATATTAATATAATCCTTAATTATAGACCTTTTACATGTGGACTCTTCCTTGAAGCGAATGGAGCATCTCACGATATAGAAAATTGGTTTGAGAGTTTTAAATTTTTGTTTGTAAATATCGTTGAAAAATTAAAAGTTAGATATTTTGAAAAGTCAATAATTTAGAGATGAAAAGGCCGGTGAAACTAAAAAGAGAAAAATAATCAAATTTACAAAGTAAATTACCAAACTACAAAATGAGAAGTTCCATTAAAAATTAATATTTTTAAAGGTCTAATAATTAAGAGATATGTGAATATCGTTAGAGTTTATCATAATTAATTAAATACTCACTCCATTTCTAAATAAATATTCTTTTTGATTTAACATACTGTTTAAAAAGTGATATAAGGATGAACATAATTTTTTAATGTAAAATTATTTAAATGAGGAAATATAAACAATTTTTTTTTTTTGCGTGAATGGGAGTAAATGACAAGTTTGGAAAAGGAATTTTGGCCCTTATCAGTTATCGGGGCCCAGGGGACAGGGATATATCATATATGGATCAAACCTAGTTGACTAACACGTGTAGTGGGAAAGGGAACGTTCCCGTTGAAACTTGAGAGAATATGAAGTCAAAGAAGGCTTTTGGTACTGTAGGCAGCACTCATACGCGTACAACAATCGTCTTCCTCTGGATTTCTCCAATTTTTAATAAAGATTCAAAAAATAAAGGAAGATAATGATTGCATTCTGTTTCCATGAAAAATAAAATAAACATGTTCCATTACTTGTTTATATTACTCCTTCCGATTTTAAATAATTATCTTTTTTAATCTAATACACCGTTTTATAAAATATAATTAATTGTATTATAAATATTAATATAATGTATTATTTCTTTTAATACCATTGATCATATTATCATAATAAGTACGTAGAAAATGAAAATATTAAGTGTTAAGTGTTTTTCTAAATAGAAATTTTTTGAAAGATAACCATTTTTTTAAGCGAACAAAAAAAGAAAGGTAAACGATTATTAGAGGATGAATCCGAGTATTTTTTATAAGTTAAAATCTAAGTTTGTTTTCAACATTCAAAAAATAGTGAACCCATTCGGTGGAATTCGACCATATAAAAAACCAAATTAATTGAACAAGAGATTACTGAATGAGTGAAGTAAATTAATTTTATTTCAAACTCGTCTAAAATAACACGTCTTTTTTTAACAATTTTAATCGTCCCCAAATAACTATCTTGTTTGAATCTTTTCTATTAAATAAAATATATTTACAACTTTATCCTTATTTTTTATCATATTTTAATTTTGAGTTACATTCACAAGGGATTTAAAATAAATTACACATCAAATTAATATAAATAATTTTAAAAAATCCATTTGACGTGTCAAATAAGACAAATATTTATAATAAGGGCTAAATTCGAGCCGATCCCTTTCTCAAAATATTCAGTCGCTATAGTGCATCGTCCTTTGTAAAAAAACTGAAAAAAATTACTTTTGAGAGCGAAAAATCAACGATACCTTTAATGAGCCTGAGAGACGAGATACATATCACAAACTTAAATGCATCGCATTGAAACACTTTTTGCACCGCGATGCTTCAATTATTGCAACGTGATACATCAAATTAGTAATCTAATTCAATTTTGCATCACGCGACATCAAATTTTGCACTGCGATGCATCAATTTTTAAATTATTAGACATTCATCTACTTTTTTTCTAGTACACAATTAATAAATTAATAAATAATTCAAATGTGTATGAATCTTTTCTGTATCCCGAATCAAAATCGAGGCATCACGATTCACAAATGATCCATTTTGATTCAAAATTAATGCATTCAGATTCAAAAAGGTGTCCACTAACGAAAAAAATTATATTTAGGTATTTTATCGAACACTTTATATGCATAGCAACACAAAATACAAAACTGAATGCATTAATTTTGAATCACATAAATACAATGATGATGATGATGATGATGATGAACAATAACAACAACATGATATGAATAAGTAAAAGAGTGGGAAGTTCGAGTGATGAATGAACAGTATGTAGTAATAACAAATTCTTCTTCATCACTCAATTCCTCACTCTCTGTCTTCTTCATACTTTTTTTGCGTCTTCGGAGGAACAAATTCAACAATGAGGGAGAAAAAGAAGAAGAAGAAGAAGAAATTTATGACGGACTCTGAATTTGTGTATTATAGGAATTAACAATATTTCGAAAATACACTAGCGGTTGAAGAAAAGGAGGGCGATGATCAAATAAACGTTTAGAAAAGTGTACCAAACAATAATTTTGATTTTTCTTAGTCCATATTAGTAAATGTGCTCGTGCAACAGGCAAGGTGTCGATATAGAGATTGATTCAATTGATGTTTGAGATAAACAAATCTCATAATTGAAGAGAAAATTTAAACAAAACTCGGAAATGGGATGTATATATAACTCACATACTTATGAATCAATCTGGACCACCAGTTGTATTTGATACAATTCGATCAAGGTCACCAGTTATATCATAAGCTCTTTTATAATATAGATATTTAAGTGATATTGGACAATTATTCAAAGAGAGATGGAGTATTAACTTTTATTTATAATTATATATAAAGAACTAAATACTCAGGGTTTTACAAAGTGTGAGGTACTCCCTCCGTCTTAAAATATATAACGTTTTGGGAGAATTTTTGTTCCAAAATAGATGATACTTTGTAATTTTCAAGGAACTTTTTCCTTCTTGTTTTTCAATTCTACCTATATTTATTGACTCTGTAATTCATGTTTTGTTTTTTGGATAAAATATCAAGATATTTTATTAATATTTGGATAAGAATAATTTAGTTTTTACAATATATTTTTTGATTTATGTAAAAAATCTCAAAGCATAATATATTTTGGGACAAAAGAAATCTCATATTCAATCCTGGGCTACGGAGTATGTAATGTGAATCATGTGATAATATGTGTCGGCGAGCGGGTGCCTTGGAATTTGTACCAACTTTCACCGTCTCATTTTCGTCAGTGGAGATAATCCGGCCCCTTCCCAAGTTCCCCCTACCTGCCTAATTTGTCACGTGAACTTGGATCATGAACTAACGAACAATATACCTCAAAATTATCGTTGTTTTAATCTGTTACGTGGTTTAAGAAAATAAGTTTGAGTATAAGTTTAAAGTGTTGTTTATTTTAAAAGTCATATATATTTAATATATAATTAAGTATGTGATATGTTTGGTTCAAGTCGGGTCACGAGCACTGCACGAGCTAACATCACGTATCAATCCCAAGCATAATTAATATGAGGCCCACCAGCTTAGTGGACAAAGTAACCGAGGTATCAAGCAACGAACAGAGCAACTCCCGTCTAAACCTGGCCGGGCACAAGCCTTGCTTGTCCGACCAGGGACCGTACTCACACCGGACAAAGAATCAGATACATCCCGTCCAAACCTGGTCGAGTATTGGCTTTACCTGCCCAACCAGGAGCCACACCCGAGATCTACATTTACCTCAGCTCAGTCTACGTCATGTAGTCGGGCAGAGCCTTGCTCACCCAGGTACGCAATAAGTAGGAAATCCCAGAAACTTACTCTCCAAGGCAAGTCAAAGGTTTCCATATCCGAGCAGGATACTTGCCTTATTTGCTACTACAATCACGCGACCAGCCGTTCATCATGTCTACAATTTAGGGATTTTCTACTTAATTGGTTAAGTAACTATGAAAACTGAATCTCACACGGATTCTAGAGCATTATGGGCCTATAAATACTCATCCATAAATCACAAACAAGGTACACACTCTTTCTTGAGCCTAGAACATCTGTCAAATTGTTTTTGACGTCCCTCACACAATACTTACTCTCACGCCGGAGTGATTTCGCAAGGCCAAGCCTTGCATTTCTACTAAGGTTTTCTGTGATCTTAATCAGATTCAAGAAAGCAGATTCAAGCCCAGATATCCTACTCATCATAAGAACGACCCAAACTGTATATTTGCTACATCAATATGATAAAAAAAAAAAAAAGTAAGAACGAAATAATAAAAATATTATCTTAAAAAAAGTTTTAAACAAGATAATTATCTTAAAATGAGTGAAAAATAAATAAATGACAATAATTTTGAAACATAGTCAATAACATGATACTGATAGGCACAAATCTCTCTCGTACACAGAGCACCGGAATATGTGATTCCATCAAGGAGTAGTTACTTACCACCAGAATCTTCAACCACCAAACTAATCATAATTCAATTTTTTTTAAAAAAAATGGTAACAATATGGATAGGCCATGTGCGTAGAGACTAGAGCAGTAGAGGCATGTCTTTTGCATCGCTAAAAAATTTAACGATAGAAATGTTCATCTACTTCCCCGTAGTAGCAAAAAATGCTCATCAATTCACCAGGTGGATCAGGTAATGGGATCCATCTTAAAAAATATTCATATAATACTGTTTTATTGCTTTCGAATGGTTCCTTATTCCATTTTTTTCTATTTAATTGATGTTATCTCAAACATGTGTTAGTCATGTGCCACATATTTAGGGATGTTAAACTCTTTTCTATTCGATAGATCAAAAGATCCATACTTCATTTATATATATATATATATATATATATATATATATATATATATATATATATATATATATATATATATATATATATAAACTAGCTAAAATGGTATTTTGGTACTTAGTTAAACCAAAATTTTATTACATATTTAATCTCTTCTTCCTCTTTCTTTGGGCTTATTTAGTAGTCGGGTATGTATAATCAGTATTATTAATATTGGCACTATTAAAGCCCTCACTATTAATCCTGATACAATATATCGTGGGTAGTTTTGGAATTAAAATTTTTAATCCTGATGTGCCCGGCCCAAGCCGGGTTACGAGCAAGGCACGAGCGACTACCACGTGCATGTCACGAACTTACCTGTCGTGGGGCCCACCGACCTAGCGGGCAAAGCTAACAAGATGTCGAGCAACGAGCAATACAACTCTCGTCCAAACCTGGCCGGGTACGGGCTTTTCCTACTCAACCAGGGCCCAGGGGCCATGCCCAGGGACCACACATCAAGTAAAGGATCAGATTCATCACGGCCTAACCTGGTCGAGCACGGACCTTACCTGCCCGACCAGGGGCCAAGCTCGGGATCTATACTTGTCTTTATCGGATATGTATCATATAGCCATGTAGAGCCTTGCTCGCCCGGTCGCTCATCAAACAAAAAACTTTTCCTTATCCAAGAATGACACTTACCTTATCTACTCCTACAATGACACTTACCTTATCTACTTTAAGAATTTCCTACATTCACGTCCCACCATGAGCGCCTATCATGGGGGCCTACAATACCCCTCCATAAGAACAAACAAGGTACACACTTCATAAGCCTAGAACCTTGTCAATTGACTGGTAACTATGGAAACCGAATCCCACTCTCTCATGATTATGCACGATATTGGGGGCTCCATACTACGCCTAGTACACGACTCTTTCTTAAGGCCAGAACCTCAAATTGTTTTCTTGCACTTCCACTACTTACTCTCACGCCGAAATAGTTTCGCGAGGCCAAGCCTTGCACTTCCACTAAGGTGTTTTCGTGATCTTAATCAGGTTCAAGGAAGCAGATCAAGTCCAGATATCCTACTCATCACACGAACGGCCCAAGCTGCATTTTTGCCACAACAGTTTGGTTCCATTGCCTGGAAACGAAGTTTTCAAAACTTTCCTCAAAGTTTTCCGGTAAGATTCTCAAAAATATGTCTTATTGCAATAACTGGCAAAGGTAGCAAGCATCACGCCACTGTTAGCAACCACCAGGCTGGCAGGCAGCTGGCTGGAAACAACAACCCACCGGGGGATCTGCCACCAAGGGCGCCCCAAGGGGTTCAAACGAGGAATCAAAAGGTGGCAGCTTGGCACGCGGCTCATAGTGAGAATGTTTCATATGTTGAGGATCAGCTGTCTCAACATGCTAACCAGAATCAAACGAGCCAGCGAGATGCTTGCCAAGTCATTAACGAGCAGAGGGATGCTCGTGTTTAAGACCTAAGGATCCAACTGAACCGTTAGCAAAAAAATGGTCAGGGAAGCCAAGTGAACCTGCACGGACAAACCCCTGACCTACTGGCTGCGACTCTGCAAGTCCAGGCGGAGTATTATAAAAAGATGTACACACTCAATCAGCAGCTGCTCGTTTTGGGCCACGCCCCGGTTCCAGTTGCAGATTTGGTGCTGCCCCCTCCCAGCAATCCAGCACTCGTTGGTGGTGGCCAGGACTCCCAACACTTGCCTGCGCCGAGCAGATGGATCCCTTCCGTTATTCATGTACCCTCGGAGCAAGCCAATGAGGTGCAGAGGGCAGACGATCAGGCGGAGAGCAGATACAACCGCCAGAATCTTTACCACAAACACCACCGCCGACAGGAGCACCGCGCTCAGGAAGAAAGCCATAGTCGTCGCAGAGCCCGTGAGTAAGCGGAGGCAAATGCACACCGACCAAGGCATAGAGCATGAGTTGAACGGGAGGCACAAGCTTCTTATGAACTGACCTTTTGCCCCCAGCTTCCGAACGCTCCCGAGGAGCATGCAGTCAGCAGTTAGAGCATGCACGTTCATCCAGACTCACAGTTGACATAGAAAAACGTCTGTCTGAGCGAATGGAAGCCATGAAGCGAGACATGGCCAAACAAATGGCAAATTTAGCCATGGCCAAGACCGATTATAGTGCCCCAAAGCCGTTTGAGGGCAATCCGTTCACTCCAGAGATCGAGAACGCGCCACCCGTGTAAGGGGTAACCTTCCCACATTTTGAAAAATATTTTGGGAAGACGCGGGCAAGTGACTGGCTCAGGTCATTCGAGGCACACATTCGGATGGTCACAGATGTAGAGGTTTTGACGATGCGAGCTTTCGAGGGTGCTCCCCAGGGAAAAGCACAGTCGTGGTTGGGCAGAGTTCCCCGGGGATCCATCGGCAGCTAAGAGATGCTCCGAGAAAAGTTCCTAGAGGAGTTTGGCACGATGGGCCCCACACCCAAAAATCGATTTGATCTCGATAAGATCAAACAGGGCGACCACGAGTCATAAAACAGCTACTTTAAAAGGTTAGAGGAGATGTTCGACCAAGTAACGGTCACCAACGACCCCGAGATCACATTTTGCTACCTCAACAACATGAGAGAAGGCCTGCTGAAAACGATTCTGACCATGAACCCGAGCGCCTCAAAGGCAGAATTGTTGGCCAACTCTCACATTTTCTGTTCAACAGAGAATACTAAGGGCGATAAGCCCAAGAACAAAGACAAGACTCAGGACAGCTCGGCCACGCCAGCTGACCAGAGTCAAAAGAGAAATAACCGCCCGCGCAGAGACAGGAGGCGTACATCAACTCCCGGACAAAGATTCAAGGAATCACAGTTTATGCCGCTGAACACTACCCGTGATGAGATTATGTTCCAGGTCGGAGATGCGTTTGTCGGTGCCCTACCTGTTTGACCATGAGCTCGCCCACACCAGGGACAACACGAAGTATTGCGACTACCATCATGGTAGCGGCCACATAACAAAGGAATGCAACGTGTTAAAGCGGGAAATACAAAAACTGATTAATGCGGGCAAATTGGACCGCTTCAAAAGGAATCAGGGCGCGGGCAATAATGCTGATAATGACTGACAAGGGAGACCCCCTAGAGGAAGAGGCGGTTCAGCCCTTCAGATACAAGGGGTAGTTAACGTGATTCGAGAAGAACTCCCGTCCAACACTCAGATCGGGAAGCACATATACTCCCTCTCTAAAGCCATGAACTCCCCGGCAGTACAGCGGGCAGGGGAACCCAGCATCTATTTCACCCGCAGCGAGCTAGCGAGTACTTCTCTGGCATCTGAGCAACCGATAGTCATCTCTTACCTTGTGAACAATTGGCAAGTTCACAGAGTGTTGCTTGACACAAGAGCGTGCATGGATATTATGTACTATTCCTGCTTCAAAGGGCTAGAATTATCAGATAACCGACTCAAACCGTACCTGGGAAAGCTTGAAGGATTCACCAACCATCAAGTGAGTGTCAAGGGCATCATCGACCTTGAAGTCTTTATGGGAGACGTGGCACAAACTCGGACAGAGATGATCACATTCCTGGTGATTGATCTCAAATCTGCATACAACTGTATTCTCGGTGCCCCGTCCATGGCTAAGTTCCAAATGGTCACCTCTTAACAGCAAGCCGCGGGTAATATGAGAGTATGTCTGAGATTCTCAGAAGAAGAAAAAGAAGTTGATCGTGGACATTCCCGAGTAAGCAGTCACAATCCCTAAGAAAGAGGCCACTACCAGCACCACATCGGGCCCAGTCCCCATTAACAATATTGACCTCGGGGAATCCTCTGGAACAACAGCACCTATGGAGGTTGATGAGGCCGAGCACGCTCCAGCACCAACGGTTTCTGTGCGTAAGACCCGGCGTCCCGTGGCACAAGAGATTGAGATTGACACTTTGCAAGTCAGAGATGAGCCTAAATTTCAGCCACAAGATGAACTGGAGGGAGTATTAGTTTTGACTAAAAATTAATATAAACTTCCCAAAAAAATAACCTGAAAGCCTAACTAGCCTCTGTTCCTCCTCACATTCTAACACACTCATTTGTCTTTCTCACAGGGGGAACAACCACCTCGTGCAGCACACTACTCCATCACCTCCTCATGTCGCCAATGCCACAAGCCCCTGATTTTGTCTTTCCTCGATAATCGACATGCACCTCTCTTTCTCTCTCTCTCAAACCATACTCAATCTCCTTTTTTTTTTTCTTAAAGAGCCCTTAATTAAGTCATTTGAACGAACTTAGTGAGTCATTTGAACGAACTTAGTGAGTCATTTGAACGACTCTGTGACTAACCAACAATCTTATGCATGATTACCCTACCATACACACTGCCATCCTCATTCAAACAAAGTAGGGCCTCTCTACTAATAACCACTTCCTTTTCTCTATCAATTTCATCACTTACAGCCTGTTGATCAAACCGGTGAAAGTATGCAATAGATTCAGTTGAAATGAGCTAGGGTAGTGATAAGACTCTAAGTCAGATTCCTACCTTCAACAGGAAGAACTTCAGCAGGAAGCCAAAGTTAGAAAAGCTTAAAGGCTCTGGCTAAAATACTTTCAAACTAGAGCGGGTGATAGTATATAGGTTGTTTAGTTGGTTAAATCCTTTTCCTAAAAAGATTGTATTGCCTTCTTTCTTCCGACTTCTAAAACCTATTTATACTCTTGTTTCTGTCCTCAATTAATGGTAATACAATACTACAATTCAATCTCTTTCTTATTCTGCAAATTAACATGGTATCGGAGCAGTGATCTTTTCCTATGATTCTGCTCAAATGAAGGAATTATTCCTCCTCTTCGTGTTCTTCTTTGCATCTTCAACACAACTTCAAAATACAGAAGGTAAATCTTATCTCTTTCTTCCACAATGACTGAAACAAAACCAACCATCACAAAAACATCAAATTCCAAAGAAAGAAGATCTCCCTACTGATATTTATGACCTGCCTTAATCAACACTTCAATTGCATTCTGGCCATCCCTTGTATCTGCATCCTAATGATCACCCAGGCATAAATCTTGTTACTGAAGCTCTCAATGATACAAACTTTATGCAATGGAAAATTTCCATCACCATAGCCCTATCTACCAAGAATAAATTAGGGATGGTCAATGGATCAAATACAAGACCTTCAATTCAGTCTAAATACATTAATGCTTAGGAAAGATGCAACAGTATGGTTGTGTCTTGGCTATTGAACTCTGTTGACTCTCAAATTAGACAAAGTGTTGTGTACTTCACAACTTCCTATGAAATATGGGAGGATATCATAACTAGGTACACTCAAAGTGCTGCTCCTAAAATTTTCCAAGTGAGTAAAAATATTATGTTATGTTCTCAAGGAAGTCTAAGTGTAAGTGCTTACTTCACTAAATTTAGAGGCCTTCGGGATGAGTTGTCTAATCTTCTACAACTCCCTAAATGTCCCTACAACTGCACCTGTGGAGACACCAAACTTCAAGAAGAATATGAACACCTCTCAAAATTAACTCAGTTTCTTATGGGACTGTCTGATATATACATTGATGTAAGAGGCCAAATTTTAAGGATGTCTCATCTTCCCTCTATTAACAAGGCTATGTCTATGCTTGTCCAAGAAGACAGTCAAAGGCATCTTATTACCCCTAAGAATACCCCCACTGCATTACTAAGCAAAGCATGTGGTCATACTACCAACAACTATAACAAATATGCAAAGAACAAACACACAGAAACCAATCTAACACAGTAAAATGTAAATTCTTCTGTGAATTCTGCCATGGTGACTCACACACCAAGGACAAGTGTTTCTTCATTCATGGATTCCAAGATTAGCAACCTCTCTATGGCATTAAACCTTATCTGGCAAAAATGCCTAAGAACAAGACTGACATTGCTACAAGTACTACTCAAGGACATAACAAATTGATCGATGTATTTCATACGTCGATATCAGGTACTTTTATGACTTAAAGTGAGCGATTCCACGAGACTTTTGGCTACTGATATGTGTTTTTCAGTTGTTTTATGTGTTTTAGGGTTTTAGGTGGAATTATATGAATTATGAGGCTTTTTAGTGAAGATTTCGAGGAAGGGGCCAAAGTGTAAATTGAAGAAAAATGGCAGAAAGTCAAACTAACCACCTTGCGGCCGCTAGGTGTTTAGACCTTGCCTTCGTAAGGTAGGCAGAGAAGCAGTCCCCGAAATCAAGACCCTTGCGGATGCAAGGGGTAATGACCTTGCAGCCGCAAGGTACCCAGATCCGGCCTTTTGAGATGTTCGAGCTGGATTGAACCTCCTATCCCTGTACAACTTCATGGTATAAATAAAGGACGGTAGCCAAGGCCAAAGGACGTCCAAGAAGTAGCTTTTAACAGCTCTAGCATAGGATTTATCTTGTATAACATAGTTTAGTTGTTTTAATTACAGATTTGAAGTTCGATCCATGTATTCATTCATCTCCATGTGCAGTTCATCTTCAAGGATGAACTAAACATCTATTAATCTAAGAGTTGGGAGGTAACTTGTATCGAATCTATGCTTTAATTTATTTTTATTCATTCAATTCTTGTTGATCGTGGTGTTTATCATCCCCTTTATTATCTCGCTTTGAACAAATGAATGTAATCGCAAGTGATAAAGGCCTAGAGGTGCAGATAACTGCATGACCAATATGCATATGTCGTACACTGGCTCACCATCATGATAAATTGAACCTATCGATGCACGAGAGTGATAAGTTAGGGTCAGGTTCCATATATGACCTAAGTGACAGTTATGATTCATATGTTCTTGTTCCTAGGATATAGAATGGACGAATTATTTGGAGATGAAGACTGAACGGTAATTCGACAAGCTATATCTATATTTTGTGAACGAACCCAAGAAATATAATGATGCTTTATCAAAATAAGCTATAGAGGAGATACAAGTGAAACCCTAATCCTAGATTACCCTCCACCATAAGATCTTCATAAACTGTGACTGCTAATTGTGAGGTTCCCGGGTTGTGCTCCCGCGCCCCGCGCGCCCTTGGATAGGGGTGCGTGCGGCGGATGCGCTCGTTCCACCCTCCCTTGTTTAGGGGAAGACGAAATCCAAAGTGCGAGAGGAGTGCTATCTATATTAGCACGTTGGAATGTGCCTCGGTTGCCTTGAGTGAATTTTGTATTCAATATGGGAACTTATGGTTTTTCATGTCAAGTTATCCCTTATTTCGTGGATAACAGGATATGGAAATGCATTACTCTTCCATTCCCATTCTCCCCTTTATCTTTCAGGGAAAATAAAGAAGTGCAAGAAAGAATATTGCGACGTCCCCATTATGAATTTTATGAAAATAGCCTTATGGCCTATTTTAGATCACTATGAGTGCCTGAGGTTTTCTACGTCCAGTTATCCATTATTTCGGGGATACCAAGACATAGAACTACATCACCTTTCCATTCCCATTCTTCCTTGTTTAGGGGAGAACGTGAAAGTGCAAAGAAAGATGTTGCCCCCACCGATCCAAAATGTTTTAGAGTCGCCACCTTTATTTTAAGGCAAAAATAAAGGAAAACCAGAAAAGAAAACCAGAGATTTTTAGAAAGCGGGTTCGGAGGCTAAGTTACGAGTTGGGAAGGTGCTAGGCACCCAACTCGCCCTTTCGGTCTCGAAGCGTTTTTGGCTGAAGTATGCTTATTGTCACATTTACTTAGCAAATAAATAAGGTCTTATTTGACAAGGGAAAATTAAACAGATACATTCGTGGCCACATTATTTACGGACTCGCAGCCGCCTCTTTCCAATAATTACAGACACCTTTTAAAAATATTTGGCCATTATAACGGCTCTATCTAGTATTATTTCCTAATAAAATCCGGGCAGCATAACTGCTTATATTTTGATATTGAACCGGACCGGAAATAATACATTTATAAATAAAGACTTTATTGAATAAATAAAGTAAATAAATACAAACTTATCTAAAAATATTTGGCCATAATAACGGCTACATTTAGTAATATTTCCTAACAAAATCCGGGCAGCACAACTGCTTATATATTTACATGGGGCCGGACTGGAAATAATACTATCACATAAAAATAAAAGACTTTAACAATAAAAGCTTACAAACGGCGTAGGGGTGTGCTCGCTCTGTCCCTCGGGGAGAGAGTCTTTTTTGTTTGAAGTTGTGTGTTGTGTGAATTTGGGCAACAGAATCGCTTCTGAAAGTTACTTTTCGGCCTCGGGATCGGGGCAGGGTAACTGTTTATTTCTGGCTGTTTGTTTGACTGGAAAAGGCTAAATTTTGGCAGAGTAACGGCTTACTACTGGCTATTTTGGCCTTTTAAATCGGGCAGAGCAACTGCTCTATCCACGATTTTTGGACCGGGGAAAAAGAGTGGATACCTAGCTGGGGGGCTAAGGAACACTTCTACCGGTTGGATTTGTGTTTGGCGGAGGTTTGGCAGGGTTTCGAGGCTTTAGAAACTGATCTATCGGTATTTATTTCTTCAGCGTAACAACGACGCAGAGAAATTTTACGCAAAGCAGGTGTGTTGAATGAAGGAGCCGGAGGCCTCTATTTATAGGAGGAGGCTGGGACATCGAAGGAATTCTGAAATTTCTCTCCGTGCATCAGAGGATTGTACACCGCGTTTGATGAATTGCATTTTACGGCAAACTTTGCGTTGAATAGTGTTGGGGGAGTGAGGTTTGGGTGCCACCCACTAGGGGTTTGGGCGCCACACCCAAACCTTTGGTAGGTGGTGCCCAAACTTCAAACATGGCTCTTTTTTGACGCTTTGGCCCCCTGCAATTTGTCCTTTTGTGCATCCTGCTTTGTCCTTTTGCAATTTTGACCCTGTAACTTGACATTTGTTAATGTTTTAACAGTTCTTGATATTTTTTGTCATGTCATATATCTGAGGTACGAAATTGGGGTGTCTACACTAATTTAGTTAACTTTAGTATAATAATTAGTTTAGGTTAAAATCAATATAAAAACCCCCTTAGTTTAATAATATTACTATTTGTGATATTCTTGTCTCTGTGGTTCGACCGTTGCTTCCCAAGCTATTCTACAATAGTCTTGTCCACTTACAAGGAATAATTAAAATAAGTCACGATCACAAACCTACCACTGAAGTCATAAAGAATGCCAATGGTGATAACCATTGCACTTCTGAATAATATCAACAACGTATATCATTACTCAACAACAGCAAAAACAACAATTCTGCAGACTTTTTTGATAATCCTGAAGTTCATCTAGCATGTATGAACTACATCAGTGATCATATATCTCTTGCCAGTCATATTCTTGCCTCTCATGAATGGATCATAGATTCAGGAGCCAGTAATCATATCACTATTTCCTTTGATCTTCTTATTAACCATGTACTTATCAGATCCGTGATTCGTCTACCCAATGGCAAAACCTCAATAATCACTCACAAAGGCACATTTATTTTATCTAAAGACATTAAACTTCACAATGTCTATTATGTGCCTAATTTTCACTTCAATCTTATCTCTGGGAATAAACTTACTATTGATTCTGGTTGTTACCTAGTATTCTCTTCAACCTCTTGTTTCCTCCAGGGACCAAAGCATTTGGTAAACTCATTGGTGGTCTCTACAAATTTCAAACTCCCAATTCAAGTTCAAACTCCACTGCCCTCAACACTATAGCCACTGAATATGTATTCACAGAACCCCTTGATAAATTGTATCTCTGGCATACAAGACTTTGACATGTTCCATTATCTTCTATGAAACATATTTCTTCAATCAAATTTTCTCTCAATACTAAAACCAATATCTGTTGTGATGTTTGTCATATGGCTAGGTAAACTAGACAGCCTTTTCCTTTAAGCAGCTCCCACAACAATACTATGTTTGAATTAATTCACTGTGACATATGGGGGCCTTACAGACACTTAACTTATGATGGTTGCAACTCCTTCATCACTATTGTTGATGATTACTCAAGGATCACATGGACCTACCTTCTCAAATCAAAAGCTCAAGCAAGACAAGTCCTTCAAACTTTCTTTGTTATGGTCCAAACACAATTTTATGTAGCTGTCAAAATTCTTCGAACAAATAATGGGACTGAATTCTTCAATACTACTCTCAGTCCTCTACTCCAAGCTCGTGGCATAGAACATCATAGTTCTTGTATTGACACCCCCAACATAATGGGAGAGCTGAAAGGAAGCACAGACATCCTCTGGAACTTGCCAAGGCTCTCATATTTTAGCCAGGCCTTCCTATAAGATTCTGAGGAGACTGCCTTCTCACTGCAACATATCTCATCAACAGGCTTCCAAACTCGGTGCTAAAGTTCAAGACCCTCTTTGAAGTCCTCTTTGGTACTCTCCCCCAATATAATCACTTAAGAACTCTTGGATGCATGTGCTATGTCTCTACTACATCACACAACAGAGACAAATTTCTGCCAAGAGCTCACAAGTGCATATTTTTGGGCTACCCTCACGACAAAAAAGCTTATAAGGTGTATAATCTTACCGCTCATCAAGTTTCCTACAGTAGAGATGTCATATTCTATGAATCCATATTTCCCTTCAAAACTCTTCCTACACAAACCAATCAAGATTTTTTATCTTTATCTCCAACTTCTGATTTTGTCTGTGAAGAGCATCTCCCCACACCCTTAAATAATTCAACCATTATACCTCCTTCTATACCTCTTCCTTCACCATCAGACCCCCCTCGCTCCTCAACCTAATCCAAGGCCTTAAAGAAAGAAAGTTCTACCTCCTAAATTCAAAGACTACACAGGTCTCCCACCTTCTGTTCTACACAAATTTGTTGCACGCACTACTTCCTACCCTATGTCCAACTACTACTCCCTTGACAATCTATCTCCCACCTATAAGAATTATTTTTACAGTATCTCAACTGAAATAGAACCCAAAACATATAATCGAGTAGTCAAGAATCCCCTTTGGTGTCATGCCATGGCCTCTGAGCTTCAAGCATTAGAAGACAACAAAACCTCGTCCATTCAATATTTGCCCCCTCACAAGCATGTTTTGGGATGCAAATGGATATTTAAAATAAAACACAACCCTGATGGTTCCATTGATAAGTACAAAGCCAGATTAGTTGTAAAAGGGTTCACACAGACTGAGGGAGAAGATTTTTTTAAAGCATTTGCCCCTGTGGCAAAAATGACATCTGTGAGGGTCCTTCTAGCCATTGCCTCTGCCAAAGGTTGGCATCTTCTTCAGATGGATGTTTCTAATGCCTTCTTACATGGAAATTTAAAAGAAGAGGTCTACATGGAATTACCATCTGGTTTCTCTCATAGCCATCCTCCATCATTTGCTCCTACAGTCTGCAGGCTACATAAGTCTCTGTATGGATTAAAACAGGCCCCTAGACAGTGGTTTTCTAAATTCTCCACTACAATTTTTGCCTTTGGTTTTATCTAGTCACGTAATGATCACTCTCTCTTCACACTGCAATCTCCTCAGGCCTTTGTGGTTGTTCTTATCTATGTGGATGACTTATTACTAACAGGCACAAACCCAGATCTGCTCAATCAAGTAAAGACATATCTTCAATATCACTTCCCAGTCAAAGCACGTGTTGGCCATGCTTCTACAAATTTGTCATCACAATAAGAATCTAAGTTAGATTTCTACCTTCAGCAGGAAGCTAGAGCCAGAAAGCTTAAAGGGTCTGGTTGCAATACTTTCAAACTAGGAGGGTAGTGGGTGATAGTATCTAGGTTGTTTAGTTTGTACAATCCTTTTCCTAAAAGGATTGTATTTCATTCTTTCTTCCGGCTTCTACAGCTTATTTATACTCTTGTTTCTGTCTCAATTAATGGTAATACAATACTACAATTCAATCTCTTTCTTATTCCACAAATTAACAGTTTGAAACCACCATGAACTCTCTCTCTCTCTCTCTCTCTCTCTCTCTCTCTCTCTCTCTCTCTCTTTCTCTCTCTCTCTCTTCAATTTTGACCCCTTCTCTATAGAAGTTAGAAGAGGTCGTTGGTAAGAAATTAGTGGATTGAGCAATTAGTAATCGCCTTTTAGCCCCCAGCATAATTACGAATTTGGAATTCTGCCTATTTTTGTCAATCAACACTCAACATTAACCACCATCTAAAAAGCTTGAAGCTTCCTTCAATTGTGGTAAATGTTTTAGGTTTTCTCTAAAAGCATTCTCATTGTGTATTCCTCTTATACATCTTCTTAGATGAGTCACACTGTTACCTACACATTTTTCTCTTCTTACCCACTTAAGAATATATCTTCTGATTGTATAATCTTCTTACACATCTTATTGTACAAAAAAAAATTAAAATTAAAACTTACCAATTAAAAAATATTTCATTTTGCCCCCTCCCTCAAAACCACACACATTTTTAGGAAGATTTCTTTTTTTCTTCATATTTACTATTTAGGAAGAAAACTCTCTCTCTCTCTCTTAGTTGTCTATGTCTCTTACCTAGTTGTCTATGTATTCACTCCTCTCCATAAATAAGAAGGGGGAAAAACACACAATGAGGATGCTGGACAATGCTCTTCAATTTTAGCGGGAAAAAGTGTATTAGTTTTATCTGGATTTCGGTGGTGGTGCAATTTGCAATGGGGCTGGGGGTGATGGGTTAGATTAATTTATAAAATAAAAGCTTCGATTTTGAACCAGGTTTAGGTAAGCTATTGCGGGTGACGTCGAATGTAGAATAACTAGATAAGACCCACTTGGGGTATTTAATGTATTATAATAGCAGTAGGAAACGTGTCGGGTCCACCCACGTTGGCAGTGCGTTTGGTGATCCCGCGGTTATTTATGGCATTGTATCTCTCACACACACACTGACACTGATGAGAAAGAGAGAGAGCGATTAAAAAAAAAAGAATAAAGGGAATAATTAGAATGATGGATGAAGAATCAGAATCAGAGAGCAGCAGCAGTGTGAAAAGGCAGGAGTTGTCAACTAGCAGTAGGAGGGTGTTTAAGTTTAACAACCGGGGCGGCTACAAATTGTGGGTAGTAGCCGTAATTTTGCTACTGGCCTTCTGGTCCATGTTCACTGGCTCCGTCACTCTCAAATGGACTTCCCTCAACAACCCTCTCTCAGTCTCCGATTCCCCCCTCAACCACCACCACCTCGACATCCTCGTACGTACACATACCTCATATCTCTCTCTCTCTCTCTCTCTCGGTTTATCTATCTACCTCGATCTATTTTATAAACATATGTTGGCTGTTGCACCCAGGAAGTTGAGGAGAGAGAAAAACTGGTGAGGCGGTTGTGGGATGTTTACACTCACAGCACCACAATTCGACTTCCCAGGTTCTGGCAGGAAGCTTTCGAGGCCGCCTACGACCATTTGATTAGTGAAGCTTCCGCTGTTAGAGACGACGCCGTTGCTGAGATTGCTAAGATGTCTCTCCTCTCCCTTGACGTTGACGTCGACGTTGATTCACCTCCCGCCCACTCCCAGAGCACCAGAGAAACAAGGCCGGCCAATAAGCATACCGAGATAGCAATGGTGACGCGCAGATTGTAGGGCAACGTCAGATCAAAAGCAATAGATGGCTTTATCAAATGGAGAGTATAAATGAACATTGTTGAAACTTTAAAAATTGTACGGTTGTACCGCATGCCCAAGTTTATCATTGTCAGAGCATAAATTGGTGATCATCACTCTGACCTTAATCCAACCCACTTGTCTTCTTATATATGAGTGAACATTTATTATATTTCAGGTTTCCAACAGACTGCACACACTGAAAAAGTATGTATTACTGACAAAACGTTCTTCTATCAAACATTACATATTACCCGAAAGAAACTAATTCTTTCATGTCAGGAATATTTTCTGCTAGTCCAGCTTCCAACAGATGTGTACACAAAATAAAAGTAAAATAAGGACTTTTGATATAATAATAAAAACAAAAGAAACCCAACTTGGGTTTTCATTCCTACAGTTGTAGAGTATTAGTTCACAAAATTGCTTGAGCAGATTAAAATAGCACTGCCACTGTCAGCTCTATAAGGGAGAACAAAAAGTCCAAAAACCCTAGAAATTCCAAATCATTTACAGACAGCTCTTGAGACGAATGTATTTACAAGCTATGCTATGAAGCTTAGTCTTCCACGGTCTGAATCTCTCCCATCATGATCCTGTTGCTCACAACATTGAAGCCCAATACAGCAGGGCTAACCTTCTTACCCTTTTTCCCCTTCTTCTTGCCTGCTGCACTCTTGCTGAACCCATCTGAAACCATGGTATTACCTCCTTGCTCAGAGTAGTCATTAGTACCATCATTGACGGCTTCTCCAGGACCAAATCCAGAGACCTTTCTATCATTCCGACTTTGGAAGGATACATCAAGCACATCCGCAGGTAAAAAGTCTTTGTAGTTCAGAAACTTCTCAATGAATTCATGGTCAGGGTCAAATGAGCCAAGGTTCTCCGTCAGAAGTATCGCTGCCTCCGATCTGGATTGCTTCATACAAAATTCCAGGAAGCTTGTATCTGCTAGGAGAAATGAAAGTATCAGCGCCTCATGCAGAAGGCTCAGACAGTAAACAAAAAAAAAATCACCAGAACAGCAAGAAAATGTAGGCAACACAACAATTTTTCTTAGCCAACTATTATATCTAAATTATTGAGATTGACCATGAGGGCTTAACAGGTCATTTAAGTTCACGAACACACATTAGCGCATCCATGACATTCTTCAATACAGGACTTCCATCCTTATTTATGATTGTTTGAGAAATGCAATGCTCTCAACAACCTTTCAAAACCAGGGTACAAGACACAAGAGAAGGCTTAGTTATCCGAAACCACTTATCAAGTGACTGGACATCGCACCAGGATCTCTTGCTCTGCTAGTAAGACAGTTATAAACTGCCCAATTCACCATGGCATAAACACACCCTATATGCCCAATAGAATAACATATTTTGAAAATTTTGCAAGGGAAAAGAGAAGAGTTGAATTAATAATGTCATGGATTCCTTGAGATTGACAAAACCAAAAGGTGACCTACGGATTAGTCTCTCAAATTCAAGTCCAGTCAGATCTCTAGCAGGTAATGGGTATATAAGCGATCACTCTAGATACATATCAAAGACTTTCGGTTCACAAATATCATTCAGAAATTCATTACAATGGTGAGAACACATGGACTGCCGACAGACACACATGATAGGCACAGCATATCTCCCCATGATTAATGTAACAAGAAGGCCGCTTTCTAAGTAGTGAAAAGGATATAAATTTTCTGTGCAAATTTCTCATCCCAATCTAGGTGATAAGCATGTGATTGGTTACGTATTAAATCAATTTAACATATGATGTCACCCTCTAACCCATCGCATGCTTGACTGTTGGGGAATTTAATTGAACATTATGATTTAGTACTTCACTCACTTCATGTTCATACTTCAAACGTTGGCAGTAAAACAATACCTTTTGTCCCAATAAGCCTGAAGCACTCACTTTCACACCAATCTCTGAAGTCCGTTGCCTCTGCAACAGTAGGACAGAAAGGTAAAATTGTTACTCGGTGAGGAAAGGGGAAAACAAAAAGAAGGATTACCAGGAAATAATGTGGTTTCACCTGAATGCTTAGTCAAGACATCTCTTTTCCCCTTCAAGGCAGGGGACGAGGAAAGGGAACGTTCAGCAGGTCTGCCACCCGTGGACTTCTGCCGACTCAATGGGCCACCAAGATTTCCTTTTCCAGGTGTATTATTCTTGCCCCAACTTCCCTGGCTTGAAAGTACAGGAAAATCAGACCTGCAGGAGCCAAAAAGAACCTTCAGAACTACCTTTGATCCTTTACCAAGAAACAAAATATCAGCAAAACCGTCAGTCGCTATCAGATACATTACAAGCTACACTCTCCATCCCAAATTGAGTATCTCATTTTTATTTTTATTTTTTGAGAGTTAAGTTTAAGCCATTTTAAAAGTACACATGCATACTTGGTGTCCATCTAATAGCATTGCAAGTGTACATCATAAATCAGAACTGATAGCTGACAAAGCTGAATCCAGTAACTTTATTAGGAAAAAAAGGACACTCAATTTGAGACTCATGGAATATAACATACAAAAAAACAAGCAGTCTGCCAAAACACGGTAAGGTGACTGACACGAACCGTGTTGTGATGAAATGATGCTCCATCTGTCCCAAAATGTGCATCATGTTCTAGTTATACATGGAAATGCCGGATATTGGCCTTTAAGCGCTTATCTTTGCTTGAACATATAAATTCCCTTGGTGTATAAATTATGTCATTGCAAGTTCACAATGGGACATGATAGTTGGCAAAGGCGAACTTAGTAAAATTTATTGAAAGAGACACATTTTGGACAAAAGTTCTTTAAACACGGATACAGACAGTATAAAGACGAGTAATTTATGATAAGTGAAAACATTAAGTATATATTACAACTTTGCAAGTGATAAAATGCTCCTATAATGATTCCAAAAGAGTAATGCTAGGGATCCCAAGATTATATCCCAACTTTCCATCTCAACAGCAGTGTATTAGACACAGAACTTAGCTATGGGGTCCGAGACTAAGCAATCACATATTCACATACACTGACATGCCACATAGGTTGGGATAGAATGTTGGAATAAAATCTTGGTATCCCTAGCATTTTCACATTCACAAAATCTAGAATACAAGATTCAAGCAGCAAAACACCACTGGTATTGCCTTAAAAGGATAACTCTCCCTCCATCCCAAGATTTTATCCCAATCATCCTTCACATCACTTAGCTATGGGGCCGCACATTGTGACCAATCACACGTATTGTCGTACCACAAAGGTTGAAATAGAAAGTTGGGATAAAAGCGTCGGATCCTTAGCACAAAATCTGGAAACAGGATTCGTATTGCCTAAAAAGGATAACATTCCCATCCGTACCAAATGAAGATCCCCTATTGATTTTACTCGGATTTTAAGAAAGCATATGATTATTTGGAATTCCCCTTCAATACTCTCAAGTATCGTTTGGTGGTGTCAAATCAATGGGACTCGGCATTTTTTCTATCTCACATTCATAAAGGTAATATAGACAATTGGCTTAAGAAAAGTTTCTAAAAAGGAAAAGCAGACATTAATTTGGGATGGATCATGGATGGAGTATTAATTAACAAAGAATGGGTTTCCAAGAGGTCCAAAGCTACAGATGCTCTGATGAAATGGGAGGGTGGGTCAACTAGAGGGTGGGAAGAGGGAAGAAAGGACACACCAAGCATTCTGTAACTCTGAACTCTCAAGAATCTTTGATCAAGTTCAAAAATATTGAGGCAAAGGGAAGGGGGGGAATAACTCTCTGCATGCTATAGACTTCTCCATATACACTCAAGTCAGGTTACATAATTTTATCATAGGCAGCTGATGTCAACTATTCATTCCTACATTTTCAAATATCAATGGAACCTTAACCACTAAGACTTGCATAGCTTTTTAAGAACAAATTTATTCCATGACGTATTGACGTACAACATAAAACTATACAGAAATGTCTTCATTCAGCTAAGAAAATATCAAGTACACTTGCATCCATGATCTAGCATGTAGCAGGTGCATGTGCAAGCCATGTGCACTCATGTTTAGTACTCCATTCCTTAAAAAGAGACCATTTTCCCCTTTTTAGCCCATTCCTAAAAATGTGTCCACTTTCTAATATTTTCTATTTGGGATGTTACTTTTATCATTTTACCCTTATGGGTGCCAATGGAACACATACAACATCATGATATTTATTATAGAGTCAATTTGCTTTTCTTAATCCATGTGCCTCATCAAATGACTATTTTTAGGACCAAAGGGAGTATCTATATATCAAAGAGAAAGAGAGCTGAAATAAATGTCACGTACACTCATATCTACTTATAGAGAACGCAGAAGAAAACCAAATATAACATACTCAACAAACATCAGTTATATCATTTTCGAATACAATGAATACATGCATACATCATAGCAAACTTCAGACTACCAGCACATGCTCCATAAATTTGAATACTGTTCATAAGCAAAAGTGTTTATTATAGCTATATATCGCAGGAACTGGGATTATAACCGTTGTTGATGTGTCTTTTGTCCTCTTACAATGAGTATCTTACTGGTTGCCTTAATGATATCATAATATCTTCAAGTAGACAACAGGGCCAATATCCAAAGAAACACTTTTATTCAAGAAACAAGTGATGGTAATTGCTGATCGGGGGATTAAAAGATTCATCTAATTCCAGAGTTACAAAGCATAAGGAGTCATGTCTTCTAGCACACATTTCGTAATACATATCTTCAAGTAGACAACAGGACCAATATCCAAAGAAACACTTTTATTCAAGAAACAAGTGATGGTAATTGCTGATCGGGGGATTAAAAGATTCATCTAATTCCAGAGTTACAAAGCATAAGGAGTCATGTCTTCTAGCACACATTTCGTAATACATACCACTTCTAACAATTGCCAGGTTACTGATTCAAGTTGTACCTAAATTTCTGAGCACATTTCACATGGTTTTCATTCAGTATTACCAATAATCCAGCCCACAGAAAGTTCATAGGTTACCATCATTTTACAAATAATTTATGGCAGCAGCAACTGATTCATATAGCAGAAAATATACTGATTCATGACATCCTCTTACACAAATACCAAGTCCATAAACTCCAGTTTAAAATTATTACCGGTTATCCCATTTCGCTGCAAGTAAGCTAAAATGTAACGGCATACCAAGAATGATGATAGATGACATCAATATTTAGAGATAAGACAACATACTGCTTTGTTTCTTGCTTGGGTTGATCTAGTGGGCCCCAAAATAAATCGTCATCTGCTTTATGCCTCGATTGAGAAGAAGCTTGAGAATTAATCTTGATAGGGGATGCAGCCTTGGCAGGAGATGATGCAGAAGATGACCACGAAGGGCCAGTTCCACGGGAAGACTGAGGCTGTGAGGATTTCTGAGGAATAGGCACAGGAATTTGTTGCTGACCAGAAGAAACCTTTTTCTCCTGCTCCTTGAGAATGTCCCTCAAAGACGTGTGTCTTGCAAGCTTCCCCGACTCAGAAGACCAGGCTGGAGCAGGCAAAGGGTTAGCATTCTCCCCTTTCCAGACAACGAAATCCCCTAAAGAAGGACCAGATGGTACGGCTGTTAATAAATCCTTCTCTTGCTGTAGCTGACGAGAACTTTTACCTTTGTCATTCGAACTTGAACCAACCGCAACATCAGCCGATGCGACGGGAACTGCAACCTTAGTTCCAGCATTCTTGGCTTTTGCAGACTTTTTCCTATTCTTTTTTGTTTCTTTAGCCTCAATAAAGTCATCATTGTCAACTGAGTCAGATTGAGTGCTTGAAACAGGTGCAGGAGGTCGACTGGAGACATTGTCAAGAATCATAATCTCTTTCTCGAGAGACCTGGCCAGAACTTCATCAGCCAATAGATCATGTAATTGGCTCTTCTTGCTTTTCAGATGTAGAGAACCCTCAGATTCAACCAAATTTAACTCGGAAGTATCAGTATCCTGCTTATTGGCAACAACTCCAGACCAAGGTGTAGGGAAACTCATGGAGCTAAGAGAAGTGGAGATATCAGAGACAGACATCTCTGCTGCTTTCCTCTGCTCTTCCTGCTGAATTTCCAATAGTGACTTTGGCTTGAAACCAGGAGCAGGCTTCCAAGCTCGTTGTCCAGTATATACCTGTGTGTTCACCTGTGAGACAGATCCTGCCTGTCCAAATTCATGCTTGCTCTCAAAAGCTTCGTGTTGAGGATCTTCCATCTCAGCAGTAGGTACACCAGCTTTGCTCTCTTTTCCTTCTTGTTCATAAGCTTCATGAAGAATTTCTCCTTGAACAACACGTGTCCCAGATTTTGCATCATTGAGACTGTTGCCTTCAGTTTCAGATTGCTTTGGCTGTTGCATTTTGGATACACTCCTTGCCAGGTCAGAGGATTGTGCCTTCGAAGCCTTCTGCTTCTTTGACTTCTTCTCAGAAGATTTCTTTACCTCGCGTGGTGCAACAGGTTTAGCTTCTTTCACATCAGAGGACTCATGGCTGGACTGTTCTCTTTGAACTTCTGGTTCCCTAATGACACCATCTGGTTGAACCTTCAAGTCATGCATTTGATCAGGTGTCAGAATTTCATCTTCACTGGTTCCCACAAATGGTACATGTTTTTCCAAATTGTCTGCAGACACACAATTTACAGCGGTCTTAGAGGCTGCAAATGCTACAGGTTCACTAGTTCTCAGAAGAATTGGTGATGCCTGCTCTTGGGGAAATTTGTTCACCACTTCAGGCTGCTGTGAAGTAATTGTCGCACCTAATTCGAGTAAAGAACCCATCTTCTGAACATCTTCATTTTGTTCTGGTAGGGAAGCACCCCAACCTTTCTGATGCATGGTATTTCCAAACAATTGATGGGGTAAATGCATAGAAGTAGTTTCGGAACCAATGTTATGGCTGCCATCTTGGGAAAGATTTTGAGGCGTATTAACAAAGTTAGTGGCACGTTCATCCTGAATATGAGGAACTTTATTTTGCGAGCCCATCTGGAACACCTCATGTGATGGCTGAAACCGAAGATGATCCATTGAAGCATTCCCAGCTGGTAAGCTGGCCGGAGGTAACTGTCCATAAGATTGCTCACCAAAACGCTGGAGCGAATGACGATCCGATAGCACCTGAGAAAGCAGTTGCTGCTGTAGTAACAATTGCTGTTGCTGTTGCTGTTGCTGCTGCTCCTGTTTCTGTTGCTGCTGCTTAAGCAACATGTATCCATCCAATATTGACATCTGTGGAGGAGCAGGGGTCTGAGGTTGCAATTGTGATAGGTATTGCTGCTGTAACAAACTTAATAGTTGGGGATCTTGGGGGAGACCAGAAGCAAGCAGCTTTTCAGGGGTCAATGGACCAGCAGGAGTATCTAAACCTTGAGGTCGTAAATTTGACAGAGAGGATGTGTTATGTTGTTGCAGCCTTTGTTGGACTCCATACGCAGCTTGGGTAGGGAAATTCTGCCCGTGAAGCATGTCCAACTTATCCTGACGTGGGTCCAGACCACCTTGGACTGGAAAATTAGACCAACCACTAACTCCACTATTCACACCAGTCGTGGACCTATCTGATAATCCCTGAAGGATGGACATGAAGTCAGCATTCTGAGAATGAGACTGCTGACGAAGATTATCCGCAACAGCTGATAAAATATTTGAAGGGGGTATTGTTGAGTCCTGGAGAACATCTGACTTTGGGCCAATAGAAGCTCCATCCCTCCCTGGCCAAAATGAGTAAGGCTTGGGCAAAGATTTCTGCCTTTCAAGTGTCATCCTCTTTGCCAGTTCATATAAGTTGTCTCCAGTTTCAGGTCCCAAAGCAGGATTCAAGCTATTTCCAAAATATCCCTGTATTCCTGCAAAGTACAAAGAGCCTCGGTCATAAAAAGCAGAAATAGGGATCAATGAAAAAGCAGAAAACAACATCACATGTTTATAAAACCAAGAAGACAGCATAGTTCTTATAGCAACCTTCAGAGAGGCCGAACTTCTCCAGGGAGCCACCAGTCAAATTACTGGACATGAGTGACTCCAGAAACCTATTCTCAGCCTCCGTGGTTGTATGTTTAAATCTTGGATCATTCTTCATTGTATCGACCTCACTAGAACCTGCATGAAGCTTACCAAAGCTGCTCAAGTTAGGCTTAATCGGAACTTCATTAATTTCACTCTGTTTTGGTCCAGCAAATCCAGGTGGTGGCCTGGCTTTTGCACGCAAATGGGGCATAACATCACCAAGTAATGCAAATGGTGAATCATGTGGCACATTTGCTGGACGAACTAGCAGATCTATGCCAAAGTATCCAGCCTCAAACCATCCAATAATATCACTCCCAGCAAAAGGTCCTTGAATTGCCCCTTGCGGATCCCTGTAATAAAGGACTAGGTCATCAGGGGATGGCTGTGAAAGTATTCTCGAGTCATGTTCCCTGTCCAAAATTGCAGATGGTTGCTGCCTATCGATGGTTGAATCCTCGCCAATTTGCCATTTAGGTCCATCCTTGGAGTAAGACGAATTTGCCAGACTATTATCCCAATCATTAGTTCGATCCTTCTGCGGCTGCGGCCAGCCAACGTCAGAGGTTCTCGACTTGACATCAGTAGGAATGTCTCTCCAATCATGTGAGGCTGAATGTGTACGCTCTCCTATCGATAAGGATCGCCAAGAGTTTCCATGCACACTTGATTCCCTATTAATTGGCACCTCATCATTCCTGTGAGGAGCACCATCTCCCCTCAAAGCTACAAAAAAATATAGAGTATTATGTGACAACTCAACAGCAATCAAAAAACATCATAAGAAATTGGCCTGAAAACAATCTGGAGAAATAAAATCATAACCCCCTTGTACTCTTAATGAAGGTGGATTCGGCTGACGAAAGTTTGCACAACCCGTACAAATTCTCTTCATTCTTTGAGAATATAAGCATTTTCAGTAACTACGTTCAAAGCAGCCAGATCATCCTGAATAGGATATAATAAAGGTTTGCAACAAGAATCGGATCCACGACATGCAAAGAGAATATACCTTCAGAATTAGATTTGTAATCAGAAAAGGTGTGCCGATCCACGTGCTTCTCATGCGAAAAGCCCTCAGAATAGTTTGGATAACCAGCTTTTGAACGGTCAGGAAGTTCATCTTTATAATTATCAACAGCAACCGCTAGATCTTCTCCACTTCCTGCTCATCCAAACCAAAAGGATTCCATCAGAAACTAAATGGTCATCAACGCATAAATTTTCTTAGATGTGTACAGTACCTAGCTTGGTTTTTCTTGACGGCAGATCAGCCAAATTGCGCCCATCAGAACTATCTTTAGTGATTTGAGGTGCACCACTACTTAGTATGTCCCCTTTGTCAATTCCCTTCAAAATAAACTGCCCAAGACAAAGCAGTCAAATCGACCATAGTAATTCTAAAAAAATTAAAAGAAAAAGTATAGTTCAAAATACCAATTCCTCAGATGTTGGCGCAAGAAGCGCCAGAGGTTCTACTGCTTCGTCCTGTGTAAGTGAAGGCACTTGTACAACGCCATCTAATAACTTCCCATAGGACCTCATATCAGTCATCCTGTATACATCAAGAAGCTTTGTCCTGCTATATCTAACAGGAGAAGACTCTCCATGGACACTATCGCCTTTTTCAGAGAAAGATCCTAGTGACTGCAAATGAGTAGTACTACCTATAGGGCTTCCTCCTGGGACCCTTCCCCGTCCCATAGAAAAGGTCAAATTAGTATATTCCCCACGTCCCCGACCATGGTTAAATATAGGAGCCTGCTTGCTTGGAGTTGAGCTTTGTGGATGAGGAGGATCCACCCTTCCTTTGCCATGAGCAGCACTGGATCTCCATGGTCGATAATGGTCCCCCTCCCGCTCATCCTTTGCATGATAAGTTGGATGTGACAACCCTTTGTCAAGAGGAACCTCACTATCTTTACCGGAGTCTGTCCATTTATCACGCAAACTATCAATTTCTTTGTCATCAGGTCCCCAACGCGTGTTCCACTTGCTCTCTCGACGTTGATCATGATTCGCTTCCTTGTTACCTGAATCATTCCATCGCTCAGATGGAACCCGACGTGCTTCTGCAAACTGTCTTCCAGATGAGTTATCTGTCCACCGATCCACCTTGCGGCCGTCCCCAAGCTCTTTATCACCATCCCTCCACCTATCTTTGCGAACAGAGGAATTGGTCTCTCTTTCTTCGTCCCGCCAGCGATCCCGGCGTCCAGATTCCATATCTAGCACGGATGGCCGAAACACATCCTTTTTCTTCTGTGGATCATGCATGCCCTCACCATTTCCAGGCGATTTCATGATATCCCCACGGCTAGCCGTATTGTTCTCCTGTACCATAAACATATAAAGAAAAGAAACATTGAACCACTGCACAGATATTTAGCAGTAATTTTTTGTAACTAAAGGAAAAGAGAGATAAAACAGAAAAGGATAGGAGTCACTCAAAAGCTACCCCCCATCTGCAAGGAGAGGGTTCCCTTAATTGACTAAAAGATCCGCAGTAAAAGAAAGCAGAACAAATAGAAAAGATGAGGTATTCCACACAGCTGCTTTATGGCTCATGTGACGTAACTAAAGAGAAATGCGGTACACAGAAACATACCCCAGTTACAGTTACAGACTTATTCTCCCCAGGCTTTGGCAGAAGCCACTGTGGTGAAAGCGGAATGGGATTGTCAGAACCTTGTGCATCTACACAATCAAACAACAACTGACGAGTTAAGTAATTCAGACAAATTTGAGAGCAAGAATGAGGTAAAAACCAATTTTACTATTTCCGTAACTGATATCAAATCAAAATAAGCGATAAAAAAATCCCAAACAGTGAAATGGTAGCCCATAGCTTAATGGCACAGGTCATGGTTCAATTTTAGAACAGACTTCAACTTGAGAAAATTCAATATTCGCTAAAAACCGGACATTTGTAATCAACTTGAGTTGTTGAAGCAGCAGTGTTTGCACAGCTTCGTTGATGCCATCCCAGTAACACAAATTTTAATCGGTCCACGAGATAAGGAATCGAAGGAGGACAATCCAACATCGAGAACAATACCAATACAAATATAGAAGGCATGAAATAAAGACACTACAACACGAACAAATATGAAAACTAGGGGAATGTTCAAAAATATATAAGTAAACCCACAGAAAGTAGTCGCACAGAAAAACTAAAAGAAAAGTCCATCAGTCACAGATGAATAACTTAACAGGAGAGAAGGGCAATAAAGTGTTGACCAGAACCAGCTGAAAAAGGCTCAGAGTGGTAGGCAAAGAATTTGACCTGAGATTATCATCTGAAACGACCATGCATACTAATGTATTTAGAACATAATAACAACTTTTTTCCCCTTTGTTGCTGCACCAAAGAAGAAAGTTCCTTCCATTTCACCCATGTTTTATTGTGCATGCAGATAGTATATTGACATAAACAGAATTAAAAAACAGACATATTTTACTATATGGTCCCGGGTATTCAAGCTAATGAAAAAGACGTGAATCATCCTCGATCCCCCTACTGGCACACAGAACTGCACATAAGCTCAAGCATGTATTTCAGTGAAAGCTATCAAACTGAGGGACATGACCCACTATATGTGAAATATAAAATGGAGTCCACTTATCTACTTATAGGTGCACCTCAAACAGTTTGAGATGATTAAAATGGATGGTGTCGATAAGATAAGCCAATACGGTATTGATCATAAAACTACAGAAAAAATGAACAAAAATTGATTATTTCATAGTAAACTACTGACAAAAGTTATATTCAAATATATTTCCACGTACGCCTAAAAGAGGCACTCTCTGAAGAATCAAAACGAACACAAATGATAACATACTCCAAAAAACACCTTCTCTAGTGTACATAGAAAGTACACATTTGTTGAATCACTTATAAAACAACTACTACTAGGTTTTAACCACAGAAAATAATAAATAGATTGACGAGTAAGACAAAGATATAAAATTATCCAAATCAGCTAGACAACTGCATTCACTCTCAGCTTGCAGAATCAACGGTGGAAAAAAGAAATCAATTGACAAATATAATCAGTAAACTTGGGGAGAAGTTCCAAGAAAAAAAAAACCCTAACTTTAAAAACTAGGGCATCAATCATCAATAGATGAAATATTCCTAAAGTTAGGTCTCTGCATTTCGAAATATCATAAATGCGAGAGAAAAAAATTATCACTCTCGTTTTATAGCCCACAAATTTCAACGAAAGCAGGGGTTTAGTGGCTTAGCCCAATGTATACGTTTCGAATAACAAATGAGCACGGACATATGCAAGGTTCAAGCTCCATGATAAACCTAGGGTTTTACGAGCAAGTGTATCGACGCCGTAACCGGAATGAGGTAAGGACGCGGAAATTGAAAAAATCGGGGGAGAAGTTGAAGTGGAGTGAGGGCGAAATAAATGTAAGTGGTGGCAAAGGATCGACGGGATTCACCTCGGGAGATCTGGGTGGGGCGAGAATCGAAGTCGGTCTTGTCGGCGGCCATGGATGATCGGCGGTATAGAGAGAGCTCGGAGACGCCAAAGAAACCCTTTTCTTTGCTGTTTAATTTGACTGCTTTCAAGGTGAGTGAGAGAGATATGCACGAATGCGGGGGAAATGTAGGTTAAAGAGGGCTAATAGAAGATAAAAGGAAAATATAAATTAATTAAAATTGAAAAATACGTACATGAGTTTAGGTTAAGGAGTTAGCACCGAGTGGCTTACGTTAGCAACGGTCCTGGTTTAATATCTTGTTATCGTGATTCTGTGGATTATTTTCTCCACGCGCAAGTGTGTGTCGTGTACAATCCTGATCTTTGATGGTATTTGGCTGCACGCAGGGGCGCGTGACGGGGCGTATGGAAGACGTTTTTGTGGTTTTGATCGTTTGGGTGTACAGGGATTGGATCGCGCAGGTTAAGGTGAGAGTTAAGCTTCTTATTGTGGAAGCGTGGGTTGATCGTGGGCGGTGCTGCAGTCTCCCTGTCCCCGTAACCCTAGCTATCAAACTCTCGGATTTCCCCACGAGGCAAGGTAGGGTTCTAAACATTCAATCCCTCACAAATAATTCATTATTTTTTTTCAGAATATTTTACTTAAAATTTTTATTTTTAAAAATAAAATATTAAAGTGTTACTTTATTATTAATAAATTAATAAAAATGTTATTTTTTAAAAAAATTGACTTTTAAACGAAACGAAGGGAGTATTATTATTAATAAAAAATACTACAATTTCCTTCCAAAATTAGCGTCATGTTTTGAACTGGTCCAAAAGGCTCAAGCTCTAGTCACGTGCCCAGCACGTCTTTTCCATAGTCACGAGTAAATCACATGCACTCCTCATGACCCAAGCTTAAGTCACAGGCGGGCAGAGACAAATCTTTGGTTACTTAAGCATAGTAAGCGATCAGCCATCTACCTACCTGAAGCCTGGGGGCCAAGACTACAGCAAGCAGACAGCGAGCTCAAAGCGAGCATGCTCACCCTGCTCGGTAACATGGTAACAGTTGTCTTGAGCATGAGGAATTACTACCGGATAATCCGCCCCCACATTCCGGACGTGGTCATAAACATGCCCGCATTACATTCCCCTGCATTGAATGCACAGTTATTAGCCTTCATGGCTGGTTATATAAGCCCCTCGAAATAGAAAGGGAAGGTACATTCGCATATACATAGGCTGAAACTCAGTCAAATTGCTTACTCAATTGAGAGTTTGCTAATTATCACGCCGGCGTGCATTTGCAGGGTAAGCTCATGCCCAATTCACGGTTTTTAGTTGCCTTCTCGGCAGGGTTGGGCCTTCGAAGACACAGATAAAATTAAAAGTCAGATATCCGGATAATCAAGCCTAGTGTATCTGATTAATTTGGATACATCAGTTGGTTCCGTTGTCGGAAAACGTTTTTTCAAGATTAAATTATTTTTTCGACGACTTTCGAGCTTTTGACATGGAAGCAAACTGTGTTAATGGAGGGAATGTGTTGGAGGATGGACACACTACCACCCCTAGTGTGGATATTAAGGCCGATAACATTCAACTTCCTCCTCCTCCTCATGATGCCCGCTACCAGATCAATCAAAGGCGGGGTTTGGATTCATTGGCCTGAAGTGTTGTGGCCGCTGTTGGGTTGTCCAACGAATTTCGGAAGGAAGCGTTGTATCAGAGGGCAGTATACTTGGGGCAGATGCGCCAGCTCAACCAACAATTGATTGTTATGAGCAAACCCTAACTACCCATCGAACTGGAACCATGTCCTGCTATGCCTACGCTGAGTCAGGCGTTAAGTGTGTCAAGACCAGTATAGGACCCTCAGCGACTAGCAGGAGCTCCATCACAGCCTCAGGAGCGGGAATCGAACAGGGAACGCAACCAACATGAGGGGCGGGCTAGTCATAGAGTGGTGCCTTGTGTACATTCTTGCCTCGCCCCCCAAGTATGGAAGAATTTGGCTCAATCACACCACCGCTAGAGGTCACCTTCCCCACAAAGGTCACATGCCTGCAGGCCCCGTTCATCATCTCCACATAGGTCGCATGCTCGCTAGCACCGTTCCCCATCACCTGGGCGGTAACATGCTCGTCGGTATCGTTCTTCATCACCTGGAAGATCGCATGCACGCAGACATAGATCGCCTTCACGACATTCCAGGGGAAGGCAGAAATTGCCTCCTCCTAACAGCCAACAAAACGAGGTGGGGCAGCTCCATACCAAGCGCATCAGAGAGCGGGAGGTGCACATGCACAAATGGCGCAGGCCGTGGGCATAGCTCAGGCTATGGGAGCTATGGGAACCCCACGGACCCCTCTTATGCTCGGTGTACAGCCTCAACCCACTGGAGGTATGCCCGCTACAATCAATATACAGGAATTTGAAGAAATGAAACGTCGCATGGAGGCGTGGGAGCAAGGCAAGGCCTTGGATGGCAATTTCTTGGGCATGGTAGCCAGCCCTCCCCTCTAGATCAAGGTCTTATCTTCCCCAACATAAAGGAATACGCATGGAAGACCAAGGCAAGGGACTAGCTGATGCCCTTTGAATCTCAAATCGACTTAGAGACCTCGGACGAGGCATTGAAGATTCGGGCTTTCGTAGGCTCGTTGCAAGGAAAGGCACTGGCTTGGATGGGAGCTCTTCCTCGCAGATCAATCAACAACTGGGCAGATTTGCGAGCGAAATTCTTGGCTGATTTTGGGACTTCAGGGGCGATTACAAAGACAAGGGCAGATTTTTCTAAGGTTAAGTAGGGGGCCTATAAATCGACATCCAACTACTTGGAAAGATTCACGAAGATGCTCGAACAGGTGTCTGGTCTATCTGAGCAAGAGGTCACTTTATGTTTTGAAACGGGCCTGCTCAAGGGATAAGGGCGCCTGAGGTCAGAGTTGAGCATGAGGAAGCCCAAAACGCAGATAGAAATATTAATGCGGGTTCATTAATGGTATGCGGGGGAGACTGCGAAGAAGGAAAGCACAGAGGCCGGGGGTAATGAAAACACTAGCAAGAGCAGCGGCCAGGGTGCAGGGAGGTTACAACAGGAACAAGTCGCGATATGACCGCCCTAGAGAGTTCCTTCGAAAAAGTGACCTTACCCCGCTCAACACATTGCGGGAGGATATCATGTACAAAATCCGAGATGAGATTCCCCAAGCACTACGCATGAGTGCAGAGACTGCAGACACCAGGGACCATACAAAAAAGTGTGCTTATCATGACTATTATAGGCATACCACCAAGGAATGTTGGCCGTTTAAGAAGGCCATCCAGAAATTAATCAATAAGGGCTGGTTGGACCGGTTCAAGTGAGATGGAAACAACAGGGGAAATGCCCCTTGCAAAGATGCACCCCTAATTCGGGGTGTAATAAATGTGATTCTAGACAAGGAGCCTACCCTCACACAGCTGGGCAAGCAAACATACTCCTTATCAAATGTGGTGGATGGCCCTACCACTTTGCAGTCATAGGAGGAGTCAATCCAGTTTACTCGCAGCGAGTTGGCAAATAGCATGGTCGGTAAACAATCCCTAATTGTCTCAGCCCTGGTTGATGGATGGGTGGTGCATCGGATATTGGTGGACACAAGGGCATGTAGAGATGTTATGTATTACTCATGCTTTCAGGGTTTGGAGTTGAAGGATGAATGTCTCAAGCCATATGCAGGGACTCTGGAGGGTTTCACCAACCACAAGGTGCCCGTTAAAGGCACAGCCGAGCTGGAGGTTTTCATTGGTGAAGGTAGCCGTTCCAGAGCAGAAAAAATCACATTCATGGTGATTGACCTGAAATCTCCCTACAACATAATTCTAGGGGTGTCGAGCATGACTAAGTTCCAGATTGTAGCTTCCATCCCTCACCAGCGGGCAAAGTTTTACACCGGTCATGGGGTTGGGGTCCTAAAGAGCTAGCTGCGAGCAGTGCTTGAGTATGTTCGAGACAGCCAAGGGATGAAGTAGAAGCTGAATTTGGAAAATGAAGAGCAGAAAATCACCATTAGCCACAAGGAAAAGTCTCACGTGACTGTGGGGCCTCTGCCAATTGCCATGGTTGGTGAGAGTTCAGCTAAGGGCGAGCAACGATTGCAAATGGATGACACTTATCCTTTGTCGACGATGGGGTCGGGGGGACAAGTCGAGCAGGCTGAAAGCATGGAGGTGGATCAGCTCGACAAAGTAGAGAGTCAGGCTGAGAAGGATGAAAAGGTGGAGTGTGACACACTGTAAATGTGTGATGAGCCTGAGTTCATTGCCCAAGACGAGATCGAGGAGATTGTGATCAACTCTGCTTATCCCGAGCAGAAAATAAAGATAAACAGGGCTCTGTTAGCTGAAGCTCGGGCCAGTTTGATCAAACAGCTCCATAATAGTTTAGATGTGTTCGCATAGCGACTAGAGGACATGCAAGGAGTCAGCTAAGAGGTGGCAGTGCACTGGCTTAGTGTTGATCCAGCTTTTAGGCCAGTCCAGCAGCGACCTAGACAATTCTCCACGGAGAAGGATAAGTTGATCAATGAAGAGGTGGAAAAGTTGCTTAGTGCGAATATTATTGAAGAAATCCACTATCTGACCTGGTTGGCTAATGTGGTCATGGTCAAAAAATCAAATGGCAATTGGATAATGTGCATGGATTTCACCGACCTCGATAAAGCCTGCCCAAAAGATTGATATCCTCTTCCTCACATCGATAAGTTGGTGGACGCTATAGCGGGTTTCGAGTTTCTGAGCTTCATCGATGCGTATTCGGGGTACCATCAGGTGAAGATGAATGAGGAAGACAAGGCATTGACCACGTTTCAGGTTGTGGGCAGGCTTTATTGCTACAAGATGATGCAGTTCGGCCTAAAGAATGCAGGGGCCACTTATAAGCGAATGGTGAACAACGTCTTCAGCATGCAGATTGGCAGAAATATTGAATCTTACATTGACGGTATGGTTATGAAGTCAAAAGGACACGACCATACCGTTGATTTAGGGGAGACCTTCGGAAACCTCAGGAAGCACAACATGAAGCTCAATCTGAGCAAGTGTGTATTCGTTGTAAAGGCATGTAAATCCCAAGAAAACTGCAGCATTGGTCACAATGAAGCCTCCACAGTGCATAAAAGACATACATCAGCTCAATGGCAGGGTTATCGCTCTTGGCTGTTTCATCTCCAGGTCGAATGAGAGGTGCCTACCTTTCTTCAAAGTCGTCTGGGGAAACAAGGGATTAGAGTGGACAGCAAACTGCGAGGAAGCTTTCAAGCAACTGAAGGAGTATTTGGGACAACCTCCATTGTTGAGTAGCCCGGTCATGGGTGAGAGTCTGTATGTATAGTTGTATACCTTGCGGCCATAGATCAGGCTATGGTCGTTCTCTTACGGAGGAATGTAGTGCCCAAAATGTTGTTTATTATGTCTCCAAGGCCCTTACTACAGTTGAGGGACGTTATTTTAATGTAGAAAAGTTGGCATATTCGCTTATTGTTGCTGCTCGAAAACTTCGAGCTTATTTTTCTATACATGCGATCATTGTGTACATGGACACTCCTCTGAGGAAAATTTTGCATAAACCAGACTCTTCTGGTCGTTTTCTCACCTAGTCGATCGAGCTGACTGAGTTGCAGATAGATTATCAACCTCGATGAGCTATAAAGGCATAGGCTTTGGCAGACTTCATGGCAGAGACAAGTTTCAATAGTCCAAGTGAGGAAGAAATCTCTTATCAAGCTGAGCCAACACCTGCCCCTCTTCATCCACCTCGCCCAGAGTATTGTTGGGAACTCCATATTGATTGAACGGCTAATAGGTTAGGGAGTGGTGCAGGCCTCTTGTTGGTGCCACCCGAGCATGATATGGAGTTCGAAAAAGCTTTACGCTTCAAGTTTCCAGCATCTAACAATCAGGCGGAATATGAAGCTCTAATCGCAGAACTGGAGCTTGCGCAAGACATTGGTGTTCGGGAGATTGTGATCCACTGTGATTCACAGTTAGTAGTGAATCAGGTCAAGGGAGACTATGCAGTACACCATCCGATTCTGGTTCGATACCACGGGCTGGTGAAGGAGATTTTGAAAGACTTTGATTACTGGGAGCTCGTCAAAATCGATCGTGAAAACAACATACGCACTTATTATCTTTCCAAGATGGCAGAGGAAGAAATTCAATTTTTGCACCCAAGTGTCATGATCGAGTATCTGGAAGTACCTGCAATAGAGAAGAAAGTCATCATGGATATTGAGCCTGCAACAAAGTGTTGGATTAATGACTTGAAAGATTACATCAAGCATGGAATCCTGCCCGAGGATAAGCCAGAGGCAAGGGTCATTCAGAAGCGTGCATGTAGGTATGTAATCTTGGATAGGTTTCTTTACAAATGGTTGTACACAAGGCCTTTACTTAGATGCGTGCGGTCAGAGATGACTGAATACATACTCGGGGAAATTCATGAAGGAAAATATGGCGGACACCCGAGTCAACGGCTATTGGCAGAAAAGGTCTTGACTGTAGGTTTTTATTAGATCACCTTAAGATGGGATGCCGAGATGTACGTTAAGTTGTGTGACAAGTGTCAGCGTTACGTTGATATTCCTCGCTTACCCTCTACCGAGTAGACTCTAGTTATGGCATCATGGCTGTTTAACATGTGGGGAATAGACTTGATTGGTCCTTTCCCGTTAGCTCACTCAAAGTTCAAGTATGCAGTGATTACTTCACAAAATGAGTAGAGGCTAAACCGTTGGCAACTATCAATGAGGTGAATGTGATCGATTTTGTCCTTGAACATATCTGCTGTCGTTTTGGTGTTCCCCGGGCTATAGTGTCCAATCATGGAACTCAGTTTTCAGAAGAGAAAAAAAATACAAAGGCGTGCGAACAGATGAGTGTAAAGCACTGACAACCATCTGTTGCATACCCTTAAGAAAATGGTCAAGCAGAGGCAGCGAACAGTAGGTCTTGCATGCTCTCAAAAGAAGCCTGGAGGATAAGGCTGGGAAATGGGTGGATGAATTGTCGTCAGCCTTGTGGGCGATCAGAACATCGGTCAGGGGGCCTACGGGTGAAACACCTTTTTCCCTCGTTTACGGTTTAGAGGCCATGGCACTAGTAGAAATATACTTGCCAAACCATAAAGTGTCTCACTGTGATACGAAGAACAACGGTGTAGCCGGGGCAACTGATCTTGATATGCTCGAGGAAAAGTTAGTAGAATCTAGAATGAGGATGGCTAATTACAAGCAGTGAGCAAAAGCCCACCATGATAAGAGAGTTCGGGGTCGGTCATTTGTTGTGGGTGATTGGGTCCTTCGAAAAATTGAGGCAACGGGCCATCGAGTAAAGTGGGGAAAACTTTCTCCTAATTGGTAAGGTCTATTTTAAGTTGTCAGAGTGGTTAGGGAAGGGACCTACATGTTACGAACAAAAAAGGGTAGCGAGCTGAAACATTCATGGCACACTGATCATCTGAAGAAGTATTACCGTTGATTAAGAGCCATACAGGTTGTATGTTTTTATTCTGCTCGTTTGTAAGTTTGGGTGAATAAACGAGTTCATTTTGGCCTTTATATTGACATATCATCTGTTGTGCTCAATCATTATCTCGATTATGCTTTTTCATCCAGCACGATATGTCTCTACTCGATTGAAAAGGTTGGTGTTCGAGTAATGTGTTCAAATTTTATTTTGATTATGCATGTTCATCGAGCATGATATGTCTCTGCTCGATTGAAAAGGTAGGTGTTCGAAACGTTTTATACAAAATGAAACGTGACCTTGGATCTTAGCTTGAGCCTAAGGTCTAAGTGAACGCGAATTGGGATTTTAGCTCATGCCTTTAGCTCGTGCCTAAAGTCTAAAAATGTAGCAATGTGCAAGCTCAGTAAACCGAGCTAATGATCAACAGTTGATAAACTATTCAACTGAAAGATAATGATATTGGAAAAAGATATCAATATTACATGTCAAAATGAAAATTGTTTGCAGGAAAAGTGTTAAAGTTACAAAGTGTTATGGCATGCAGGTCGAGCATGAGGGCCTAGTTGTCCGAGGGAATTTCTAGAGGTGTGGTCTCGGTGGCGTTTTTTTCCTCTTCGTTTACCGCTTTCCCGTCCTCGATCACGACCACCTCTCCGTCATCTCCAGCGGTGTGCACAGCAAGGGTTGCAGCCTCTTAGGTCTGGGTCATCCAGATTTGCGTCATTAGATCGGTTACCGTGACTTCGGCAGCTTCAGGAGGAGTCCAAGCAGGCAGTCATTTTTTAGTATTGGTTAGTGCGAGAGAGGCCAGCTCGTTTTCGGTAAAGGGCACCAGCGCATGACCAGAGCGAGCAGAAGGGCAAAAGGGTGTGTTGGTACCCCATTCGGCAAGCAACTCTAGTTTGATATCCAACCTGTTGCACGCAATCTACCGGAGGATATGGTTTATCCCTTGAAGATAAAACGGGTATACCTCGTCCTCGACACAAGTGGCAAAGTCAGATTAGTTCTTATAATAATTGATTATAGCTTGCCTCTGCTCCTTGTTTGGTTGAGAGAGCTCCATAATTTTCTTTTCCTGCTTAGCAGCTTCAACCCTGCCCTTCTCCAGCTGGCTCACCGCTTCTTGGAGATCTTTCCTCACCTCGGAGATGTTCTTGATGGCAGCCTTCTCAGATTTCTTAGAGAAGTCAAGAAGAGATTCCAATGTCTTTTTCTCTTCTTCAATTTTAGAGAGTTATGTTACTTTTGTTGTGACAGCTTCCTCGCTCTTTTTAAGCTCGGATCGAAGGGAGTTGACATTTTCTTCCAGCTTGTTCTTCTCGTTGGTCAAGATGGCGCCTGAATTCACGCTTTCCTTCAGCCACTCATAGACCAGCTCGGTTTTTGTGGCCATCTGGGAATGTAAAGACAACAAAGTTAAAAGCAGCATTCAAGGCTTATTCACATGATGTGTAAAGGAGTCAAGTCTTTACCTCGGCCATACACATGTCAATTTCTCCGACCAGAACGGAGCTCGAGTGCTCAACACTCCTCTTTCGGACCCCACTGTGGCGGAGCCTCCTCATCACTCCAAGCCCCACCGTTGCAGGATAGCCGACGCGCTTAAAGATATTGAGTTTTTTTAGGTCATGCACGTTAGCTATCTCGGTAATGAGTGGGCCATCTTTCTCCCAATATTCTGGCATATAGAAATCTTCTTTGTGCCGTGTGGGCACCCAGGAGCCTGATGCCCCTTGCTTGGCTTTTTTTGTCAGGGACCTGGTCACCCTTTCTAGAGGAGGGCCAACAATAGGCCTATTGCTTGGTATGTGGGAGATGGTGTGTACCACTGGGGGCGATATGGTAGCTGGAATAGCCTGGTCAACAGCTGCAGGAGCAGGAGGAATAATGGAGGCTGCAGGAGCAGCCTTGCTCGTTTTGGTACGGCTTCGGCTGGCTCCTCTCCTGATAGAAGTAGCAGGAATTGTGGGGAGAGGAGCAGGCTCTTGAGCTGCGAGTTGGGTGTTCCTTTTCGCTGACCCCTTCTTCGCAGCCTGAAGAAACTTGCTGGCGTCATTAAGTTGCTTCGTATCTGCAATATCAAACTGCAAAAGTCAGATAAGAATTAAGCAACAGTGTCCAAGGAAGTAATAGAAAGCAGAGAAAAATGCAAGGCAACCAGACCGCTAAGCGAGAATGTGGGAGTACAATATGTTACAGTCCGTGCACGATCAGGACACTCACTAGGGAATCTTCCCCCATGACAATTGCCCTAGTAAGGATGGGGTTTTTCGGCGTCAATGGTGACCCTATGCTCTACCCCTTCCACAGGCCAACTCAGTACGCTGGCTAGACAAAGAAATAAGGGATAAGATGTAAGGGTTGCCCAATCTAGCACCCAGTCCTGTCCAGCTTTGCCTTCCTTCACCCCGAGCAGAGTTTTGAAGGCACGGGCTATCTGGGGTTCTCTAACTCGAAAGACGTTCCTATCATATTTTGGGATTTCCAAGTTATGCAAATATGTGGCAAATGGCCATCCTACTGCGATTCTACAAGTAAGGCCTTCCCGTCCCGGGCTTCAACTTTGTTGGGGTTGTCGCTGAGAAGCTTGAAGTAGTTGGGGTTGGAGCGGCCTGTGATGCGACCATTCTTCTTGTCCAACGAAAACAGAAAAAGCTTTCGGAACAAGGTCATTTCAGGTTCAAACCCGAGCAGCCTGCAGGCTACAGTATATGCGACCAGAAAACTCACTGTAGTAAGGGCCAGGTCACAGGGGAGGGCATTGGTCAGATGGAGAAATTCGGTGATAAAAGGAAAAAGTCGAAATAAAAGACCATGCGGTCCCCCTGGAAGTTGTGCCCATCCTTTTCGACAGTCCAGATCGAAAGCATGTACTCGGTAGTTTTTGGGGTCGATGCCCAGGGAATAAAACCAGGTCAACATATTTTTCTCCCCGGTCAGGTCATCCCATTTCGTCAAGCTTGGCGTATCGGCCACGGGTTGTTTACCCTTGCGGCGAGCGGCTATTTTCCTTTTTTCCCTAAGAAGCGCTTGTGCTCGGGGATTCAGATCCTGAGCGTCTATTCTCCTCGGTGGACGCCTGCTCGTCCTTAGCGTTGGCATTTTGATAATTTTCTTGCTCGTATTCAATGTTCATATTATTACCACCAGGTTGTTCGACCTCAATCTCTGCATTTTCCTATTCGTCGGAGGCCATTTGAGTTTCTTGCTCGTTGTTCTTAAGCATTCCAAGAGATGTCAAGTTCTCGTCCAGCTCGGTTTCCTCAAAGCTACCGGATTCAACCTCAAAGCTATCATCCAGCTCGCTTGAAGCTCTATGGTCGTAGCTACGTACTTCGATTTCGGAGCTGCTCTCCTCACAAGAAGACATCCTACATGAATCGAGGAAAACATTAGTTCATGCTCGTGAAAACGGGTAAGAACGAGCAAGTAAAACCCTCGGTTAGGGTTTATGTTTCAAACCAGTGAACAGGGCACCAACGGGCCATTTCCTCGATTCCTATCTATGTATGTGCTTGGGTCGGTGCAAAAATCAGAAAAGACAACCAAGACGAATCTAGAAAGTTTTAAATGGTGGTTTTATGAAGAATGACGTCAGACAGAAAACAAGGATAAAAGTTTTGGATTTTTCAGATGTTTGACATCGGAACGCCCAGTGTTCGTCATCAAATCCCAAGGCTAGGGTTTCGGTGGAAACGAAATGCAGAAGAAAATAAAAAGAAAAGCAATTAGAGGAAGAGGGATACCTGTTACTTTGGAAGATTTCTGAGTTCGAATAGGTACTGGTCGTGGATACCGCCTTGATTCTTCAACACAAATTGGCAAGGTGAAGAAAGAAGAAGGTGAAGGGTTGGAACTTTGTGAATTTCAAGGAGTTGTGAAAAGTGTGAAAATGACAGAGGCGTTTATTTTTATAGACAAATGGGGGGCAAAAGAGGAAAAGAAAATACCTACAGACGTGACTTCCTTAACACGCGGCGCGGGGACCGAGGCATCGCATTTAATGCTGCCTCGGGGAAGATGCACGCGTGCAACCCAGGCCCAGACGATGGCTGCACTCCCGCGTCCCATCAGCGCATCCCTGCCCCGGCCTGCACTTCCAACTACCCAGCCTGGTTGACCAATCTTTCTTGTAATCAAAATGAACAAGTTTTGCAACGATCAAGCTTCCATAAGATGTCAAGTTATTGTACTCCTTGCACCGAGCACGTATGCTCGCTAGACAAGAAGTAGGGGGCCACTGAACTGCCTGGCCCAAAAGGCCCAAGCTCTGGTCACGTGTCCAGCACACCTTTTCCATAGTCTCGAGTAAATCACGGCACTCCTCATGGACCAAGCTTAAGTCACAGGCGGGCAGAGATAAATCCTTGGTTACATGAGCATAGTACGTGATCAGCCATCTACCTGAAGCTTGGGGGCCAAGAGCACATTGAGCAGGCAGAGAGCTCAAAGCGAGCACGCTCGCCATGGTTGGTAACATGGTAACACTTGTCTTGAACATGGGGGGTTACTACCGGATAATCCACCCCCACGTTCCGAACGTGGTCATAAACATGCCCGCATTTCACTCCCCTACATTGAATGCACAGTTATTAGCCTTCATGGCTAGTTATATAAACCTCTCGAAATGGAAAGGGAAGGTACGTTCACATATATATAGGCTGAAACTCTGTCAAATTGCTTACTCAATTGAGTGTTTGCTAATTATCACGCCGGAGTGCATTTGTAGGGAAAACTCCTGCCTAGTTCACGATTTTTGGTTGCCTTCGAAGACACAGATATAATTGAAAGCCAGATATCCGAATAATCAAGCCCAATGTATCTGATTAATTTGGATACATCATGTTTTTTTTTCCGTTTATTCTTAAAAAAGTATATTGTTTGAAAGTTTTTTTTTTGACAACATTTTAACCATTTTACGCTTAAGTTTTCTTCGTTTTTTAATTATAGGCCAAATGCATATGAGCTTTAAAGAAGCTTTACCAACATTAACAATCAAGTAAAAAAAAAAGGAAGAAATTCGAGCCGGTCCCTTTTGGAAAAAATTCAACCGCAAAAATCTAATATAATATTATTTAACCGGTAAGTATACTTTTGGGGACAAAATTATGAAGATACCCTTAAGGAAATTTGATTTGGTGCGCTGCGTCGGAAATATAATTTGTGTATCGGTTATTCATTATGTGCATCAGGATTAATTTTGCATTGAAATTTCCTTCAGGATAATCCATTTTGTGCATCAGAAAAACAATTGTGCATTGGGATTAAATGTGCATCACAAAATCAAAATTGTGCATCAAAATTTTCTTCAAGGGTAGTCCATTTTGTGCATCGAAAAAAATTATGCATCAGAATTTACTTTTGTATCCAACTTTCAAATTGATGCATCAGGATGCAACAATTATGCATCGTGATGCAATAAATTGGGGCTAGACATAACAGAGAGAAAGACTGTTGGCAACCCATTACCTCCTTGCACCGGCGAAATTAAAAAAATGGAGAATGTGTACGCAACCCATTACCTCCAGTAGTAACTGGTACCTTGACCTTAGTGCCTTTAGCATCATCCAAAATTTCCTTTATTAGACGCCATAGCTACAGTTGGCGCTTTCCTTCTAATATGTTGTTGCTCCTTGTAATGAGGAGATCGACGTCGACTCTTCCCCCACACACTAATGGTATGGCCCAAAAGACCACAACCCTCACACAAATGAATATTTCCCACGAAATCTAGTGGTTGCCCCCTTCCTTATTCGACGTGCCAATCCAAATTTTCGAAGGTACCTCACGAGCGACATTTATTTTCACACAAACATGAGCATACGGAGACTAGAAAGAAAATACTCGAAAAGAGAGATGGAGCAGTCAGAGATCGAGAAAGACGAAGATTGGACATTTTTTTAACAAGTTTATGAAAATGAACTTTTGCGGTTTAAAAAAAGTACTTTTGTGGTTATAATTTCACAAAAGGGGACCGACCCTAAATTATTCCTTATTTTTTTCTTAATCTGTGTGTCAGGTCAAATACGACAATAATTTTGAGACAGATTGAGTATTAAGTAACAAATTTAAAAAAACTAGCTTGATATATTAACTTTAACCTTCATAACCAAAGACCATCACCTATGGATTTGATTGTATGTGGTCATGAGTAATTAGCACCCCCAATTATATATGACAATTTTTCTCTCTTCACACATTTAATCAAAACGGATCTCTTCAATTCAAATGTGCATTTTTTATATTATGTGACATTCATCCCACCACTAAAATAAAATTTAATAAAAAAAATTCAATAGAACAATTAATAGAAAGAGTTTTTTTAAAAAGAAAAATGATGACTAGGATGTATCCATACCCTCAACTAGAAAGAGACATCTGCGTAGGTCACATTGAAGTTCTTTAATAACTTTAGCCTATTTTGTGCTCCCAACCCCTTGTTTTTCTTAAATATAAATCAAGAAAAAAATAGTGTTGGAGACCACTACTTATATAGAAATACATCAATCATTGTATTTGTGATATTAATGTTATTTAATTGCCATGTATTTTTTTATATATAATAACTTTGTAATCAATTGATGTAATTCTAATGGTTGAAATTGGATAATTTAATTTTAATCAAATCATATTTGACTATTCATTGAAGTCGTATGCTATTCTTTTAATGTTTTTCGTTTTCGTTTTGCTTGATCATAATTTAATTAAAAAAAATTATGTTTGTACGTCTAACGCGCACAGTTGTAAAACTAGTTATAAAGTAATGAATTATAATACTCATCAAATTGTCTAATTTGTTATTACTTTAAAGTGAAGGAAGAAGCATGGATCAACAATTAATGGGTTAGTAACTGGGTTAACAAACATAAACTATGAAACTAACAAAACAACAAAGGTCGAAGGGAAGACGAAAGAGTAGGTCGGAGGGTTTTTTACTTTTTCTCGAAAAAACGAGATGTCATCGACTTTACGGTGAAACCATGAATTATAAAGATTAAAAATCAAGAATATTATAAAAGTACCCATTTATGAAAGTACGAAAAATTGTACGATACATCATACCTTTAATACCCCGGTGTACAACAAAATGGCTTAATTTTTTCTCTTAAAAAAAAACTCCAAAACAATATATTAGTATGTACTTCATTCGTTTCTAAATAATCGTCTTGTATGACCGATACACTATTTAAAAAAAAACTAACTCTATTAAAAATCTATACATATGTATATTAAAGTTAGTAAGGACACCTCTAGATGTGCTACCTATCCATCTTTTGATTAATATTCATTTTCATGCATTTAACTTTTTAACTCCTCATGGATTCCATTAGATAATAATTTTAGGTAATTATTATAGATAAGATATTGGGTATATTACATATGGCATTATCTCTTTTAAAGTGAGAGTAAATCATTAAGTTTTCTTTTCATTTCCATGTGGATAAAAAAAGGTAGAGATAACAAAGAGTTGGCCTTTAGATTACTCCTCATATCCATGTGGGATATATTAAGTGAAGACTAAAAGCTTGTTTGGTACCATGTTTTGGACCAAAACGAACCAAAACATGGTATAAAACGCTACGAAAATTGTTGTAATGTTGCATTAGGAAACAAAACGAATATAATTGAGTTAGCATTCTTTCTATTAACATTTGAGAGAAAGATGAAATCAAAATTTGGAGATAATAACCGAAATTGATACCCAGTGGGCAACCCCCAAAAAACGAGATGAACAATTCTTTAGGTCGTTCTTGCCACTTGCATATATATATATATATATATATATATATATATATATTCCTTGAGAGATTCACAGGTAGACGTCCAATTGCTATCGCTACCTTACCTGTGAGAACGCCCAGACAAAAGGAATTGAGTTCCAGCTTCCTTCTATTTTTTGCAAGGTAAAGGATAAATTGTGGTTTAAGGGATATGAGGTTATAGGTGTGTGATATTAGAAAATCCCAGGTGGTAATGGAAGGCAATAAGAGACCTTGGGCAGGTCTCATGATGAGTGGAAAACGAGGGATGGTGTTTTGCTATTGAAGCAAGGAAGTGAGTGGTAGAGAGAAAGAGAGAGAGAGGAGGGAGAGGAAACTGAGATTTTTTTAATTAGATGTCCATGTCATTGTTTGTAGTTACCTAGAACTTTCAGGTTTTATATTTTTATTTCTCAAAGGGAAAAAACAATATTCTAGTTAGTTTTGGCAATTTTGGTCCTCTACATATTTAAAATAACAACTTAAAAAAAGATGGTTATCAAGGATTTCAATTATTATTTAATGTTATATAAATTACAAAAAAGACCTATTGTTATAAAAAGGATCAAACAGTCATTTTGACAACTACACAGTTTAAAAATGGCGTTTTGAAAATAATATCTCAAACGCGCTTGTAAGGAAAAAGTTGTGTTTTGAAACGATGCGTTTCAAAAAGCGTGTTTTGAGAACTCTGCACCAAACGGATCCTAAGCCTTCAAACTTTATTTTCCTATCAATGTGAGTTGGAGTTGAACTAAGCCTTTCTAAACACTATAAAACTCATTTTATCCGGACGATAAAAGTTTATTAGATGAACAAATCATCTGTGCTTACTCATATTAAGCTACATGATCACTCATATTTTTCATATGAACAACAATGATTGAAGGGAATCAAATAAAACAGTCCATCGATCAAAATAAACTCAAATTCTATTATACAACAGTTCTTGCAACTTTATAAGAGTATAGTTTCTTTCTTTCTTTTCCTAGAATGAAATAATGGAGAGGTGGAAGGGAAAATCTAGTGCCACCTCTATTCATGTGTGATAATTGAGAACAAAATAGTTAGATTCCTTATTCATGCATGCACAACATTGTTTCGTTTAGATTAAAGAAAAACAACACGCCCGATATTTAATATCACACAATTGGGCAATCAATTCAACCAAGTGACATGACCAACGATAAAACTTCATCAATCAATAAAAAATTTGTTCAATACCAAGTAAACTACTATTTGATGCGAGCTTTGCAACTAATTTCAAGGTTATGGATACTACTATGGCAAAAATTGAAGAAACATTGTTTTACATATACTTTATGTAAGTCGGATCACCTTAATCAGATCCACCATGGATTGAGTTGTGATTTGTAAAACTCGTAATTTAATTAAATCATTGAAACAATATGATTGGTGGGATTTAATGATTTGATTTGTTAAATAGTCAATATACCAAACTTTCATCGTTCCACTCCATAAGTGAAAACCGTTGGCCATCTATATCTCCATCCCCATACTCTTTCACTCTATTTGAAGACTTGCCAGTGAGCCCTAGATTGCTGTGGTCAGATGTGAACCATCATTGATTTGTCGTGTCTGAGGTTGTAGCGAGATGTGCTCTTGGAAAGAAACGATGTGCGATTGTTGCCGAGGACGGAACTAGCTGAAAGTTGGGGCACTGAACAACCGTGTGACCTTGTTGTCGGCAACCTTGACATTTGCTGAGGCAAGGTCGCTGTTGGTGAGGACCGGAGTGGGCTACTAGAGGATACCAAGGAAACGAGGTTAATTGAACGGGCTGCTGGGAGCGAGGAATCGGGGATAGAGAATATCCATGATGCCCTGTCATCACCGTATTAGCAGTGGCTAGGTAAGGTAGTGAGGTGTAGTGGTGTAGAAACTTGCATGTTTTAGATTTACTTAAAACAATCAAGTTAAAATAGATAGTTTAAATCATTAGTTACTCAAACCTTTAGGCTGTTTTATCAAGTCTAAACTGTCTGCTGAAACTTTCAACAGATAGATGCCCACTGTTATTTACACAGCAATTGCCCCATAGACTCTGTTAAGCAGCCTTCTTAACATAAATTATCATATCTGCTTAAACATAGTCATCAACGTCTATCAGCTGCTGTCTACTTTACGCTTAAAATTCTCTATGTGTTGAACACTGACTCGATGTTGTTATATCACTCTAAATTGCTTAAGTCTTTTAGTTTTCAACTTTAGTGAAAAGATTTCAAACTGAATTGATTAAAACGAGTTGGCCTTCACACTGACATATTTAATTATTATTGGCCATCATATTTCAAACATTGAAACCATTCAATAGAAGACTTTTTTTTTTCTTTCTTAAATGTTCTACAGTGTATCATATCTACTAGCTAACCACCTACTTTATTATTTCATGCTAGGAGATATCTTCTGTCTTTAATCTTCGACAAGATTTATGTACAATCAATTAAAAGATTTCATCATCATTCTTTAAGAAATTCAAAACTCAACCTTGCTCTCTCAAACGACTTTATTCAAGATATCTATAAATATCATTGAAGCAAGGATTGAAACATAGTAGAGTGGTTGAAGCTATCATTCATTATTCACACGATATTCTCTATTTGATTTGCTTCAGCCTAGGACTCGACACTCAACATATTCTTTCAAGCAATTCTTTCTTTGATGTGTTTTAGTCCTCAAACACTTACTAGATAGTCTTTCATTTTTTTTTCTTCTAGTTCTTGTTTAGACAATCAATGTATTCTATTTCTTACTTATTCAAGTTCTTTAAGGAATACTTGATTGTTGCACGAATGTGATTGTTTCTTAATCGTACTCCTCAAACACTAGTTTTTGTTGTACACATATCCGTTAGTGATCATTTAGAATTTCAATAATATTTATTGCCCTTCAAAAATCTAAATTTGACCAACTTGGTAATGGACATAGCAGTTTACACTATGAACCACTCATAAATAATATGTCATTTATCTTTCAGCTGATAGAACTGTTTCTAACACTTAAGCAACTGTTATCTACTTAAGATTTAGTCAGTTGCATTCTTGAATCATTTACTTAATTGTTTTATATATTGTATTTCATTTTTTTATATTAGTGATATGCTTAAAACTTTTAATGCTTAAATCTGTGTCAACAAATTGACACATAGTATTTTGTTCATCAGACCCTTTCCGCTGTCAGTTTTGAAGGTTTTCAAAATAATCCTTAAAGTTTTAAATGACTATTCATCCCCTAGCCTTATTTCATTGCATATTGTACTTACAATTGGTATCATAACCTAACTTTTTGAAAAAATCTATTTTTTTCAAGTTTAACAACTTGAAAGATCGATCATGACAACTTCAAAAGCTTTCAATCAAACAATGTTACTAAAGTATCTATTTTTGATGAAGATCACTTTAATATATGGAAAGAAAGAATTACAAGATATATGAATAATATAGATAAACGACTGACGGAATGTGTAAGAAATGACCCTAGTTTTCAAAAATATTATTTCATTTGTTTCTTGAAAAACATTTTTATTGTGTAGGTTATTTTCTCAAAATTACTATTTTTAATTGCAAAATATTTACTTGTAATTTATTCCTTAGAAAATCTTTTGATGCTTTAGCTGAAAATGTTAGTAAACTTGCTAAAGATAAATCCTTTATACTGACGGAAGTTCATCTTCTCAATCGACAGTAGAAAAGAATGTATCTGCAAGTGGCACAGTAGATAAATCATCAATAAAACTGATATGTTGAACATAAGTAAGATACTTACACTGAGCAAGTCCATGGAATCCATCAGAGAAATTCATGCTTATATCAAAGATGCTCATCTCTCCCCCAGCTAATTCACTCATTCCCATACTAAATTTACTTTTCTTCTACATGAGTTGAATGTCTGCTGAGAATCACACTTTGCTGGTCTCATCAGCTAAGCTATTGTTTTAAAGTATTCTTCTAAAAACTTTGCTCGAAAAACTTTTCTCGCTTTATATCTCATCTATGAACTTCATCTTTGTGATATGAAACTTTACTAAAAATGATTGTTTCTTTAAGTTGATTTATATTCCTAAGTGGTTGAAGTAAGTTTGTTTACTTATTGTGGGATCAATCACTAGCAGCTAATAAATGATATTATTTTGAAAATCTTTACATTTATCTTACCAGTTCGCGATTGATGAGCTTCTCATGAAGTTCATAAAAAGGGGATAAGAGTGTCCCGGCCTACAACTACGTCGACGATCTGGCGATAGTTATCATCAAGGCCACCGAGAACTGTTTCTATGAGGTCCTCATGGTCGAGGGGTTTTCCGAGGGCTTCGAGCTCATCAAATTTGGCCTTGATGAACTGTATATTTGGAAATCGACTGAGAACCCTTCGTAGCCTGTTTGAGCTGGTCCTTAATCTGCTCATTCTATCCGCGAGAGGGGCGAGCAAAGGTGTTGGCAAGGATGATCCACACATCCCGAGTGGTTACCGCTTGGCTAATGAGTGGCACCATAGGTGGGGAGAGGAAGCCGACAAGAGCTCCGAACAACAGTTTGTCTTATTGCATCCAAGGCAAATAAGTCATATTAAGGACTTGTGTATTATTGGCGATGATGGTAGTAAGTGGACAGAGGAAGGTACCATCGACGAACTTGTACAGATTGTATCCGATGAGCGTGCATTCAACCTGAAGCTTCCAGGCTAGATAGCTGGTGGGTGTAAGCTTGGTGATGTTATGGTTTGAGATGTTGATAAGTTGATAGGTTTTGATAGTGTCGGTGTGGTCTTGGATGGTAATGATGTTTGAAGCCATGCTATACCTAGGTAGAGAAGAAGGGGCGACAGTGTTGGTTTAGGGTTGCGGAAGGTTGGTGGTTTAGGGTTAGGAGGTTGCTGAGGTAAGGGAGGGGCGACGGTGGTGGTGTTGCGGAAGTTTGGTGGTTATAGGTTTTAAGAGTGAGACTTTGATACCATGTAGGAAATAAAAAAAAGATGAATAATGCCATAGCCTTTCTATTGATATGAAGAGCATATTTATATGATTACAATACTTGCTATTCAAGTTAACATAGAGAGTTCAAATACTAAAGAGATTAGAAGACCAAAATACAATAGGATTATGAGATAATAAACTAAAGATAATTATAATAAATTACAAAGATATTATTATCTTATAAAAACTGCCTTAATTAGAAAAAAAATAAATAGGAAATAGTCTCATTTTTTTATTTTCAAAGAAAATTCCAACCGCGGGTGATAAAATTAATTAGAAATCAAACACCATACAAACAAACAAGTAATGGTTTGATACTTCATACTTAGAGGAGAATGATTAATAAGAAATAGAATCACGCGAGGAGAATGATTAATAAGAAATAGAATCTCGTGCGACTAGTATAACAATAATTTAAAAGTTTAAACAATATTGAGGTGTCTTAAATTGGACATGTACATCTTTTCACTAACCAAAGATCAATGCACCGCGAGCATCGAAGATGTGGTCATAAGCTAGAAACATTTTACACAAGTCCACGTCTTGAAATTCATCTAAACATATTGCACAAACGATTGACGCTTCTCCGAGATTACATTTGCGGGTGAAACACGGAACTTTTTGCAACTCTTCGAGAGGCAAACCCAAATGCATTTCATATTCGCGTGAAGGTGCATCAGTATCACCAACTACAGCTGTTTCTACGTTTTTGCTAATAAGACCTATCACTAAGTAGCAAATTAGCACATAAATGGTAACAATTGAGACGATACATATGAGAGAAAAGACAGGAGGAAATGAAGGTAGAGAGACCATTACCGGTGTACTCAGAAGTCACAAGGATAATTTGTGAATGTCAATGTCAATGTCTTAGTCTGATGAACAATGAAGAATGGTGTTGCGTAGTGCGTAGTGCGTACACCAATTTATTTGACCAAAAAATTAATTTGTGATGATGTAAAACTAAAACAATCAGTTTCATTGGTTGACATTCACAATTAATTATATTATGCATTGCCTTTATTTGCAAAGTAAGGTGCTACATGTTTAACTAAACCAATTAAGTTTGAGTAGGCAAGCTTGTACATGTACTAGATTTCATGTTCATGTTTATGGCACAGTGTCAGTATGGACGTGATCAACATATGAAATGAGCTTGCTGCGATATACTACATAAAAAAACGACATGCCAAAAACTAAAAAAATAACAAATATCATTGGCTGTAAAATTTTGTAACTAATCTAAAAAGAGTATAATTAAACGTTCAAAAATATTATCTCTCCTACACGCACACCAACCCAACACCTGTTAATTGAAATAAACTTAAAAATGAAAATCTCAACAAACAAAAGCTATAAAATAAATTGAATGAGACAAAGTGAACAAATAAAAGATTATTTAAAATCAAAATCACAAAGATAAAATAATAGTAAAACAGTAAAACAATAAATTTTAAGTTAGGGAAGCTGGATAATTATGGCTGTAGTAATCTTCCGAACAATAATTACCGTTAATTAACAATATCTTTCATTCACATCCTTCGATAATTACCGCAGTAATATCTAGTGGAGTAATATCTTAAAACAATAACGGTCATTCAACTGTGGTCGCACATGTGAATGTAGGATTTAATCGTGACCATAGGATCTCGGTAAAAAGTTGCACACATATAATCCAAGGCCTATTGTAATTAGGGGTGTAAGTAGTTCGGTTTATTTTAGTTTATGTCAAAACCACAAACTGAATCGCCTTCTAGCGGTTCCAAAAATCTCAAACCGAATCGAGCCGAGTAAGATTTGAAACCGAACCGAACCACTCGGTTTGGTTTGGTTCGGTTTTGTGGTTTATATATATTATTTTTAATGAAATTAACCAACATTAAAAATAACAATAAAAATAAGATTTTAATTTGGAATCAATGTCAAAATTATGAAATAACCTACTAACAACAAATTATTATAAATAAAACAATACGGGTTCTAAAATAAACACAAACAATGCAAGAGATAATAGTTCTCTAACAATCAATATTTTGTTTGGTTTAGTATGCGTTTATATATATATATATATATATATATATATATATACATACATATTATGAATAAATCAAAGGTTCAAAATAATTAATAAATGTAATATAATATAAATTATATAATAAAAAAAATATAGGTTGGTTTGGTTCAATACCAAAAACTGTGAACCGAACCAAACCGACTGGTTTGATTTGGTTCGGTTCGGTTCCGTGGTTCGGTGATTCTGATTTACACCCTAATTGTAATATAGATTCAAAACATGTTTTTTTAAAAAAATATTTATTTATTTTGTTTCTACCTAAATTCAGGAAGTGTGCATGATTGTAAAAGGTTATTTTAAAGGAGTAATACTGTGTGCATCAAAATTCTTATTGACATATTCTGGTTGATTAAGTAATTTGTAGTCTTGCCGCTAAGTAATCTTTCTAATAACAAAATGCCAACAAAGACTTTAAATTTGGTGCTAATTTGATGTACACTTCATTTGGTGCATATTGCATTACTCTTTTGAAAAAATAAATTTTTATTTTTTAACTTTTAAAGAGAACCTACGAAACAAATTACATGTTATAATATTTTGAAGTTAATCTATTCCATATTATCAAAATAAATTAGGACTAGCTCTTTTCACACTACATAATTAGCATAAATAATCTCTATAATGACATCCAAGTCTTGAAATAATATGAATATCATATGAGGGCTTCGTGATTCTGTTGGGTATTCCACATCGGTTTTAGAAGAGGCCAGGTGTTTGGTTAATAATCGTTCACCCTTTGAGCTAGTTTTCAAGGTTAAGAAAATTTAATAGCATCCAATAGATTCAGGCATAATCGGTTATCTAATCATGTTGGAAATTTTAATTGAACACTGAGTCGAGTTATTTGAGTTGAATTGAATTATATACTCAATCAAGTAGTTCTATTCAGATGACAACCCTAGATAACATGACCCTAGGGCCATCACAATGATGGTGCAGTCATACGATCCGTTTGATTAATGCATGGTTTCATCTGGTCCGTGATCTTGAGGAACTGATGAAGTTTTGACTTGAGAGGTTCCAAGTCTACCAAGTGGTACATGCGCTGGATAACAGTTGGTTGTAAATCAACATATACCTTTCATTGACATTTATTCAATGTGTATGTTTATGTTTCCCAACATTTGTGGCTTCAGAAACTCTAGGGATCAACTAGTAAGACATGTCAAAAAAAAAAAAAAACATTGAGGTCTTTAAGTGAACCACTAACTTATTCTATGAGAAATTTATTTCGTAGAATGTCCTAAGTCTATGGACTGCTAAAAAACGTAAAAGTGAACCACTAACTTATTGGTAAACCAAAAAAGAAAAAAAAGGTGATAATCGAACCGGTCCCATGAGATGAAATTATAACCTCTCCAGTCCACTTTATTTTTATTCAAGAATGAGACTAATCACATCACAATTTTTTCACTTTACACCCCATGTACTACATTGTACAACGTAGGATACATCATCTCAATATAGTACACGGGGTGTAAAGTGAGGATATTGAGGCATGGTTAAAATTACCCTTTATTCAATTAGTTAAGTGCACTTTTGTGGATAAAATGTGGAAGATACCCTTAATGAAGGAAAGACGCACACACAAAGCCCTTGCCCAGATTTGGGCATCACAATACACAATTGAAAGTCTATCCAAATTTGGGCATCGTAATTCAAAAATTGGGCATAGCAATGTAAAAATTGGGTATCGCAATGCACAATTGAAGTCTACTCAAATTTGAGCATTGCAATGGAAAAATCCTCACCCAAATTGGGCATCGCAATACAAAATTTGGACATCGCAAATACAAATTTTTGGCATCGCTATGAATTAAATGTCTCTCTCCCCTCAATGACTCCCATTAAATGTATCTCTCTCCTCATTAATACTCAGCTACCCCTTCCCACTCCCCAAAACCCATCATCCCCGCTCCTTGTATGGAAAACATTGTTCGTTCCTTTTTAAAGCCCTTTTTCCTAATCTTTCGTAGTTGTATTCACAATGATAGATGATGGCTGCAATAAAACAAGGAGGCTTGCATTCAGTTTGTTGGCAGATTGGGAACTCATAGATACTTTGCTGTGCAGTGGGATGTAACATCGAGTCTCAATTATTCCCCAACTTAGTTATTGCTATTCATGGCGGTATTGTTCTCAAGCCATTCACATCCACCACAACTAGGGAATAATTTACACTCGCTGTTACATCCCACTGCACATACACAAAGCCCCTGCTCAAATTTGGGGATCGTAATTCAAAAATTGGGCATCGTTGCCTCCGATGTGGGCATCGTTATGGATTGCGTCCAGCTTGACTTCTTTCTTCCACATAGGAAAGCAAGGATTATAGTTTGTCATCGACAAAGAAGTTTCAACCCAAGAAGAATAAGTAATAAAGGAAAGAATAGAAGTGAGAATCCATGCAGGTAAGAGGAAAAAATGTAAGCATGAAGAGATGACTACCAAGAATCCTTGTAATTAAAAAAATCAATAAATAGACTCGGGATGTAAGAAAGCCAATAGCTCACAAAGCTCATTATCTCACAAAGAGCAAAAGTCGGATGAAAGGTTTGAAACCTTGGACTTAGTTGGAAAGGTAGGTGGTCCGTACCTGCCCAATTGGTATAACTGGTGAACGATGATGGGGAGAGGAAGAAGTAGATGGAGGGGAGAGGTAATGTAGGTATTTTAGGAAGAAAAAAAACATAAAAGTACGTATGTGGTTTTTTTAAAAAATAGAGTACTGGAAATGTTACAATTTCACAAAATGGGACCGACCCGTAATTATTCCAAGAAAAAAAACAAAAGAGACAACCATTAGGACTTTTAGTTTTAGTATACTCGATAAAGTTGTCATAATATATTGACCCCATTGGATCAGCCCATTTCGCCATCTAAAAGAGGTGGATTGAATTGTGAAAATTAGAGTCACCTATACTGAGGGGCAAAAGCCCGTACGCGGTTACGGGTTGAGGCGGGTCGAGACAAGTTGTGGTCGTTGGTTCCGTCATTTACAAAGTGCAATTAACAAAAGGGAAATGCAAGTTTGAAATTATGAGCTTAGACCATTTTCTCAAAAGCGTGAAATTATTTATAAAATATGAAATATACGTAAATGGTTATGAATTCATTAAAAAGTGATTTTTATAACTATATATGTCATAATAACATATACTATTAACAACAATGTTCATATAAAGTGAATTATAAGAACATACAAAAAAGAGTATTATTAAAATAGTTTTTGATTTTTTTACATCATTAGTTGTAGAGAAAGTTGTTAAAAAAACATTACTTTCAATATAATTGTAGAAAATATAAATTTGTATGAATTGTGAATTTGTTTGTGTTATTTATTATTACTGTTGGAATATGCTTCTTGATAATTTACTTATCACCTTACATATTCTATATATGATGATTTGCTTGTTCCCATTACAGTGAGTCATCACTAGTGGCTGAAAGGTCTGCATACCCGTTAGTGTGGCAACTAGTGTGACATCACATAGGTCTTAGATTAGGTGCCACCTGATCGAGTCCTACCTTCCTATATGATGATCAAACAGACCAGCACTTCATATGCACTAGCACCAGCAGACTTGCAGTAGTGTCAAAAGTTTTCAGCAGACTCGTCACCAACAGACTTGTCATATGCACTAAAGGACACTTTGAAGATTCATCACCAGCAGACGTGCTACAGTGACAAAGTTTCTCAAAGGACTCATCACCAGCAGACCCATCATGTGCATCGCAGAATACCTTGAAGACCTGCCACCAGCAGACTTGCTATGGTTTGAACGTTCACAACTTAACCAGCAGTCTTTTTCTACAAAAGACTCATACATCATAATTGAACTTCTCACCAGCAGACTTGGTTCTACACGTGCTACAAAGAGACAAGATTGCGGCTGATCAAAACAAGACAAATACGTTAAGCTTCAATGTTAGTCAAATCTTTATGAAGCCTGACACTCTTGATACTGCAAGACTTTCTCAGTGACGTGGTCTGAAATAATCAAAAGAATCTATTTTATCGGACAGATCACCTGACAGTGCATCAATGAATCAGACTTATCCTTCAGTGACTTATCATACAGTCTGACAGGATAATCGTTCAAAGATCTAAAGAGTGAAGTCTTTTATCCAACAGTTAAAGATCTATTGAACAACATTTTTATCCATCAGTCTTCAAAGACAAATCTTTCAACGGATACATAATCTATCAACAGATCTCAACGATCAAAGTTCTCCGGTCTATATAAGAAATCCACCCTCTTCTTCAAAGAAAAAATGTGTGTTGAATTAAAAAATGTGTGTTGAAGGATACATAATCCTTTAGCGACTTATCATACAGTCTGACAGGATAATCGTTCAAAGATCTAAAGAGTGAAGTCTTTTATCCAACAGTTAAAGATCTATTGAACAACATCTTTATCCATCAGTCTTCAAAGACAAATCTTTCAACGGATACATAATCTATCAACAGATCTCAACGATCAAACTTCTCCGGTCTATATAAGAAATCTACCCTCTTCTTCAAAGAAAAAATGTGTGTTGAATTAAAAAGACACATGCAACAAAAACTTCAAAGAAGTTGTAAGATCTACAAGAGATCGTCTTTACCAACGAATCTCAGATCTTCACAGAAGATTGCAGTGAGCTTACCCAAACCTTAGCAAAACACCCTCTATGGATTCCAAGGAAGAAAAGTTCGAAGAAGAAGATAGAGAGAGATCAGAAACTTCTAAAGACAGAGATCATTGTATTGATCAATAACCCAACTCTTGATTAGAGTTCTTCACCCTTCTTCGAGGAACTCTGCCTTTAGCTAAGCTTCAGGATCTCATTCCTAAAGCTAAAGGTCAAGCTCTTGGATCGTTCTGTAGATAGATTTTAGATGGTACCCAAGGAAGATGAAGAGCTGTCTGTAGATATTGCATTCATATCTTCATATTTGTATTCCTATACAAATGTTGTCGATTGTGCAATAATCACTCATCATGGAAGGTCGAGTGTCTTGCACTCAATCGTTCAGATAATTTTTATCTGAACGACCTTGAAAATTCTCTTCTCGTATTAGTTTCTCGTTCTAGCCTTCTATTGCCCTTTTTACTTAAAGATTCATCTATGAAAAATTAAGTAAAGATTATGGCTTGAAAGGACGAGGACAGAAACTGTACATAGAGTGTCTAGGCTGATGTAATCTGTAATTTATTTTTGAATAAATTCAGACATTCTTTCATATAATTTACCCTTCAGTCTTTATCTCTCTATAAGCTTTTATAAAATGATTTATTTTTTGAAAAACAATTCTCTAATGATTCCTTAATTCAACATTTGGAAGAAGGATTAAGTGTGTTGTTGTTCTGATCATATATTCGTGTACAACCACTTAAGACTTCTCAAAATCTAAGCCTTTCTATTTCCGCTGCTTAAACTCTTTGAAACAGGCTTTTGATTTTCAGGTAGTTCACCACCAGAGTTGACAACTCTGCTAAGAACAAATCTGTTGTTCAGTACTACCAGCAGACATGTTCAACATGTTAACTGTCTATGCCATTAAAACTCATGCTTTAACTGTAACTAAAAGAAAAGTTTTAAAATGGCATCATAGGCTATTCACCCCCCTCTAGCCTATTTGAGCATCATTGTGGACCAACAATTGGTATTAGAGCCAAGCTCTTTAAGCTATATGCTAGGACTAACCACTTGAGAGTTTGATCCTCGAATACTCATCCCAAATGCATGTCAAAAGAAAATTTTGTTTTGATCTTTAACAACTTTTCACAAGGATTTCATTTGAGATAAATTTTTGAAAAACGTACTTATTTTGAAAAATTATTTTGCTTTCAAAAATTTCATGAGATAGAAAATTTACCATGATGATTGTGGGATAATTATTCATATGACATATATACATATCAATTGGTACTATGAAAAACTATTCCTCAGATGCATAACACTCCGATGGATGCATCAATTAAAAGGATTTCTGATTCGAACTCTCTTGACATAAGGCAAACGATTGCAATCAATCCAACACCTTCTCGAGATAAAATTTTCTTAGTTAAAAATTCTGGAACTTCACTGCAAAAGAATTTTAAAATGATTCATATTCTCTTGAAAAAGGTTAAGAGTCAAAAACTCTATATCATGAAACATCGATTGATCCTTTTATTATATGGTATTTAGTTTATGGGATCTTGGCCTATATTTCAAAGAATTATTAGAATTTAAAGTCTAAAAAATATGAATCAGAGATCTCATAAGTTGTTGCAAAGGAAATCTACTTTTTAGGCAACATCTACTACAAACTTTCTAGCTCAGATTTCAAAAGGCATCTTCTGAAGAACATCTATCCCGATCCAAACATGACTGTCATCAAAGGTACATCCCTTGTCTAAGTGCTTCTTCCTTATTTTTTTAAAAAAATCTTTATCTTTGCACATAAGACCAAGGGAGAATAAGAAATTCAAGATCCAGTCCTTCTTCTCATTCTCTAAGGATTCTCTTGAAATACTTGTTCTAGTATCTAGATTTTTCTGGAGCTTTCAAAAGCTCATAAAATGTTGCTAATGATCTTCTTGATTTTCATTCAGGAATACATATTTTCTCAAGATCATCAAAGCAAATTTTATTATCTCTATAACAACATAAAATGATATGCTTGACTGATGAACAAGACTCTATTCACGTGATTTAGTCAAATCTTCTTCTTTCTGGATTGTGATATATGATTGATATCTGTTTATGATTCTCTGCTAATCATGATCATGAATATATCAACACTGCACAGCCTTATATTTGCATGTTCTGTTCATTTCTGTCTATTCTCAGCAAATATAAAGCTTGAGTAATTGCTTATCATACTTTGTTCTTTGTTCTTATTACATTCTATTAAGTATGATTTCCATTACTCAATTGGTTTGATGTCTCCTTATCAAGTATTTATTTGAATTCCTTTGATTTGCTTTGATTGTGTCATCTTCAAACCATCTTCTTTGTCGAATATTTTTGTTGCTCTGTACTTCATAAGCTCAGTTTTGTGTGCTAACTTATAGGAGTCTTCACCTTAGTAGATAATATGCAAACTACATGGGTATCTTTGCAATTTCTACAAAGGTTAAGGTTAAGCTTTTTGAAATTGACTACTTCTTGAAGTAAAAGACAAATTTCATAGAATCTCGGTAAAGACAAAAATATCTTTGAAAAGAAGGAAGCTTATTATTCAAAACATTCTTTTTCAGAAAAGTTACTTTTGTCAAAATCAATTTTCTTTGAAAAAGTTGTTTTGTCAAAAATTTTTACTGAAAAGTTGTCTTTATGAAAACCTTTTTTTATTCTCAAGAAAGATGTTCAGTCTTTTCAAAATCTTTTAAGCTTTCAAGGAGAATACTCTACCGGATATCTAGGAATTTCAACTGTCTCTCACTTTACCCGATATAACTTTAAATGAGAGTAGTTGACTGGACCCCTCATACTTAATGAATTCATTTCATTAACCGGTCCATCGTCTTGCCTCAGTGAGTATTTATAGAGACATTCTTTCCCTCTTCTCTATCACTCGGAGACTACCCCCAAACACTATGATAGACGCTGATACAAAATCCCTTCCTTCCAAAATGTTACTTAGGAGAGTTCTTAGCACTAGATCAAGTTTCTCTCTCAACAACTTGGAATTACTCTTTCCATCCTCCAAAACTTGTTTGGTTAGTTTCGAGGATTCCTCTTGTATGAAGATTTTCCTCAACAACCATTTAGCATATATCTCCCGTTTCTCTCTATCCTTGTTCACATTTGAATGCTCCTTCTCTTTTAAAAGATCCTCCTATCTTTCAGTGAGCCAAATATGATTCTCCTCGAATTTTCCCTCTCAAACCTTCGAGGATGAGTGCCTGCACTGGAACTGATATCTAGAAATCTAGAAGATGTTTATACAGTGCACCTCGGATAGAGAAAACCTTCTAAAGAGGAGAAAAGGATGAGCCCCGCTCTCTCATTGGCTCACTTTGAGTCCCTTGATCTGGACCTATTCCGTTTGCCAACCGGTTAAACGGATCTGGGTCCATGGTCTTCATAGACATCTCCTTGTAACATTTTATCTTTAGAAATGTATCAGGTGTTTAGATTAGTTGTTTATTAGGAGTAGTTAAGTCACCGGAAGTTGTATTGAATCTTGTAATCTTTAGATCCTCTTTGTATTCGAGTATATTTTGATCTAAATGATAACTTGTACAAAGCAACTTTACTTCATGTCTATCTACTTTTGTATGCATATTCCTTGATAGCATGAAATCTTATGTTTGTTTATGGTTTCGGTACCTGTACTTCTTGTTATGAAAATTCTGTTCCGAATTCACAACAGCAAACATAACTCTGTTGTTAACCCAACGGCAAACCAATCCTTAATCATAAGTATTCCTATTCAACATAATAATTATGACAAGACAATCCCATGATCTATCTTTTAAATAATAGTCTTATAAATCTAATCTTTTATTTTGATTTGATTCAGAAAGCACAGAAGACTTTAAGTTATTTATCAAAACTTCTGGCACTCAAAAGACTATGTTGATTCTTGCTTTAACTACTGTCTTTATCAACTGAAAACTGATTTCAAATCAGCAAATCAACTTTATTTCGTTTGAAAACTTCAATGATTACTGGTAGAGATCTCATCAAAAGAGTTAGTGTTGGAATATGGATAACTTTAGTTTTGGATTTCTTAGAAAGGACTGCTTACCTTGCAACTCCTTTCTCAGGAATTGAAGATCTCACCTTAATCTATGATGTTCTAGTGAATCTTCATTCCCATCTGAAATTCTGGTCTATATAGCTTCAACAGTAGACTTAATCTCTGCTGTTGGAAGGATGACCTTCTGAGGAACTAGCAGCTTCTTTAAATTTCTTTACCTATCTGCTGCTCTCTCTGTTCAAGACAACTTTGCTCTAACTCTTTCTCCTTTTTTCCGTCTTGAACAAGATGACTTCCCTTCCTTAAAAAGGGTTAAGTCATCATCTTAGCTGTTGACCTTGAAGCAAAATACCTTCTTTTACCTCTGTACCTTCAGCCAAACTTAGTATGAGTTACTTGCTTCTTTGTGATACAAGTGGCTTAACTAAAATGGTTGCTATATTCCGTTTTGCTTATAAATGCTCTTATCACTTTAATTAGGATTATATTGTAAAGAATCATAGTCATCAGTTAATCCATGCCGATGAAGCCCATGGTCCATCCTTCCAGAAGCCGAGGCAATCCAAAAGGATACGTTTGCTGAAACGCTGTTCATTCAATTGGTATAAGCGGATCTCCATGTCTGTCGTTCCATCTTCATTCAGCAAAACCTCAAGTATGCTAAAATATGTCCTGTAGTAGATTCTCATCTATGCCGATGAAGCCTATAGTCCATCCTTCCAGAAGCCAAGGCAATCCAAAAGGATAAGTTTGCTGAAACACTGTTCATTCAATTGGTATAAGCAGATCTCCATGTATGCCGTTCCATCTTCATTCAGCAAAACCTCAAGTCTGCTAGAATATGTCCTGTAGCAGATTCCCATATATGCCGATGAAGTATATGGTCCATCATTCCAGAAGCCAAGGCACCCCAAAGGAAAGGATTGCTGAAATGCTCATAATTCACTTGGTATCAAAAGACCTCAATGTCTGTTGTTTCATCCTTATTCAGCAAACCCTATGTCTGCTAAGCCCTTAAGATACATCCTGTATCAGCAGATTATATTCTTGCTGATCAACCTTAATTCTCAGCCATCTCAAGCTACGGAATGAAATGCAAGAATAGTAAGGGCTTCCCTTCTCTACGTCTGACTCTTGCTCTCAACCCTACTCCACTGGTAATCCTCAAGATCATACCTAACACAGCAGTGGATACCTTCATGACAAAAGAGCTAGATAAGAAGTTTCAGAAGGAAACCACTTTAAAATGTTGTCCATGCAAGTCTGCTAATGAGTCTTCTGTTCCAGACGTGCCTGCAGACCTTGCTCTCTCTCTCAAATAGATCGAAACGCAAGCACTCTACTAGTGAGGAGGAGCCAACTCTAAAGAAGAATAAGAAGTCTTAATTATTCAAGCACTGATGATGATGTTGCTACTGACACTGTTGCTGCTCCCAAACGGAAGAAGCGTTCAACTCACACTACTTCTGTTTCAACCTCCGTGCCAGATGAGCCCAAGCCGAGCCGGAACCAACCCCTCTCCTATTTCTTCCACCTCTTTCTTCTTTAAACAGCCCCTGATGCTGTTGGGAAGGAGTCAGCTGAGTTTTTCAAGAAGTCTGTGGCTCTACACCTTCGTCAATCCAACCTTGCATACCTCAATCACTGCTGATCAACCTTCATCTCGAATCATAACTTTTGGTATCGGCTATCTATAGTCTACTGATCATCTCTTTAACATCAGTATCGGTAGACTTCCATCCTTCTTGAACACAATACTCATTAATTGGTATAATAGCAATTTCTTTGCTACCCACTTCTGTGTATTCAAAAAGACTGATAACCACGCATATCCAAGAATTGATATCGGCAGATATGTTCTTAATTATTCACCATCCCTTTCTACCTGTCGTTATCAACTAGTATCAGCAGACTTTCATTACTGCTACATACATTCTTAAAGTTATCAGTTGAAACAGCAGACTCCAATCTCTGTTGGTCAAACTTGAACAGCAGACTTCCACCTCTGTCGTTCACAATTTCATAACAACAGCTTTCACTCTCTGCTGTTCTTTCCCTTGTGAAGATATCTATGACTTAAAACAACCTTTTGGAATTACTGATTGATTTTCAAAATGTATTACAAACAAGTAGTATTTCAGACATTCGATATCAATTCCATAAATGTTTTCATAACTGATATCAATTCCAAAAATGTCTTTTATTGTTCTAAGTTTTTAAAAGAAAATTGGGAGATTAATGAGGATTGTGTAGATAATTCAGAAAACCCCGTACAATTATCTTCTAGAAACAAAGAACACAAAAGTCCTTACTGTTTTGAAAAACATATTCTATTTTTTTGAAATACTTCTTCAAAAATTGATTCAAATTCTAAAACTTCCAAAGATTTGAGAGATTGCTGAGGATTGTGTAGATGATTCAGAATACCTCATAAATTATCTTTTGAAAATTTTAGAATTTCAAAAAACATATCACATTTCTTCAAAGGTTCGTATTTTAAACTCGTATTACTTTTCAAAAAGTCATTAATGTCAACACAAATTCTCTTCTCTTCATCCATTACTCTCTACCATCATTGGTATCCAACATTTGGATATTGAGATATCATGATTTAAGTCACAATCTGTATCAAAAACATTCCCAAGAATGACTTAATATCGAAACCATGAATCACCGCCTTTCTAAGCTGAATGTCCATTCAAATTCTAAAAAAGTTTTGGCTTGATTACCTCGTCGCATTATATTTTTGTCATCACAACTCTTTAATGGATAACCAATCAACGATTCTTGGTACGTGTGTTCTTCCATTATAAATCCTCTGAAAATACATCTTGAATTCTTCCCTTTAAAATCTTCCTAACTGAGAATTCCCAACAATTGTTTGATATGATATCAACAACTGGTATCATATTCACTACAAGTATATTTCTTCTATAATAAGAAAAGTTCTAATGGCCGCTTCATCTTCTTCAAGCGTTACAAGTCGATTTGTTCCACCAAGATCATCTTTCGTGACCAGAATAGGTTCTCACTCATACATTCTAGGTCATACGATTCAAAGAGAACAATTTCTCATCGACAACACTGTTGGAGGAAAGATTATCGATCTTCTCCACAACTCTGGACTAGTCTCACTCTTTTCATTTCGTGAAGAATTTTACTGCCTCTCGTTGGTTAATGAATTATACTCTAGGATGATAATGGCAAGAGATGGTAACCATTTCCTTGGTCGCATTCGAGGTACCGATGTCGTCCTCAGTGTTGAGAGCTTGTCTCGCGTCTTCCATCTTCCTTCTATTAGACACAGCGCTCTCGATGATTTGATCCTCAATGAATCATGGCTTTTACGAACTGGCTACACTTCTCGAGATGACCATAGTACATGGGACATTGACAACTATCCCTTAGACGTGTACTGTGTTGGTGAAATTCTGGGTTGATGTCTTATATTTCATGAAGCAGGCTCAAGTAGTGACACCAGAAGACTACAGAACTTCATCATTGCTGTTATAGATTCTCATACCATCAACTGGTCTAAAGTCGTCTTCTCTCTCATACGCCAATCTATCCTGCGAAGACAGGCGAATAGACTCTGCATTAGAAAGTATGCTAGAATTATCAGTCACTTTCTTTGCTTTTTTCAAACCATTCTCTCAACAGTCCATGAAGATGAACGCCTTCCCAACACTGGAGACGTGCTGATAACTCAAGAGTTATTCGGTAATCGAAGCTTCTCTGATCAAAATAGAGAATATACCTTAGATTCTATTACTGGTAGCTTTGGGGATTCCAACTAGGTTGTATTTCGGTTTTTTTTTTTCACAATTGGTATTTTTTCTCATTGTTCTATAAATTTTAGCATCTTCCATGTCTACTGTTTTTCTCTCCTATTCTTCCCCTGGTCTCCTGCTTTTGCTTGCAACCATTAAGGAGGAGAAGATTTATGACATAAACCATTAAGGAGGAGAAGACTTATGACACAAGATATTAAGGAGAAGAAGATTTTTTATAACAATAAGAATAACGAACTTTCTTAGGAGGAAAATCAACGAAAGACACACAATGTGACAAATTAACCTTAAGCTGATTCTTTGTGAATCATGCTCAGCCTTTGTGGCATTTTTGTTGAAAAATGTGCTCGAAACAAAAATTCTCTGTTGAGTCCTTCCTTTAACAGAACCATATAAAATTTCAAATGGTATCACGAGCAATTCTTATTGAAAAACTTTCAAACAAAAAAATTATATGCTGAGTCTTTCCTTCAACAAAACCATAAAAAAATTTCAAATGGTATCACGAGTAAATCCTTATTGAAAAACATTCAAATACATATGCTTACTTAAGGATTTGCTACTCTTGCTTGCCAAAACATTCTTTCAACATATAAAAATCTATGTGCAAGTAAGAACCCTAAAACCTTTTAGATCCTGTTCAAACATCTTTCAAATATTCTAAGTAATCTAAATTGTTTTTACTATTGCTTTACATGTTCAGCACTTTGATTTATCGAGTCTGTAATAGCAATAGTAGACTATACAAATGCCATTGCTCTTGTAATTATTAACATAGGACATGTCTTGAGATAAAATGATTATTCATTGTGAGCATGTTATTACTATGAATTGATAAATGCTTTAGTGCTTTGTATATGTCATCTAGTAATGGTTCCAAGCAAATATGAGGAGATTGCTAGAATATGCTTCTTGATAATTTACTTATCACCTTGCATATTCTATATATGATGACTTACTTGTTCCCATTACAGTGAGTCATCACTAGTGGCTAAAAGGTCTGCGTACCGGTTAGTGTGACAACTAGTGTGACATCACATATGTTTTATATTATGTGTGACCTGATCGAGTCCTACCTTCCTACATGATGATCAAACAGACCAGCACTTCATATGCACTAGCACCAGCAGACTTGCGGTAGCGTCAAAAGTTTTCAGCAGACTTGTCATATGCACTAAAGGACACTTTGAAGATTCGTCACCAGCAGACGTGCTACAGTGACAAAGTTTCTCAAAGGACTCATCACCAGCAGACCCATCATGTGCATCGCAGAATACCTTGAAGACCTGCCACTAGCAAACTTGCTATGGTTTGAACGTTCACAACTTAACCAGCAGTCTTTTTCTACAAAAGACTCATACATCAGAATTGAACTTCTCACCAGCAGACTTGGTTCTGCACGTGCTACAAGGAGACAAGATTGCAGCTGATCGAAACAAGACAAATACGTTAAGCTTCAATGTTAGTCAAATCTTTATGAAGCCTGACACTTCTGATACTGCAAGGCTTTTTTAGTCACGTGGTCTGAAATAATCAAAATAATCTACTTTATCGGACAGATCACCTGACAGTGCATCAATGAATCAGACTTATCATTCAGCGATTTATCATACAGTCTGACAGGGTAATAGTTCAAAGATCTAAAGAGTAAAGTCTTTTATCCAACAGTTAAAGATCTTGAACAACATCTTTATCTATCAGTCCTCAAAGACAAATCTTTCAACGGATACATAATCTATCAACAGATCTCAACGATCAAAGTTCTCCGGTCTATATAAGAAATCTACCATTTTCTTTAAAGAAAAAGTGTGTTGAATTAAAAAAACACATGCAACAAGAACTTCAAAGAAGCTGTAAGATCTACAAGAGATCGTCTTTACCAACGAACCTCAGATCTTCACAGAAGATTGTAATTAGCTTACCTAGACCTTAGCAAAACACTCTCCGTGGATTGCTAGGAAGAAAAGTTCGAAGAAGAAGATAGAGAGAGATCAGAAACTTCTAAAGACAGAGATCATTGTCTTGATCAAGAACCCAACTCTTGATTAGAATTCTTCACCCTTCTTCGAGGAACTCTGCCTTTAGCTAAGCTTCAGGATCCCATTCCTAAAGCTAAAGGTCAAGCTCTTGGATCGTTCTATAGATAGATTTTAGATGGTACCCAAGGAAGATGAAGAGCTGTCCGTAGATATTGCATTCATATCTTCAGATTTGTATTCCTATACAAATGTTGTCGATTGTGCAATAATCACTTATCAAGGAAGGTCGAGTGCTTTGCACTCAATCGTTCAGATAAATTTATCTGAACGACCTTGAAAAATATTTTCTCATATTAGTTTCTCTTTCTAGTATTCTATTGCCCTTTTTGCTTAAGGATTCATCTATGAATAATTAAGTAAAGATTATGGCTTGAAAGGACGATGACAGAAACTGTACATAGTGTGTCTAAGCCAATTGGTTTGACACCTAATTAAGTATGATTTCCATTACTCAATTGGTTTGACACTCATATTAGTTTCTCGTTCTGATTATATATTCGTGTACAGCCACTTAAGACTTCTCTAAATCTAAGCTTTTCTATTTCCGCTGCTTAAACTCTTGGAAACAAGCTTTTGATTTTCAGGCAGTTCACCAGCAGAGTTGACAACTCTGCTAAGAATAAGTCTGTTGTTCAGTATTACCAGCAGACATGTGCAACACGTTAACTATCTATGCCATTAAAACACATGCTTTAACTGTAACTAAAAGAAAAGTTTTAAAATGACATCATAGGCTATTCACCCCCCCCTCTAGCCTATTTGAGCATCATTGTGGACCAACAATTACAATTCTCCCTCCGTCCCAAATTATTGTCTTGTTTGTGACTTTTTTAGGACATCATTTTTACCATTGTAGCCTTACTTTTTTCCTACTTTAGTTATGAGCTACATGCACATAAGTTTTTTTTTTTTTAAAACTACACACCATATCAATATTAATAATCAAGTCAATTAGCTTTCTTTAATTCGTGTGCTGCACAAAACAAGATAATAATTTTAGAAAGACAAAAGTATTGTCTTATGATGATTTGAGGAAAAATTGGTGGACTACCCATCTAACCCACAACCTAAGATGAGTTGGGTTTGATTGACAATTTTAAGGTCCACCACTTCTGCGGGCAAACCCACAAACAATGTGTTTTGATGGTCTGTGGGTAGAGCTGACAAAAAAAATCCAGCCCAGTAGGGGTTGTAATTTGAGGCACGACACGATTGGTCGATACGAACACGACACGAAATTATAAGGTTTGAGGTAGAGTTTATCGGGTTCGGGCCGTTATAGGGCCAACACGATAAGACACGATAAAAAAACGTGTTGTTATCGGGCTGGCTTGATAAGCACGGTAAGACACGAGAACTAAAATATATATGTTTTAAAAATATATTTTTAAAAATTTACTAGGGGTTATTCACTTCTTTCGAACTATTTTCATGATTATTTCATAATTTTGTCATTTGAAAATTTATGACTTTTAAACTACTTGATTATTTATATTGATGAATTTTCAAAATATGTATTAAAAAATCAAAATTATATATTTTATAATGTTTATTGGGCTTAACAGACTTATCGGGTCTGACTAAATAAATCGTGTTTTTTTTGCTTATTGTGTCGTGCCGTGCTTTTCGTATTTTTACCGTGTCATGTTCGAGTTTTAATATTAGGTACGATAAGCTTATCGTGTCGTATTCGTGTTCGTGCTTATTGTATCGTGTTGTTATCGTACCGGCCCGATAACAACCTAGCACGACCGATTTGCCACCCCTATAGTCCAGCCCATCAAATGTTTTGACAAGTCAGATTTCAGATATTGACGATTCAAAAAACGTCGGACCTTATTGCCCAGACCCATGGATTCGTCGGGTTTGAATAAAAGAAGCCCGAGCTTTTTTAGGCCAGCCCAACCCATCCAAATTAATAAAAATACATTTTTTAAAATATTATTTAATACAAAATTACAAATACATAATTAATACATTATTTCTTATAATTTATATTCAATTTTAGTTATTGATTTTATTTTCTTTAATAATAAAAAGACTTTCCTTTTTTTTTTTACTTGGAAAAAAAATCCGGACTTCTAATATTGTTAATCTTGATGAGTGAAGCTTGAGTCTTACTATTACTTTGCTAGACCGTTAGTGTTTTTTTTTTTTTTCATTCAAAAGTTGTATGTCAAATAGTTAACATTAAATTTATGTTACAGGATTGGAGGCATTGACCTCTAATCTTTTGGTTAAGAATTAAAAAACTTATAATGCACAAACATGATTTTATATTTTAATGATGACATCGTGTTTGTTTTATTGAATTATTATATTTTTTCGGGTGCTACACACATTAGATTTTTCATCACATGTTTTTGGATTTCGAATTGTAAATTTTATAACTTTATGGTTGATTTCATTTCGAACCGAACCTGCCCAATGGCTCATAGTCCTAACACAGGCCAAATCGGGTTAACATTTGATAGGCCATTAAATTTTAGGCCTAATCAACCCGAATCAAAATATATGTGGCCCGTTGGATACGGGCCGACCCAGCCCATTGCCAGCTCTACTGCGGGTTAACCCGCATCACAGCTCTAAATTAATCAAGAACTATGGAAGGAGCGGCAAACGTTATAAACTTGGGTAAGGAAAAATATGGCGGGAATACTTGGCGCCATTATGCGCAGTCTATCTTTGGCGGGAGGCAATCTCAGTCCATGTAAGCCCCACCACATCCAATTTCAACGCATTAGTCATCTTCTTTGCAAATACCCAATTCGATTCTCGTCCCATCCTCCAGTTCCAGCGATAATGGCATCACCGCAAGAAATCCCCTTTTTCCGAGTGAAAAAGCTATCAGAAATTGCTGTCTTGCCCTCAAGAGGCTCCCCACTGTCTGCCGGCTACGATCTCTCAAGGTAAACCATTGCGATTGATTACGCCATAATTCCATGCGCACATATTCAATATTCATGTTATATGCATCGATGGAAGAATTGACCGAATCACATAATTTTCTAACCTGATTACATGATGCAGCGCAACCGAGACGAAAGTGCCGGCTAAAGGCAAAGCTCTAATTCCGACTGATTTGAGTATTGCAGTTCCTCAAGGAACCTATGCTCGCGTTGGTAACATCTCTCTCCCAGTCTCCCTCCCCCCATGTTTACATGAATCTATCAATTTGTTTGTTTGGGTTGTTTCGCATTTCGTAATATTTGTAATCTAACAAATGGAGAGAGATTGTTTTTCTATTGCAGCGCCGCGATCGGGATTGACTTGGAAGCATTCCATTGATGTTGGGGCTGGCGTGATAGATGCCGATTACAGGGGACCGGTTGGGGTAATACTGTTCAACCATTCTGATGTTGATTTTGAAGTGAAAGTTGGTGATAGGATTGCACAGTTGATCATTGAGAAGATTGTGACACCGGAGGTGATGGAGGTTGATGATTTGGATTCAACTGTCAGAGGTGCCAGTGGGTTCGGATCTACGGGAGTCTGAAGCTCCATAATGTAATGTAGACGTAGTACACTAGATTTCAGTAGTATCAGTTTTGGCTTTGTTTGGTCCATACTCCATATGGTATTGTGGTATTGTAGTGTTCAAACTCTTTGACTGAGGAATTTTGTCGAACAGTTTGTGGATTATGTATTTACATTCTTAGGCTAAGAGAGTTCCTTTTAAGCACAAAAGAACATTGCCAATTCTAATTGAGTAGTTTTTGAAAGAAGTGAACTCTTCATAAATGGGAGTTGGCTCTGATGGACTGTAGTCTATGACTATATCTTGAAAGAGGGAAGTGAAAGAAATCTTCTCTCAGAAAAAAAAAATGGTTGTGGATGTCGATCAGATGCAAGATAGACTATTCTATACTGGGATTTGAAAGGTCAGGTTTCTACAAATGCAAGATAGCTTTAGTGTTCATTCTAAAGGATTTTAATAGCTAGTTTAACATTCTAACAAAAGTTTAGGAGGTTTTGAGGTTGACTTTCAACTGCTATAATGCATAAGGGTTGGTTGGAGTTGAGAAAGGGGAAGGCTACCCAGTACCCACAAAAAACTTAAGTAGCCACCATTATCCCTTTGCCTAAAGGCAGTTGCTCATCTAATGAGCTGTACGCTTGCATTAGAAACCGAAAGCATACTCTCAACTAGTGTCTGGTTACTGAATCAAGCCTGATGAACAACCAGCACGTTATTCCAACATCAAACTAGCCCGTGATATGCTAAAGTTGTCCCAAACTAACATCCATCTTCAATTAAGTACAAACACTGATAACTTGAAAACATACAAGAACGTGGAAACTTCAACAGTTTTGAGAACTGCATATAAACGTCGTAAAGTATTTGGTTACCATGCCTTATTGAATCCGGTACAAAAAAAAAAAACCTCATCTCACAGTAAAATTAGTATCAGAAACAGTAATGTTAGGGTATAACTTTACATGCCTTGTTGAATTATTATATGCTGGAAGTGTCCCTAGGTGATTGAAACTGATGTACATGCTTCAACCATTAGTTCTTTTCACATAGTTCCTCGACAAAAGAGAAGCAGTTACATCTTTGGCAGAAGAGTAGATGGATCTGCAGGAACATCTGCACTTGCCTGCAAAGTGAATTAATTTCAGTAAGATGGGTAAATAATACACATGTAAAGGCAGCTTATTTCAAAATATGTCAACATATGTAAGAGTATCCACATTATGATGAGATGGTGCCTGCCCCATACCTCTAGATATCTTGTCAACAGTGTTGTAGTACTGAAATTGAATCCCTCAACCGCTTCTCCTTTCTTACGGGATGCATGGAGTTGCTTCCTAACTTGGCTAGCCAGCGACTGCAATTCATCGAAAGTAACTTCTTTAGCAACTAAAAGAAAATGTCAACTGTTGCTATATATCCCATGCCCCCCTTAGGAGAAAAAAAAAAAAAAACTGTTGCTATTTAATGCCTGATGTAAGGCAGGCAAAAAAAAAGATAATATAAAAGGGAGAAAATAATTTACTCAGGAGCAGTCTGACTGCTTGAGTGAAGGACCTGTTAGGAAGTAATCAGTTTTTACTTTTGACGAAAACATTTAAGATCTTCAAGTAATGCATACCTTTCCCAACTCAACTCCCCACTGATCAAAAGAATTGATACCCCAAACAAAACCTTCCACAGCAATTCTGTGTTCATAGATTGCTAACAACTGGAGAGAAGAGATAGAAGACAGATGGATATTAGGTCAGTTAAAGAAATGGATCACTAAAAGCAAACACCATTTACATGACATACTATGACATCAGTAAAGCTGCAAGATAGAGAGATCATAATATTCAGCAATTAAAAATTAAAAACCACATCCACAACCGAAGTGAAATTAGATTAAACAACACTCATATTTGGTACAGGTGCTGTCACTTCCAGTAGAAACTCAACCCAACAGGCATTTCAGAATAAGTAGTACAAGAGTTCCCAATAAATTGTCAACTAGTCCCCCAACCAAAGTGCCAAGAATGTGATTGGTTGGTCAGTGAACTCCATAAGTAGTCCATTTTCTAACCTCAGGCACATCCATTGGAAGCTCAAGTTGAGATTCTTTTGGGTCCCCTAGCACAGCCCTTGTAAATTGTAGGTTAGTCATGGGAACATATGCACTCAAGTACTACATATTTTGTTGACCTTGCATACTTAGAATGATTATAACATGACCAAATAGTTCAACCAAGAATCTGGGAAAAGGCCTTGAATTCTCGAACCTGTCCAATATTATAAGCATCCAAAGATGGGAGTAGAATGCTGAGAGAAGGTCGATTGCCAGAGAAGGTCTGTGAAACAAATTGCAATTATTAGATGATAAATGGAATTGCCAAGTATAGTAGAATGATGAGAGGGAATCACCTTGTGAGTTATAAGATGAGAAGCAACATTCTCACTTAGCAATTGCTCTGGGGTCTGGGAGGCCAAGAAGTTTCATTAGGCATCTACAGATTCTAAATGTTGTTAACGCAAAAAACAAAATCAAAGGCAAAAGTTATGTTTCCGTTCCCTAGTATGCAGTTTCCTAGACATCATACCGAAACCAGCAATAATTACCTTCCCATAAGCAAGAGCATCTGACTGTGCGAAAAAGTTGGACATGAGCTCGTCATGGTTATTCACCACTTCATCTGTAAAGCAAATAGGCACGATTAATAAATGATCATAAAGCTAAAACAGGAAGAAAGTAGAAGGCGGTACCTTTGAGGTACACAGGTTGCTGACTTTTCACAACACCAATGAAATCACAAGGAATAATTCGTCCCTGCGAGTTCCAAGAAGATGGGAACGAAGAGCTTTCAGCAGATTGAATATACATTAAAAAAAATGTACTCTACAGGTACAATTAATCACCACTCTCTTTCAAGTCTTGTAGTTCGTGATATTAAAGCAAACGAGCAAGTAATAGACTACATATTAGTCTAGACATATGCTCCCTCAGTCTTATCTTGATCCCACTTCATTATAGATAAGTGCTATATATAAACTGCATAGCATGCAGCCCATGATTAGTTATTGTATAGAAAATGAATCACAGCCCAGAATAACAACTCTACTGAGCAAAAGTGTAACACAAAAGACCTTCAATCCAAGAATTCTCCTATAAAATTCACAAATGAATTAGCAGTCCCCACACACCTAGCTTCACAATTTCCCTATCAGTCTAGACTTGCGTTTGATGTATTAAAGAAATTAACCCAAGTAACTGGGAGGAAGGCTAATTTGAGTTGAGCAATAAAGTAAAGAAGTCCACAATAATTGTTGGCTTTTATATACTCCTATATACTTTCAGAGGGTAGTAATCGTTTGACTTTTGAAAGAAGACTCTCATCATACAAAGAAGGGCTTAATGACTCTGGAATTTTAAGAAGCGTAATGATGAAATGAACAAATAAAGATTTCAAGAACACAATACACATCTGCATTAAGCTAATGTGGATACATACAATATGCTTGCAAACTAAAAAAAAATCTTTATGAGATACCTGATGAATTAACTGATAAAAACTATGCTGCCCATTTGTTCCTGGCTCACCAAAATCAATTTCACCTGCCTCAAACGGAAGTGGCACCCCATCAATGGATACCCCTTTCCCATTACTCTCCATGCTAACCTATTGAGTAAATTTCAGGAGGTGAGAACATGAAAAAATTCCCAAATAACAAGGCAGAGCTATGTAAACATGCCTGTTGAATATGTGGAGCAAGCTTCTCCAGAGCTTGAGCATACGGTAAAATGGCCTGGAATCATATTCAAAAGTTCAGTAATACAAACCCTCACAAAGTAGCAACTTAACAGTCTTGGCAGTTAATGAACTCACTCTTGCAGGATATCCAAGAAACGAAACATTCCATACGCTCAACAATCCCAAAAGAACCTGACGGGATGATGCCAAGTCAATGAAAAATGGTTTAGTAATTTAGACATATAAATAAAGCAAGTTTAAGTGACATTATTGACTTACAGGTATGTTCTTGTCAAATGGTGCAGAGTAGAAATGTTGATCAATGCTTGAAGCTCCTTTTAGGAACCTACAAATAAAAAAATAAACCAAAACAGCAACAATTAATCCTTGATTAAATGAATGAAATTAAAGAAACATTAGCACTTTACCATCATTCACGTACCTTGATCCTGTTAGTATTGTATAGCACCTTAAATATAAAATCTGAATACTACAAGGACCTATTAAATAATTAAATAAATTTTAAAAACACAAGAGGCGCAACCCCAACTAAAGGCACATGACTTTCATGCTCCGGTTATTAATTCACAACCTGGCAGCCCTTTTTTCTTGGAAAAAGAGAACTGAAAGCTAATTGGTGAGATAAATCAAATTGTAACTAGGACATGCAAAAAAAGAAAGGTAATTGTATGTTGCCAAAGACATACAAGTCATCATGATTGCTGTTTGCTGTGAACGAAATATAAGTATAAAAAATATTAAGAAACTCTGCATAAAATAGAAAGCTGTAGGTTACTATACTTCTCAACGACTGGGAAACCATATTGGAGGGATAATGGTAATACTCCGACAGCACTGCAAACTGCAAAAAGTTATTCAAAAAGATCAATCAGATAAAATACTGATCACTAACTTTCAGAACAGCAGAATATACTCACCACTGTATCGACCTCCCACCCAGTCCCAGAATGCAAAAGTATTTTTTGGATCAATGCCAAACTTTTCCACAAGCTGTATTGGAGAAAAAAAATAAAAAATGTCCGCAAGCGAAAAGGAATCGATCTATAAACAAGATAGGAAGGATGTACAGACACGATTTTCATATATGTAGGGGGGGGAGTAGCAAATAGCATCTAGAGATGAAAAGGATGACATATAAGAATTGTAAGAATAAATTCTGCTCGAAGACAGAAAGCCAGGTTAATCAGGCACTGAGACCCACTTTTCCAAAACTTCCTCTAAATACCATCTCGCCAGATTTCTGTAATTATTGAAAGTCATATCAACTTTGATCTCATTGGTTCGACCAAATCGAATTGGAACCAAACAACGATCAGAGGATGAAGGAACCCTTTCTCAGTAATATCTTAGAAAGAGCAACATCAAACTGTAAATGGTCATAGTAACCTGGGTTTTAATGGGTTTTTTTGTTGATTTCCAGGAAAAGCAAACAAGATAAACCCAAACCAAACATGAAATGACTAATGAAAAGCAGCCTTTTTCGAAGGGCAGGGCCTAATTAGGAAGCTGCGCTATTGCTACTGGAACCTTTGGAATATATTTTAAATGTGATCAGTTTGTAGCTCTCAATTGTCAGCTCTTGTAAGAGAGTGCAGACATAATCAGTACTGAACTAGACATCACTTAGCCTAATTCAGTTTCAATTTGATTTCTAATCGCAAGTATGTACAGCTCATGGGTATGATTGTGTTTTCTGCATTCGTGCATGTGTTTGTATGTATACGGAATTTGAGGATATATGATTACTGTATCAACCATTTGAGTTGCTGGTAACTTGGCACTATCAAATTGCTCGCTATACCAGCAAGCCTTACCAGTTGTCTTGTCTTCCCCGGTAGTTAGTAGTTCTGATTGGCAACATTTTCAATAAATGCATATATTTACACACAGCAATAGGGTAAAATCTCAGCAGTTGTTCAGCCTACCTCTATGATATAAAGAGGGACAAGGGACAAGGGACAAGGGACAAGGGACAAGGGAAAAGAGAAAGGTTACATCAATTGAAAAGACACTCCAGGTTTTGCTACATGATCACATAATAAAAAGAAGGTTAAATATTACATCAAAGCAAGCTATATTCAAACGTAAAAGTTCACTATAGCACAAGGCATTAAAGGCGGTGGTTAAAGGAGCTTAATTAAGCAACTAGGGGATGATACCATACAAACACACATAGATATAGTGTTTAAAATGCCAAATAAATTACCATCAAGTGGCAAGAGATGAGAAGAAACAATCATACCGTGAGATTTGTACTAACAGCAACCATATGCTTCGCAACCGCTTGAGGCCTGAAATATAGCACAACTGATTCTATTAATGTTATATATATATATATATGGGGATGGTTTTGATGGTTATTTTCTCTCACTAACCATTGATGGTTAGTGTTATATTGTCCCTTCAATAAAAAATCGAAGGTTGAGATTCATTGGGTAGTTGAAAAGTGCAACTAATTCACCTCAAAAGAATACAAACCATTAAAAACTCTTCCATATATATATATGTGTGTGTGTGTGTGTATTTCATGTAGTCGACCCCAAGTAAGGGAACAAAGGTTGAATCGAGTTGAGTTGAGAATAAATGTCTGAATTGTCTTTGTAGTGGATTTTTAGCCATAAACCAAACCAACATTTGACATATATAATGCTTCATTATCGAAATATTCCACATGTAGAAAGACTATTGGAAGTTCCAGACCACTGGCCATTTAAAGTAAATCCCATAGAATACAGAAAATATCACATCCCAGTCGCACTACTTTATATGATTAGTTCTAACTCTCAAATCAATCTCCACAATTGTACCAGTATCATTCGTAGCTACTAAACTCATATACCCCAAAAGCTTAGCTGAATAACTTTTTCTTGAAAAAATGATATGCATGGATCCATGAATTCAGTTTTTGCGCTATGTTGCAGGTACAATCACACAAATAGGCAGTTTACAAAGTTGACATGTTCTCAAGGTGTCTAACACGACAATGCCCATGGCATCAAACCACAAAGACAAGCCCACACGTATATCGATGAATACATACATATGTACATACAAACACCCAGCCACATAATTAGATATCAAATTTTACATTTACTTTGTCATTTCGCTTTATAATGGGATTATAGTAGGAAGAGTTACATACGACACCTTACAGACTTGCAATATTTTGAGTTCTATAAGGCTAAAGTTGGATGCCCTTTTTTTATAAGTGTGAACGCGATGGTAATCCAAATCAGTTTAGCTTTTAAAGTTACAAAGAGGATTTCAGTCACCCATGTGCAATCAGAAATTAGATGTGATCTATACACCTCATAACTCTGCTTTTTATATTCCTGGTATTAGATGTAAACATTGGCAGTTTTAGACCTTTTAATGAAATAATATTGAATAATACAAATGCGGAAGGGAGTTTTGTAGTCTTATTCCAAATCTACACTCCCTCCCCATTCCAAAAAAAAAGTCTAATTTCTAAAAGAGGATATTTATAGTGCAATTTAGAGCATTATCATTCTAAAAGTTGATTGTTTTACTATTGCAACTCACCCCAATGCAGATGAGATCCATTCCCTCAGCGTCCGAGCATTCAGCATAGTCTCAGCCGTAGTGAAAGTTTTGGAAACCACGATAACTGCACACAACAAAAAAAAAAGATACCTTCATTTAGGACAAGGAACGTAAGAAGCTCTATATAATTAGTATTTGATAGAATTTCCATAATGAAGTTCAGAAAGAAAAGGAGTTACCAAGTGTGGTTTCAGGGTTCAAGCCTGTGATATTTCTTGCGACATCTACTGGATCAACGTTTGCTAGACTGCATTTAGAATAGGGAACCAAATGCATGGGGTAAATTGTTGGTTGAATATAAACTTATGCATGAGTTAACAAACATGTAGGAGGCATCACGTCAAATACAGACCCAGACCTTGCTTAGTAAAATTACATATCATCTTGTGATAGTTTACGCCATTGTTGGACTTCTTAGTGTAAGGTTCAAGTATCAGACAAAAAGAAAATGCCCATAAAAGTTAAAGGGGACCTGGCCTTTAGGCTCATCTATCACCACATTCTGTAATGAATTCTTCTTTGATTCCATAATATTAGACCTGATTTCGTCTTGAAATGTTCAAGAAAGACTGGAAAAGGGGAAGTCATTTTACGAAGTTAAGCTTTATCAAATTCAGCTATCTCCAAATTAGGCATTGAAAGAGGTTCCTTGATATTTGTAATCTGAAGTAGACCATTGTCTCTCCCCACCCTCCCCCACCTCGAAGAAATTACAAAAAGAAAAAAACCAAAAGGTTCTTAATTTCTTAGTCCAGTAGAATGCACATGTATGGATGCATACGTTACAATGCTGTCTTGATAAACATGAACTGTATTTATCAGACAACACTAAAATTGCAATGAATGCACAACATATTTTTCACTCAACTCAACGTCATCTGTTCAAGGGATAAGCTTAAATCATAAAGAAAAAAAAAAGAATTTTATTGACAGTGAAAAAGGATTAAAATATAAAAAAACTGATGTCATCATTTCATTGTACCAGGTATAATTATTCAATGATCAAACAAAGTATACACTGCTAAACTTCTGGCAACATTATACTCACAAACGAAGTTGGCGTCCTTTAGCTGATTTTATGGCCTCTGGATCTGTAAGTTGCAAAGGTTAAACTGTGAACTTATTAGCGAGTTCAATTGTTATGCATGGTCTAAAATATGACATAGATGACTAAAACAAACAACAAACTACTAGAAGAAACCATAAGTCAGTTCACCTGTTTGGAGAGCCGTGTGCACAAACAAAGGACCTAGGAAGCTGCCACCAATGCCAATAGCAATCACATCCGTTAATGCTTTTCCCGTGGCTCCAACCTATGAAACTCTTGCATCTTAGTCCACACTCCACACTTAGGCATTTACAAATGAATAATGTCATATTTGAGGATGGAGTATTACCCAGGAACCACTGCGGACCCTATCAGAGAAGTCCCGAATCTTGTCTAAAACTTGCCAAACGTCAGGGACTACATTCTTACCATCACTCTTTATAACTGCATCCCTTGAAGCGCGTAAAGCTACGTGAAGTACAGACCTATCCTCTGTGCTGTTTATCTGAAGATGGCATCCCAACGAATGAGAGTAGAATAACATGTGTTGTTCAGTGTTTGAGCATGTTTCCCCAACAAATGTGAGAATGTTGGAGTTCTGTGATTTATGAGCCACCCAAGGACTCAAGTCAAGACGAATGCTAATTTTTAAGCATAATAATGGGAGTAACATCTAAGATTTTTCTTTATCTTTTCTTTTATCAATTTCTTCGTAACTTCAAAAAAATCAGCAAAATGTTACAAAACTGAAATTACCCCAAATTAATATAAGTTCAAGACACATAAGAGCCTTAACCATATTTCAACACATGATCAATCCATACAGACTGACAGAATATAGATAGGCCCTCAAAACAAGTACATGTCCGGGCATCATTAATTAACTCCTTATCAATCTTGAATAATTTCAAATATGAGCAAAGAATGATCTAATTAGATTAAGGGTAAACTATAAAAAAAAAAAAACAGGCACTAAGAGAACCATTTTCCAGATCCCCTTATATGGTCTTTAAAAAAAAAAAAAAAAAGGAGCCCAAGTCCGTTACCCACTTAAACATGACACTGTGCATGACACATGCATCAAATCACGTAAAACCATGTAAAAAAAATCCCTATTATTTTTCCCGAAATACCCTAACTTTGTTCAATACAAGACATAGGGCTATGTTCTTTATTTTCTTTCATGACACACCCTTGTCTACTGCTGCCCTCACCATCATCACCACCCCTTCCCCCAACTCAAAACCCCATCTCCAAAGACTACAACTACGTCAAATCTCTCACCGGCAAAGACTCCATCGTCGTCCGAATAATCATCGAACCCCCCCCACCTTTTCCTTTTCTCTCTCCTCATCTTCCCCTGCAATATCCCAGTCACTAGCAAAGAATACAACTACGTTATAAGCCGTCAATGTTATATAATTTCAAATTTATTTAATTTAAATCTAATATATTTGTTATTGTGTTAAATCATAATTGTTTGCCAAAAGCAGTATTCAAACGAGAAATGATGTCTTTTCGCAAAGGGTCACGTCTCTTCGAAAAAGGCTGGCAGTTTGTTTTTCCAAAGAGATCCCAACTCCCAGTATAAAAGAATTGAACAATCAAACACAAGTACAATAACAAAAAAAATCTGTCTCTAGAGCATCATCAGATTTCCCAGAAAATAAGAGTGCTTCGGGTTTGATTCAAAATATCACATTTTGAATCAAACACAACTCCATTGTATCCTAAGAGAGATCTTTCGTCCAAAGCCTTTGTGATTCACACTTCTTAACTGGAAGGCTGAAAACATCTCTTTAAAGACAGTGAATACATTTTTCGTGCCTTGGAGAAATTCAGATTCAATTATAGACCAACAGTCAATCCTTCGCGATAGGCCATTGACTATGACGATCTCAAATGAAAATGGAACTGTTTATCCTTTTTATTTCATTGAAATTGTTGCAGATTGATTTCATAGACATAAATAGAAGTTAAAGACACAATTCTACGGGATTCCATTTTTCTGGCTGTTAGTTGAAAGCTTGGGATTGCAGGAAAAATCCTATTTGGAGGTGGAAGAAATTGATTTTGGGGATGTTGCCAAGTGAGAGCAACAAAGTGATTAGTGAGGATAATGTAGTCGTTTCTGCTTTACGTTAGGGCTCATCTCTTTCCGTTAACCAAATAGGGGCTATTTAAAAAAAAAAAAAACATATAGGGGGCTGGAAAAGGGTGTTTACAACGTTTTTTTGTTTTGTTATTTTATGGTTTACCCTTGAATTAATTAGAACATGCCAAAGTAACAAAATAAAAAAATATTGGGCAAAAGATCAAACTAGAATTTTGTCATACATTTAGAACCACATCAAACAAATAGATAATGTGATTGAAATATGAACAGAAAAGAAAAACTGATTCAGATCTGCATATTATTCAGGTTTCTTTTCTTTTTTTTTTCTTTCTAGAGGACCAAAAAGTGTCACTTCTCAAAAACATTCTCAAAAGTTCACTAAATTTTCTGAATAAATAAAAGGAAAATTTTACTTACATGTTCCCCATTGAACATTCTATTAATCTTTTCTTTGAGATGAGATGCCTGTAACATGAGCATAAAGTCAATTATCATAACATCATAGCTCTCCTACCCAACAAAATAAAACAAGGATAACGGCCAACTCACCTCCGCAAGTTTAAAGAGCTTATCCAAAGTGTCAATAGTGGCACGCTGCCGTGAGTAGTCCACAATTATCCCATCAAACTCACTGCATAATGGAATTCCAAGATGAGGAAGATTATTCATCATCGCTAGCAAGCACATATATACGAAATGAATAAGAGGACCATTAAAGTGGAAGAAGAACAAAAATAAAATAAAGTCTCAAGAAATAAGCCCAAAATGGTCATCAAATTGGTACATAGATCTGAAATGAAAGTCACCCAAAAAAAAAAAAAAACAGCCACAACCATAGCTCATAAGGAAGCCAAATTGACAAATGCATAGGAGAAGACTAATATATAATATAATCTTCTAGATTTATCATGAAGGAAGCTTCCATATAAGACAGGAAGCACTGAAGCAGTGGCATTTACTCTATTGTTCCGCTCAAAGAGTCCACGATTGAAAATTCATAGATGTACATGATACATTGATACCCTTGAAAATAACCATAAGAACAAATAAAAAACTATTTTATGAAACTTGTTTTATCTTATAAACGTGAGGAAACAGTAAGAAATGAAATACCCCGAAAAGAACTCTTTAAGTGGAATGGAGGAGGGAGTATAGTTATTTAAAACCATACATTTCTGCTTAGATAAATCTAAAAATGGGGAGGAAAGAGATGTGTTACTTAGTAAGAGGGGCAAAGAATCATACACCATCATTGACTTGCAACGGTCAGTATCACTCAACAATTCACGCAAATGAGTCTTGTTAATGTCCTCAACATGGCCCTGCAGATGTACGTGGTTCACATCAATCACATATATGTTGAAGGTTTTTGTATAAAATTATAATGCTAAAAGGTTTAGTAGTAGCCACCTTCAAGTTCTTCCATGGCTGAGTGTCCGAGATAAGAGTTGTTGAAGCCATCTGCATAATTTCACAACAGCAATCCATCTTTATTCTAACAGTAATACAAAAGTGAAGCTCCCTATGTCGCAAATAAATATTTTTGACACTTTCTATTTTTTAATTTTTTGACCTAATAAAACTTTGATCAAAGATTTGTAACAATCAACATGTCATAGCAAATTCTAAAAGTTGCAATTGGTAGTATTGTTAATGTAGTTTCAATGATTAAAATTTTATCAGCTAGAACATAATAAATCCCATGTTGACCATAAAAAGTGGACTTTGGGGGAGGTTGGAGGGAGTATGTGTGTATTCTTTGCTCCACTGAGTGTAGTCGGAACTTTGCATTCGATCAAAGGAAGGAACTTTACTCAAACAAAGCATAATACAAGTTTTTCTCTTTCAATTTAACTTGCTTCTTTCTTCAAATGATGTTCTAAGTGTTGGGAATTTGCACCCAACACAACCAATCAGAGATGGGTAATTCGATGTGAATTACACAACACCGCAATACCTTCGATCTAGGATTGAATATATGTTTAGGAATCAAACAAATAGCAAGAAATTAACAAAGTGCAAAACCTACGTCCACGGGCGGCGAGTAATGATCAATCTTTCACTATAGAAAGCAATGAAAAATGGCTTACAAATCTTGATACACCTATCAAACAACGAAGAGACTAAAATAAGGGAGAAATTACGTAGCCGTCGTCACCACACTGCTAGCTCCAATCTGCTGTTGTCGTCCCTCTTAGATTTCACGCAGCAGCACAAATTTTCCTTACCTATAAAGCTGCGCTCAATTTTTCTCTCCTCACAAACCTTTTTTCTTCACTCAACCAAGTCATGCGGCAACAGCCCAGGAATTAACATTCACCAAAAGTGTTACACCTAAACCCCTTCTAATTTTCCGTATTTTATTCCCCACCTTTAGGTTTAATTCTTAAGCAAAACTCCACACTAAACAATCAAAATGGGGGATTAGATCGACACCAATTAGTCTGTATAATGATCAATGAGAAGCGTCAATGATAAAAGATGGGCATTGAAAATGTGGGTTCAGGTTATACTTAAGAGTGAACGATGAAGGAAAACCAATTGAAAGATAGAAATTTGACAAGAAATGAAAGAAAGAAAGAAGTTAGGCAAATGTTTAGAGTTCTAAAAGGAGAAATTCTTTCATTGAACAACTTGAGCCAAAGAAATAGAAAGCTAATAATTGAAGCGATGGCTGATTGAGAATAATAATAAAATGATCACACGAACCGATTACGCGCAAGTAAATCTACGAAACTGCAACTCAATTCAAAATCACGTTGAGTCTGATTTGTGGCACAATTGAGAAAGACCGGAAAGATTACTCGAAGTAATAGTGGCGTCAAGCAAAAAGTACCTGAATGATTTGGTAGACGATGATGGTATTGATCTGATCACTCTTCTTCTTCTTCTTCTTCTTCTTTGCAGATGACTAATGTCACTGTGTGGTGTGTGTGAGAGAGAGAAAAAAAACTGAGCGAAGCTGGATTTGAGTTGCGAAACGGGGGGAGAAGGTCGCGTCACGTGAGATAACAGATTTGACGAAGTAGATCAGCCGGTCTAGGCAATGGTTGCCCGTGTTTTTTTATTTTCCATGGACGGCTGTGATTGCTTTATGTTAGAAAAACAGAGATCGCTGTTCTACGGCGTCGAATAGGCCTTTTCTTGCTAATTTGACCATAGATCAATACCGACTTTAAATTAATTAAAAATTACAAAAAACCCCGATATTCTAAGAGCTGACAATATATTTGATGTCACAAACATTTCCCCTCAAAAATAAAAACATTTTTCATTCTATATATATATAATTCAACTTGATCAAATGTTAATTTGTTACTCCATTAGAGCACGTACAATGGTTTTGAAAAATCAAACTAAAAATCAAATTCAACTTATTAAAAACCAATAAAATAATATATGGATAGCTATTTCTATCATAATTTTTTCTTATTCACAACATCTTTAATTATTATATTAAATAAATACATATTTTGACAAAACTACCTCTTTTTAAGTTGACTATTTAAGTTACTTTCTTAATTACCTTCTAATATTATTATTTTTATCAAACATCGATGGACAACATAATTATTCTATTTATATTATTACCATTTTAATTTTCAACAAATAAGGTACTTATTTGTTTTCGTAATAAATATATTTAATCAATTTTTCTAATCACTTACATTTCATATTCCATTATCATAAAAATAATATGATTAATACATTTTCTACAATTTTAGATTATATTGGATGTTTTATTATCAAAAATTAATATTATAATTTAGTTTTAAAATATTATTTTAAAATATCAATTCAATTATTATGGTAGATATTAAACTGAATATTGTTTCAATCAACTCAAGAATTGAATTTTCGAATCAATTATAAATGTAAAAAAATATTTAAATATTTCGATACTATTTCATATTATGATTTTACTATTTGATTATTTTACTATTACATCCTTTAAATTTCACTTTAAATTTTTTCCATAACCAATGAACATATATTTACTCAAAGTTTGGTAGACAAAATTTCCTTACGATATTTTTTAATTATACAATATAACTTTAGTCATAAGATTAATTAATAAAATCATTACAAAAAGTAAAAATAATAATAGAATAACTATATTGTTCATAAATGTTTGAACTAAAAAATATTGTTAAAAGGTAATTAGGAAAGTAAGTTGATTAGTCAACTTAAAATTGGCAAGTACTTAAGGGGTAATTTTGTTCAAACATGTATTTATTTGATGCAGTTATTAAGGATATAGTGGATAAGCAAAAATTGCAGTGAAAATAGTCTTTCCCAATAATCTAGAGAGAATTGCAAAAAAAATCATGTCTTATTTCACATTTTGCACGCTAAACGTCATGTTTCCAAATTCAACAATTAAAACATCCACATTTTTTTAATGTAAACCTTCTGTCTGTTAGGCGTTAGCCTAAAAGACAGAATGCTGACTTGGCTACTCGCGTGGCGGCTGACGTGTCTTCGGTTGGAGTTTTTCCAACGATTTCCCTCAATTCCAATACATTTCTTTGCAATATAAACCATGGCCAAATAATAAGTTTGTAAATTTAACATTTTTTCAACGATTTTCCTCTATTCCAATAAATTTTGTTCCATTATAAACCCTGTCCAAATAATAGTTTTGCAAATTAAACATTTTGTCTCACTTACAAAATCAACAAAATTCCAATTAAATTCAACACTATCAATTTTAAACATTTTCATTTTACTCATTATGAATACATCAGTTTATTGTCATTGTGGGAGAATATCTGTTATGAGGACAGCAAAGACAGATCAAACTTTCGGGAGAAGATTTTTAAGTTATCAACGATTTGTGGTACGTCAATGTATAAATAATTTTTACTTTTGATCAATATTCTTTTTTTTTGTGTGTGTGTGATTATTTGTCAAGTAAACTTTTTTGTTTATTATTGCAGTCAGGGGGTTGTGACTTTTTTCGGTGGTATGATCCCCCGCTGATGGTACTGGAAAGAGTAGTGGGAAGAGAAGTGGACATAAACAAATGCCTTTGGTTTTGTTTAATTTTGTCATGTCTCTTCAATCTGCTCTTTATCTTAATAATCAGTGGGCGGGTATAAGCAAATGGAGTATGAAGTAATAAAAAAATATGGCTAATTTTGTGTTTTGGTGTTGTAAACTTTGCTTTTTAATATGTATTAATTAAAAGGTGAACATCAAGCCCCTTATGTATGTCAGTTTACCTATTTGAAATGAATACAATGTCAGATGTGTATTATTTATATAAAATGTTTGTGACAAGAATACAACATCCAAACATGAGTCACATCAAACCAAGGAAATGTAGATTACAATATCATAATATTAGCCATTCAGAGATTCACACTGTTAAACCAAAGGAATGTATATTCATTCTTATAAGTGTAACATGGAACCACACAAAAACAGAGTTAAGAAAAAATATAGTTTAAACATTCAGAGATTCACTCTGTTCCCACAAAAAAAACATAGTTAAAAAAATTTGAGATTCACTATGTCTTTCTTCCTTCTTATGCAAAAATCAAAGATGTCCAACTATCACTCTGCTTCATATGTTCTGATGACTGCAAAACATAAAAAATTCATTAGATATAACAATTAAAAAAAGGGATGATTAACAAAATTGAAGTATTTAACTGTAGAATATAACCTAAACATAGTTCAGTCATCAAGATTGATTTGTTCTCTGGGATTGAATGCAGAACTGGTAGTAAGCCTTACATTCAGCAATCTCATAGACCTTCTAGCAGGTGATTTTGTTGAAGTCCATCTTGGTTGTGTTAAGGTAGCTTCTGGTTGTGTTGGAGGTGGTGGTGTGGTTGGATTTAATTGGCTTGTTGCAATTGTAATTTCTTCAGGTTGATGTGGCACAATCACTTCCCCATTCACTTGTCCTTGCTGCTAAATCACTGCATCATTCATTTGTCCTTGATGCTCAATCAGTGTCTCATTCATTTCTATGTCATGCACTACCTCATTACTCACTTCCTTCTATCCACATTTTCTTTTGTTATGCCCAAGTTGATTACAAATGGAGCATGTCACTGTGTTTTTTGTTCCACTTTGAAGTTGTCTTGACTTAGAAGGGCACTTTCTTGAACTATGCCCAAGTAGCCTACAATATGAACAATTCACAGTCCCACCCTCTTTACTCACTTTCTGAACCCCAACAGGCCTCTCACCTTGGATGTCATTAGGGTCTTTCCTCCTTAACTTTTTAGGCCTTCCAGCTTTTTTCTTCTTAAAAACTGGAGCAAAGACAGGAGGTAATTGAGTCCTAATCAACATGTCAGGACCATGGATTGCATCAATTGTGTTGTGGTAGGTTTTGATGTATTTATCCCTCTTGTACCAATCTGCCACAAACTCTTCCACTTCGAAGCTACCATAGCACATGACAGAGATAGCATGGGCACATGGAATGACGTGAGCTCCCACCTTCTACAAACGCAAGTCTTACATTCCATGTCAACTACAAATTGTACTCCCCTACATAAAACTTCATATTTGGAGCCTCCTGTCCTGGTGGGAAAACAATGTGTTAAGTCTGTCTTGGTTTTTTTCAATAATGACATGAATCTTAGGGCAAAGTAGTCCAATAGCTTTCTTCATCTTATCTTTCTGCACTTGTATTCTTTTCATCAAAATTCCCCTAATTGTCTCCAATATAATGATTATAGGCTTGTCCCTTGCTTCTACGATTAAGGCATTAAAACTCTCACATACATTGTTAAGAAGGATATCACACTATGGCAATGTGGTAAAATATGACCTAGACCACTGTTGAGGTGGCTTAGCATTAAACCACTTAAATGCCTCTGTATCTAGTTCTTTTAACTTCTCCATGCATTTCTCAAAGAAAAATGGATTTGAAGCCCTAACACAGTCCCATAATGCATCTTTCAATGCAAGTCATTTGTGTAAAAGCTTGAAATTGTTGTATAAGTGTCTAACACTAAATTTGTGCTCTAACTTGGGGCACAAGGTTTCAAGTGCAGGAACCAATCCCTACAATTAAACAATTACTTAGCAAACCAAGTGCAAGAAACATCCTATCTAGTCCTTTTAAAATCTAAAAAAGTAATTATATTTGAATGTATTTTCTGTTTATCTGACATGAAGGTCCAATGGAATGAGTTGACCATGTTGATGTCCTTTTTCAATAAATCAAGAAACCACAACCATGACTGTTTGTTTTCACTTTCCACAACAGCATAAACAAATGGGTATAAATAGTTATTTCCATCAATCCCGACAGCAGTCAACAAGATACCCTCTTGAGAACCTTTCAGATGACATCCATCCAGCCTAATGATATGTTTGCACCTTTCTAAAAACCGTCTCTTCAATGGTCCAAGACAAATGTACAATCTTTGAAATCTATTGCACTCATCTGTCAGCAACTCTACAATAGTACCAGGGCTCCCCCTCTTGAACGCCTCACAATAATCATTCAATCTCAAGTATTGCTCATCATTAAAACCCATGATCAAATTCAATGCATATTGCTTGGCCCTAAAACACTTAGTGAATGATACTTTTGCCTAATGATCCTTGAGAACAACAGCTTGCAAAGCCCTTAAGGGTATCCGTAGACACCCCAATTTCGTACCCCTGGTATGTGACATGACATAAAATATCAAGACCTGTTAAAACATTAACAAATGTCAAGTTACAGGGTCAAAAGTGCAAAAGGACAAAGCAGGATGCGCAAAAGGACGAATTGCAGGGACCAAAGTGCACAAAATGAACAAAGTTTGAATAGTGGGCATGGCCACCATGGAATTTGGGCTTGGCGCCCAAATCCATGGGCATGGCGCCCAAAATGCTTTTCTTCAGCGCACAGTGCACAAACATTTGCCGTAAAATGCAACAGATCCAACGCAATGTACAACCATTTGATGCGCAGAGAAGGAAATTTAATTCCTTCGGTGTCCCTGTTTTCTCCTATAAATACAGAGGCTCGGCTCCTCATTTCAGAACAGAATTCTTTCGCAAAGCTTCACCGCGTTAATGTTACGCTGGAGAAATAGAGAGCGATGTGAGATAGCGAGTGATCACCTCAAAAAGCCTCGAAACTCTGTCAAACTTCCTCCAAACACAAAACCAACCGATAGGAGTGAACCTTAGCCCCCCCCAGCTAGGTATCCACCCTTTTTCCCCGGTCCAAAAATCGTGGAAAGAGCAGTTGCTCTGCCCGATTTAAAAGGCCAAATCAGCAAGAAATAAGCCGTTATTCTGCCCGATTTTAGCCTACCTCAAGCCAAATAAACAAACAAAAACAAACAGTTATCCTGCCCAAATCCCTTGGCCGAAAGTAACTTTCAGAAGCAGTCACGCTGCCCAAATTCACACAACACACAACAACAACAACAACAACAAAAAAGACTCTCTCTCCCCGAGGGACAGAGCGAGCACACCCTAGGCTGTCTGTAAGTTTTGTTTTAAAGTCTTTCATTTTGTAAAAGTATTATTTCCAATCCGGCCCAATGTAGATTTATAAGCAGTTGTGCTGCCCGGATTTAGTTAGGAAATAGTACTAAATGTAGCCGTTATTATGGCCAAATGTTTTCAGATGTATTTGTAATTATTTACTTATTCATTAAAGTCTTTACTTGTAAAAGTATTATTTCCAATCCGGTCCAATGTAAATATATAAGCAGTTATGCTGCCCAAATTTAGTTAGGAAATAATACTAAATGTAGCCGTTATTATGGCCAAATATTTTCAAATATATTTGTGATTATTTGTAAAAGAGACTGTTACAAGTCCGTAAATAATATAGATGTAATGAATGTATTTGTAGGCAGTTAATGCTTTATTTATCTGTTTAATTAATATAACAACAAGCATACTTTAGCCAAAAATTGTTTTGAGACCGAAAGGGCGAGTTGGGTGCCTAGCACCTTCCCAACTCGTAACTTAGCCTCCAAACCCGTTTTCATCATCTCTGGTTTTCTTTTTGGTTTTGCTTTATTTTTTCCTTAAAATAAAGATGGCGACTCTAAAAACATTTTGGACCCAGTGGGGCCTCGCAACATCTTTCTTTGCACTTTCACGTTCTCCCCTAAAAAATGGAGAATGGAAATGGAAAGGTGATGTATTCCTATGTCCTGGTATCCCCTAAACAAGGGATAACTTGACGTAGAAAACCCAAAGCACCCATAGTGATCCGAGATAGGCCATAAGGCTATTTTCATAAAATCCATAGTGGGGGCGCTGCAACATTCCTTCCTTGCACTTTCACGTTTTCCCCTAAATAAGGGAGAATGAGGAATAGAAGGGTGATGCATTTCCATATCCTGGTATCCCCTAAAAAAGGGATAACTTGATGCGGGAAACCCAAAGCTCCCATATTGGATCAAAAATCCACTAAAGGCAACCGAGGCGCATTCCAACGCGCTATCTCGACAGCACTCCTCCCGCACTTTTGATTTCGTCCTCCCCTAGACAAGGGAGGCTGGAACGGGAGCAGTGGATGTCACCGCATCCGTACGGACGCACACCCCTATCCAAGGGCGCGCGGGGCGCGGGAGCAATTTCCCGGGAACCCATAGTATCTTGGGACCATCTCTAAATTTCCCCAAATAAGTATTACCAATCCATTTTGCTCTCACATTGTTGTTATAAAAAGTCCTATGACACTTGTGTTTTGGATTGCATGTCCTGATTTGAAACTGTTTCTTACCTTGAACCTTGGCTATGTAGATCAATTAATCACACCTTTCCTTACACACTGCCCTCGCCATATCCTTCTCATTTTTGGCATATTTAATTGATTTCCCCCATTTTACAGAGTGTCTAGTAACACTAGACTTAAATTCTGCAATATCACTAAAGGTCATCCCAATTTTAAACCTGGGGTCAGACATGTCAACATCCTTGTTGAATGCAACAAATGTTGTAAGTTTTTCCCTTGTTTCTTCATCACTTACACCATCTACATTATCCAAGTCATCATCAGTAGCAGCATACTTGTCATCAAATGCTCCAGTTCCTACCAACACATTCAAGGACATATCAGCAACAACCCATTTTCCTTTGTCATTAGTATTCTTGTTTATACCACCCCAATTAACATCCTTATCAACATTGGCATCAAACAAAACACCACCACCTACATCATAGTCATTGTCATGGAAATCTTCAAGTTCAGTTAACTTATCACTATCATCATCATATTCTCATGTGTTTGGCTCCCATGCATTTAATTGGTCCATATCTACTTGTTTCCTAAAGCCCAGATCATCAAAATCTATGTCAATATCTAGATCAATCCCTGATAAATTAGGATGGATAAAGTATAAACCCAATACATTGTTAATTTGTTACTAGGATTCAAACTGAGCAACTCCCTATCATCTAATATCAAACCAAATTCATACCCACGGTCACCACCTCTTTTGTAGTAACTAGTTTTTTTAACCTGTGTGTTAAACGCACGTCAACTAAATCGTACATAAACAAAATAAAGATGGTAAAAAATCTTAAAAGATAAAATAAGAAGAATCGGTTTATTAACAATTACACATAAGTATATCACTAATCATTATAGATTTTAAAAAAATTCCTTGTATACAACATTTGTTATCTTATTAGTTGGTTTTTTTTATTTTCACCGCATATCAATATCTAGTTTCTTTAAAAAGACACATACGGTTACATGCAATTATTTATTTTGACACTTGTTAATTGTTATTACATATGATACAAACAATGGTAATTGTCTTCTTTGGAACATGAAAGATAGTTTTACATCAGATGAAGTTAATGACAATTTTAGGATAAAAACCTTTTCTCCAACGTTGCTTCCTTTCAAAAAATTTGTTTCAATAATATGATCCCCAAGATTTATGATGATTAGTCTTGTTCAATTGCACAATCCTACAGCATGACCAATGTTTCTCAATAGCATTACTAGAACACCAATTTTAAGTGTCAATTCATGACCTGACAACCCTGAACACTTTATACTATTCAAAAACTCTGTAGAATGAATATTTTCGAACAAACTTGAATTTTTTCCATCCCACAAATAAAATATGAACTCAAATAGGTTCTTCATTTTGAATGATTACTTTTATTAAATTATATTTTTATTTTATAAATAAATAAATTTCTGATAAGAAAATAAGCTAAAATAAAAAATAACGAAATTATTTTAGTAACCTCAATTTAAATTATTTTTGTTTTATTGACTTCATAACTATTATTTTTGTTCAATCAAATATTTTTATTTTACTTTTTTTATAGGATTTTTTTTAAAACTTTTGTTCCGTAAATTATTTTATTTTACTAACCTCCGTATTAAATTATTTTTGTTTTGTTGATTCTGTAATATATATTTTTATAGTGGCTTGTTCCATAAATTATTTTTATTTTACCAACCTTTTATATTTTTGTTTTCTTGACTCCGGAACTATTATTTTTGTTTTAGTTACTATTTTTTTTGTTTAAAGAGAGAAAAATGTTTAAACATAATTAAAAGAGAGGAGATGTTGGTGATGATAAATAAAATATGAATAAGACAGGAGAGAAAAAGAGAAATACAACCAGAAGAGATAAGAAATGAGAGAGAAATAGTGGAATGGTAACTCAAAAGTCAAAAAATTAAAATTGTGATTTTAGAGAGATAAATATACTTTTATATATATATATATATATATATATATATATATATTTTTTTTTTTTTTGAATATATATTTTTATAGTGGCTTGTTCCATAAGTTAATTTTATTTTACTAACCTCTTATATTTAGTTAATTTTATTTTACTAACCTCTTATATTTTTGTTTTCTTAACTCCGGAACTATTATTTTTGTTTTAGTTACTATTTTTTTGTTTAAAGAGAAAAAATGTTTAAACATAATTAAAAGAGAAGAGATGATGGTAATGATAAAGAAAATATAGAGAAGACATAAGAGAGAAAGATAAATACAACCAGAAGAGATAAGATATGAGAGAGAAAGAGTGGAATGGTAACTCAAAAGTTAAAAATTTAAAAGTGTGATTTTGGAAGGATAAATATACCTTTGCCATTATATATATATATATATTGATGTGGCAAAATGCATAGCTTGGGCCGTCCTTGAGATGAGTAGGATATCTGGGCTTTGGATCGTCCTCCTTGAGCCTGTTAAGATCACAAACAAACCTGAGTGGAAGTGCAAGGCAAGGCCTCGCGAAACCCCTCCGGCGTGAGAGTAAGTATCGAATGATTGTCAAAATATGAATTGACAGAGTAACGAGGCTCAAAAAGTGTGTGTACCTTGTTAATGATGATGATGAGGTATTTATAGGCCCTTAAGGTGATTGAATCCGTCTAGGATTCAGTTTTCATAGGTGCCGAGTCAATCAAGGGGTGAATCCCTTGATTTTAGGCGAAACAGGCGGCTGACCGCGCAGATGTAGAAGTTGATAAGGCAAGTGTTCTGCCTAAACATGGAAACCTTCAACTTGTCTTGGAGAGCAAGCCACCGGCGTTCCCTATGTAATGTGTGTTCGGACGAGCAGGGCTCTGCCCGGCTATTCTACGTTGCTCTCTGGACTTGTTGTAGATCCGAAGTATGGCCCCTGGTCGGGCAGGCAAGGCCAATGCTCGACCAGGTTTGGACAAGATGAGTCTGACTCCTTTGCTAAGCATTTATGATACCTGGGCATTGCCCCTGGTCGGACAGGCAAGGCCGTTGCCCGCCCAGGTTTGAGTGAGAGTTGCACTGCTTGGTGATCGCTGGCCCTATCATTCTGCTCGTTGGGCTGTGGGCCCCATAGGCATTGTGCACGCGATTGGCACATGATGTTAACTCGTGCATTGCCCGTGCCCCGGCTTGGGCCGGGTATATCAGTGGCCCCTAGCTTCCTGTCTGGCGGGCATTCATGCTCGGAGCGGGGAGCATTCAAATTTGCTAGTCGCACGGGCTTTAACACTTGTGAATTCTTGGTAGAATCAGGAATTCATCGGGGAAAACTTGAAGCGTATCACTGAAGCTTATTGTTTAGGGCGTGCCAGGCGCGTGTATGGAAAAGCGCGTGAGCCGTCAGAAGCTGAATCGACAGGACAGGGCGCGGACCACGAAGCGACGCATTCAATGCGACGTGCCCTTTGGTGATGATGGGCCGCCCGTTTGGACGCCGTTTCGGGCTTCGAGCTTTTTCCCCCCAAGAATTTCAGAGATCGGCCTATAAAAGGCAGCCTCTCCTTCCCTTTTTCTCTTTTATCACCCTCGAGTTTTAGAGAGAGAAATTCCTGAAGAACTTGAAGCTGTTGCCGATGTTGCTGCTGTGATTTCTCCTGAGTTCCGATAAGTTCGTGCTTCCTTCATCAGTTCCATCTTTGGGGTTCGCAACCTCTGCATCGGCCTTAGTTCCCCCTTGAGTTGCCTACAGAAGACGCTCCAACCTAGAAAATCACAGTAAGTTTTCTCTGCTTTTGTCTTTCCCGGATTTATGGATGTATTTCGGTTTCTTTCTCTATCTCTTTATGCCTCTACTAGGGTTTTAGTGTGCCCCTAGGTAGAGATCGAGGAGTAGAAACCACAATCCTGCTTGCTAGGCGGGCAGAATCCCTAGACTTAGGATTTTCTTTTCTTTTTCTGATAGTTACCCGGACAGAGCTTTGATAGCCATTTTCCTCGATCTCTTTGTAGATGTCGGATATGTCTGAGAATGACCGCGAGGCTTTCAGGTATGGTGGGAGAAATGACTCGCTTAGCAGCGAAAAGTCCCCATCAATTAGTGTTGAATGCGATGAGGGAGCCAAATCCGTGGCCGGGCCAACGGTTCGAAGGCGTGCAGTGGATCCCGTGGTTGATATAGTCGACTCCTCTAGCGAGGAATATTCTGGCGAGAAGAGTGTGACCGGTGGCTTTGCTGGCGGGCAGGGCCTCGACCAGCAAGTAACCCTTGTTGGAAACTCGGCTGAACGAGTTAGATCTGAGCGGGTAGATTTTGCCAGAAAGGCTTCAGAGGCCGATGAGGCAGACAACTTGACTCTTGCCCGTCGCTTCAAGAAAACTGGCCGCTCTCAGGCGGAAGTGGCCCCCCCTGAGGAAGAAACAAATGGCCAGGACGGAGTTCCCATTGCCCGCTTCTTCACCAGAGCAGGTGGCTCTCAAGTAGAGGTTCCCGTTGATGAAGTGATCGAGGATGAAGAAGAAAAGGGGGAGGAGCCCGATTGGTACGTCAATGCAGATGAAAGCCGTTATGCCGCTCATTGGGCCACCCTAGACACGACAGACAAAGTGACTGCATGGCTTACTTCCCTTGGTGTTGATCCTGCTTACTATCGAGCAAGCAAAATGGACGTTCCTGCCCGGGTCAACCTCTCCCGCGAGCAGGGGAATGAGCTCTTGTTCTTTGCCGACTTCTTCCACGTCGGGCTACACCTCCCGCTAGAGCCCTTCCTGGTAGATTTCTTATATGAGACCAAGGCCGTCCCGTGCGATCTGATGTTGAATACTGTCCGTGCCATCACGACTTTCACGGTGGCGAGCAGGCTGCTAGGATTTGAGCCGGACATGTATTTGCTCCGGAAATTATTCATTTTTGCCCCGAGCACGGGAGGGAGGATCGGAGTGAGGGCAAATTCCAATTTTTTAAGGTTATTGTCCGAGGTCCCGGGGAAAGTGGAGTCTTGGGACAGGAGGGTCCTCTTTATTGAATCACGGGTTGGCTGGCCGTTCATGCCCACGGCAGTTAATGAAATTAAAATCCCCAAGGCCTCCAAACAAGACTTTAGCTCGGGAGAGACTGCCCGATTAGCTGTGTTGAAGGCCGCCGTGGGTGTGATAGAGGAGAATGAGAAGCGCGTCGGCCAGCAATTTCTTCTTGACTGGAAGGAACTGGTCTGTAATCCGCGTTATTTGTGTCTGGCCGGGGTGATGCGGACAGAGGTCCCCGAGGTGGAGCCCCTCCTAATTCATGTGCCCGAAAACCCTCACCCTTACTGGGATGACTGCCACGGCCAGATGTTTAAGCATGAGTGCGTTGAGTGCCAACGGTTAGGCCCGGGTGGCAACTGCTGACAAGTTTATGAAGACCATGACGGTTGCCTGCCAATCTTTAATATTTTCTGTTTTGCTCATATCTTTCTCGAGCCCATTCTAAACTCATATTGTTTTGTCTCGTCTCAGGAATGAAGAACTTAGCTGTTTTGAGGCAATGAAAAGAGAGGCGGCCAGGCAGGGATAACTTTGTTGAAGCGCAGGTGCCGTTTTGCCCACCAGCCAAGAAAACTCCGGACTTGGGCGGGCATGGCTTGGCTAAGAAAGTGGCGGTGCCTAAGACTGCTGCTACCGCCAAAAAGGGGGCGATGCAGAAAGAGGCTATCCCGGCCATAACCATTGACTCCGCCGAGCCGCCTGTTGCCAACATCCCTGTGGTGCCCGCTGCTAAGGAGGCCACGGCAAAAGGCAAGAGGAAGAAAAGTTTAAGCCTCTCTTGGCCAGTGAGGTCGCCGCAGGCTCAGCCCGACCACTCCGCTACTTCGGGCCGGGCACAGCTTGGAGGCGGTGGCTTCAAGATGCCCTCCACTACCAGCGCAGCTCAGGCTCTGGTGAAGGAAATTTCTGGAGATGCCCCACTATTGGGGGGTATCGACCTTTATGCCCGCGGGAGCCCGGGAGGCATGGTGGGCAAAGGTGTCATAGAGAGGGCCTTGCATGATGATCTTGCCCGTGATCGTGACACGGCCGGCCATGTATTGGTTGGAAACGTTGGTCTCTGCTTGAGCGAGGTAAAGTAGTTGACTGCAATTTACCTCTTTCTTCTCTGTTTATTTCATGTTTCTGACTCATTCTCTCTGGTCGCAGATTGCTTCCACGTGTACTAATCTCTATGATAGGTACAACGAAGAGAAGGCAGCAAGCAAGAAGGCGGAGGCTGATAGTAAGGCTCACGAGCACGGCCAAAGAAGGTCGGCCGGTGGCTCGCTGTGGCCGATGAGCGGAGGCCATAGCTGCGGCGACCAAGAAAAAAGGCTGAAATGTTTGAGCGTGTCATGGGTCGCCCGAATGGCGATTTGCTTGCCGAGGCAGAGTTGGTCGGCCGGTGAAGAAGAACAGTGACACGGAGAAAGAGTCGACCATACGGCGCGGTCACTGCTAAGAGGATCTCTTGGGCAGGAGAAGTTCCCTCCGTATGCAGGCCATCAAGGATGGGAAAAGCGTTGAGGAGCTGGTGCAGAAGCTGAAGAAGGCCGAGGAGTCCGCAGTGGAAAACTATAAGAAGTCGAAGAATTTCGAGAACGCTGTGGACGCGGCTATTCTTCCCTACTACGCCCATGGCACTAATCATATATTACGGATGCTCGCTGGCCATGGCGGAGTAGGAATGAGGACCATGGCAGAATGGGCCGTGCTCGACCCCTACGCTGAAGCTGCTCGCCCTTTCCATGCCTTGGTCCCTTATACCAAGGATGAACTCGCCACCATGGCTCAGGGCGACGTTGATGCTGGTCGGGCACCCTGGGTTCCCCCGCCTGTGGACGAAGTGAACGTCTGCTCGCTGATCGAAGCCTTAGAATCTGAAGATGAGGTTTTGAAAGAGGCCGAGCAGATTGAAGCAGAGTCTCAGGCCAAGGCGACTGAGGATGAAGCTGCCCGTAAAGAGCTGAACCTCCAATATCAACAACAATATCAAGCCGGTCCCAAAGAGCTTCCTCCTCCTCCTCCTAAACAAGCTTAGAACTCTAACTGGCCTGCGCGCCATTATTTTTTGATTTTTCCTTGTAATTTTTCATCTTGATTACAATGGACTATATTTTTTGTTGGTAGATATCATGTGTACCTCTTTCAGTCCAGCTGGTTTGATACTTTGATTTTGCTTGATGATTGTTTTCTTTCAATTTTTATCCTGTCATATGTTAATACAAGTACTGGTGCTCCCCAGAAATCATATCGAGCAAAATATAGGAACAACCTTAAACAAGTATGATTACCTACTTAAAAATAACAAGAGTAATTAAACGAGCTTATTATTTTAAGTTGAGATGTTACCCGAACGAATACCGGGTACGATTGCTTGGATCTGACCAAGGCTTTGAACGAATGAGCTTCCAGAAGATTGCCAAGCGGGCAGGGCCCAGCTCTCAAAGGCGACCAACAACCGGGCATGGCCTTTGTTCGACGTGGGTAGTTCGAAGCGGTTGCTAGTATATCTTCCGGGTATGGAGATCTACGGTTAACATTGTTGCTCGGTCACTGTAGGAATCCGAGGTAATTAGCCGCAATCTTGTAGGCATGGCCTCTATCGCCCAGGGCGAGCATCCTAGTATATGAACCTGGGCATGGCCGCATCTCACCCACAGAGAGGATAAGCTCATCGATACTAGGGAATTATGAGGATTGTTGACCGGGCATGGCCCAATCTGCTCGCCGGGCGAGCAGAATTCAGCCAAACAAGTCCGAACAATCGTAGATCAACAATTAACTGATTAATTTGAAAATTCTGAACTGGAAAATTTGCCAACAACTTGCCTTTTATTGATAAATGATCAACGACCCTCAACAGGACTGAGGTCTTGCCCATTTGTTTCCTTGATTTAGGGGTAATATTTTTTGAGGTGGTCTGCATGCCAAGGATGTTTCAAGTCTTTTCCCTCTGGAGTCTGGAGCATGTAAGTGCCCTCTCTTATTATTCCAGTAACTCGGAAAGGACCTTCCCAATTAGGAGACAACTTCCCCCATTCTGCCCGCTGACCGGTTACCTCAATCTTCCTGAGTACTAAGTCCCCGACAGAGAAGGCTCTGCCTCGAACTTTCTTGTCATGGTGAGCTTTTGCCCTTTGCTTGTAGTTGACCATTCTGAGCCGTGCATCCAACCTTCTTTCTTCGAGCAAATCTAAGTCCATGGGCCGAGCAAGATGATTGTTTTGCTCACTATAATGTGAAACCCTGTAGCTAGGCAAGGCCATTTCCACCGGGATCATAGCCTCAGGCCAGCCAGGTGAGTGCAAATGGAGTTTCCCGGTTGGTCCTCGAACGCAGTGGTTCGGCGCCTGAGGCGATTGTAATTCTTACGCCCACTTCCTCGCCGCCTCTTCTATGTTAGTTTAAGCGTGCAAAACTTGTTTGTTAGCAGCCTCTGCTTGGCCATTACCTTGAGGGTAAGCGACGGACGACTGCCAATGTTTGACGCCCAAGCGAGCACACTCTGCTGTGAACTTGTCCGAGAATTGAGTGCCATGATCTGAGATGATTGCTCGAGGAAGCCCAAATCGGCACCATACTTGATCGTGTACAAACTTGATGACATTTGCCTCCGAAATTTTGGCCAGGGGTTTTGCCTCAATCCATTTCGTGAAGTAGTCTATGGTGACAACGGCGTATTTGTACTTGTATTGTGCCAGCGGGAACGGGCCGATCAGATCGATTCCCCACATGTCGAAGGGCCAGGCCGCTACGACTGGGGTTTGCATTGTGGATGGAAGCCTTGGTATGTCCGCATATCTTTGGCACTTGCCACATTCACGAACATATTTTTCTGCGTCCTTTCTCAAGGTAATCCAGTAATATCTGCTTTCGCGGGACCACTTTTCTCGCAAGACTCTTGTGCGGGTGGCCGCCACATTCCCTTCATGTACCTCATACAAAAGCATACTCGGTTGGTTACGGGGGTACAAAGCATAGGTCGACCTTAGATCGCTTGACAAGATTCCCCACTACCGAAGTAGCGGCGCTTGGCTTCGGATTGTGGCCTTGACCTTATCTGCAGGCGAGAACTTCACGCCGATGTAATCCTTGTAGTCATCAATCCAGCTTCTGACCGCTGGCTCGATGTCCATAATGACTGGTCTATCGATGGCGGGAGTTTCCATGTGCTCGATCATTACTGAAGGATTTAGCAAAGCAAGATTTTCCTCGGCGATCTTGGACAGGTAGTCTGCTCGCATGTTGTCTGCTCGGTCAATCCTGATCATTTCCCAAAACTTGAAATTTTTCAAGATTTCCTTGACTAGCTTCGCGATGCTTAACGGGGTAGGGTGGTGTACCATGTATTCCCCACGAACTTGGTTCCTGACTAAGCTGTGAATCCGAGTCTGTTGTGACGACCTCTGACCATGTCCGTTGCGAGCTCGAGCCGGCGATCATTGCTTCATACTCGGCAGCGTTGTTGGGCCGAAATTTGAGCAGGAGAGCTAGCTCGAACTACGTGATTTCATCGGGAGCTACGAGAAGGATGCCGGCCAGCCCGACTTTGCTCGTTGCACCATCCACATAAAGATCCCAACGGTAGATTTGGTCGGGGTTGTGGCAATTGTTTTGCTCGGGTTCCAGGGCCGCTTGGTCTCGGGATCCTCGTCTTTGGGTGAAACTTGTTTCGACCAAGAAATCGGCCAATGCTTGTGCTTTGATTGCTCGCCTGGGCAAGTAGTCTATGTGGAACTTCGGTGAGCTCGATCGACCGGTTAAGCAATCTACGATGTATCGAGGTTTATGTAGAGACTTTCTTGTGAGGGAGTGCGTCTGTATACTATGATTATGTGTGCAGAAAAATAAGCCCTTAATTTTCGGGCAGCTATGACAAGTGAGTAGGCTAATTTTTCTACATTAAAATAACGACCCTCAACAGGACTGAGGGCCTTGGATACATAGTACACATGTTTTTGAATATCTAATTCCTCCCTGACTAAAACAGCGGCCACGGCCTGGTCCGTGGCTACTAGATATACAAATAAGGGCTCACCGGGCTTAGGGCTGCTGAGGAGAGGTGGTTTGCCAAGATATTCCCTGAGTTGCTCGAGGGCCTTGGCACAGTCCGCATTCCACTCAAAACCCTTGTTGCCGCGCAGAACTTTGAAGAAAGGGAGGCATTTTTCACCGGTGGCCAGAGATGAAGCGGCTTTAAGGCAATGACTCTGCTTTAAGCTATTTGGATGTGCTTGATGCGATAAAGGTCGCTTCCATGTCGGCGAGGCTTGTATCTTCTCCGGGTTGGCCTCTATACCGCGCTGATTGACCATGAATCCCAGGAATTTCCTTGCTCGGACACCGAAAGCGCATTTACTCGGGTTCAGCTTCATGCTGTGCTTGCGCAAGTTGGCGAATGTCTCGGCCAAGTCAAGGGTATGGTCGCGGCCCTTTGTCTTGATGACCATGTCATCTATGTAAGCCTCCATATTTCTGCCGATTTGAGAGCCGAAAACCTTGTTGACCATGCGCTGGTAAGTGGCTCCTGCATTTTTCAGCCCAAAGGGCATCATTTTATAGCAATAGAGACCGCCAGCTGCCCGGAAGGCTGTCTTCGCCTTGTCTTGCTCGTTCATTTTGACCTGGTGGTAGCCTGAGTACGCGTCCAGGAAACTGAGCATCTCAAATCCGGCTATAGAGTCGACCAACACATCTATGCGGGGCAGCGGATAGCAGTCTTTTGGGCAGGCTTTGTTTAGGCTGGTGAAGTCCACGCACATCCGCCATTTATCGTTTGCCTTTTTGACCATCACCACATTAGCTAACCAGGTCGGGTACTGAATCTCCTCGATAATGTCAGCCTTTAGGAGTTTCTCGACCTCTGCTTTGATTGCGACATTCTTCTCGGGCGAATACTGTCTTGGTCGCTGTTGAATGGGCCGGGAAGTAGGATCAACATTGAGGTCATGGCGGGCAATGTTCTCACTTATACCCCGCATGTCCTCGACCGTCCAAGCGAACACATCCAAGCTATTCTTCAATAACTCAATCAGTCTTTCCCGAGCTTCAGGAGGCATGGCCTTCCCGATTTTTATTTTACGCCGGGGTAGAATTTGGGATTGATAATGATCTCTTCGGCTCGCCTGCGGTTGAATATCGGGCTCGTCCCGGACTTGCAAGGTGTCCATCTCAATGTCTTGTGACTTGGGGCGTTTCTCCTTGTGTCCAGAAGGGCCTGGGGCCGGAGCTTGCTCGGGAGGCTCTATTTCCATGGGTTCGGCCGCTTCATGAGTTTCCCCGAGCTCAATATTGTTGATGGAAGTTGACGCTGGGGTAGGTTCAGCGGAAGCTATTGCAGTCTGATCGGGAAGGTCCACAATCGAGTTAGGAACTGCATCTGCTTGATCGGGAATGTCCACAATCAATTTTTGTTTCTTCCTCTGAGTTTCCCGGACATACTCCCACATTGCTCGGGGCTTGCTATTGAGGATCCCCACCCCGTTTTCAGTGTAAAACTTGGCTTTTTGGTGGGGAATGGAAACGACCATCTGGAACTTGGCCATTGCTGGAGCACCTAAAATGCAGTTGTATGCCGATTTTAGGTCGATCACTAAGAATGTGATCATCTCAATCCGTGTTTGGGCCCCATCACCCATGAACACCTCCAGCTCGATCGTGCCCTTGACGCTCACCTGGTGATTGGTGAACCCTTCAAGCTTTCCCAAATATGGCTTGAGCATGGTGTCTGAAAACTCCAACCCTTTGAAGCAGGAGTAATACATGATGTCCCTGCATGCTCCAGTATCAAGCAAAACTCTATGAACTTGCCAGTTGTTGACTAGGCAGGAAATAACCAGTGGTTGCTCAGATGCTAATGGAGTGCTTCGCCAGAGAAAAAACATATGCTCGCTCTCTGCCCATTGTATTGGAGAGTTGATGACCTAGACAAAGAATATATATGCTTCCCGAGCTGAGTGTTGGACGGGAGCTCTTCCTGAATCATGTTAATTACCCCCCGAATTTGAGGGGCCTGGCCACCTCTTCCTATCGGGGGTCTTCCTTGGTCATTATTAGCATTGTTCCCTGCCCCCTGATCTTTCTTGAAGCGGTCCAGCTTGCCCGCATTGATCAGCTTTTGGATTTCTCGTTTCAATACTACGCATTCTTCCGTAGTATGTCCAGTACCATGATGATAGTCACAGTACTTGTTGGGATCCCGGGTATAAGCAAGTTCGGGATCAAGTGGAAATGGGACGGGCAGCGCGTCCCCTACTTGAAACATAATTTCTTCACGCGTTGTGTTAAGCGGGGTGAACTGAGCTTCTCTGAACAGCTTTTGCCCGGGAGTAGATGATTTCTTCCTGTCTTTGCTCGAGCGGCGGTGGCCCTCCGGGCTCTAGTCAGCTGGCGAGGCCGAGCCGCCTCGAGCCTTGTCTTTGTTTTTGGCTTTATCCGCCTCTCGAGCCGAGTAAAAGATGAGAGTTTGCGAGCAATTCTGCCTTGGAAGCCCCCGGGTTCATTGCTAGCATAGTCTTCAGTGGCCCTGCCCTCATGTTGTTGAGATAGCAAAAGGTGATCTCTAGGTCACTGGTCGCGGTCACCTGCTCGAGCATCTCCTCGAACCTTTTCGTAATCGCTTCGTAGGATTCGTTATCTCCCCGCTGATCTTAGCAAGGTCGAGCGGTTCTTTGGGGTTGGGCTGCATTGCCGAATTCCTCCAAAACTTCTCTCGAGCACCGCCCACCCCCAATGGTTCCCAGGGAACTCGCTAACCAGCTTGCGCCTTTCCCTGGAGGGCTCCCTCGAATGCCCGCATTTTCAAGGCCTCAATATCTGTGACCATCCGAATTTGTGCCTCGAATGATCTGAGCCAATCGCTTGCCCGCGTCTTCCCGAAATATTTGTCAAACTGTGGGAAGATGACCCCTTGTGCGGGTGGCGCATTTTCAATCTCTGGAGTGAAAGTGGCCGCCTCCAATGGCTTAGTGACGCCATAACAAGGCTTGGCCACGGCTAGGCTTGCCATTTGTTTTGCCATGTCCCTTTTCATGACCTCCATCTTCTCGGACAGCCGTTTCTCCGCGTCCTCTGTTAGTCTTGAAGAGTGGGCGGGATCCGAGTGGTCGCCACGCACATACGGGCAGAAGGTGGGCTCGCATGAAGATCCGACCTCCTGTGTGATGCGGGCTTTGTATTTTGGCCGTTGCGCTTCTGCCTCTGCGCATTCACGGGCTCTACGGCGACCATGACTCTCATCGCGAGCAAGATGCTCCCGTCGGTGGTGATGCCCGTGTGAATGATGTTGGCGGCTGTACCTACTTTCAGCCTGGTCATCTGCTCGCTTTACTGCATCCACTCTGTTAGACGGCACATGAACAACAGAGGGGACCCGTCTGCTCTGAGCGGGCAGCTGTTGGGAGGCATGGCCATCGCCAACAAAGCCGGGCGCTAAGAGCGATATCATATCCGCCACCGTCGATCGAACATGGCCTAAGGCGAGCAGTTGTTGATTGAGAGCATACATCTTACTATAATACTCCGCCTGAACTTGCAGAGCAGCCGCTTATTGATCGGGATTTTGTCCGGGCAGATTACTATGGCTACCTTGACTGTTCTCCCGCTGGCGATTGAGCTGCATCCTGAGATCTTGTGAACGAGCATCACGTGTCTCATTAATGACCAGTCTGGCATCGCGTTGGCTCGCACGGCTCTGACTAGCGTGTTGGGAGGTTTGCCCCTCCACATATTGCACGTCATTGCCATGAGTGGCATGACCAGCAGCCACTTTCTGGTTTCGAGTTTGCACCCCGTGCGGTGCTCTTGGGGGAGGGTTGTTTCCGACTTGGTGGCTGCCGGCCTGTTGATGGCTTGCGGTGGCATAGTGCTTGCTACCCTTTCCAGCCATTGGAACAGAGAGGAATTAAGAGTTTGTACCGGAAAAATTTAGAAGGAAGTGGTGAAACTTCGTTTCCTGGCAATGGAACCAAACTGATGTGGCAAAATGCACAGCTTGGGCCGTCCTTGAGATGGGTAGGATATCTGGGCTTTGGATCGTCCTCCTTGAGCCTGTTAAGATCACAAACAAACCTGAGTGGAAGTGCAAGGCAAGGCCTCGCGAAACCCCTCCGGCGTGAGAGTAAGTATCGAATGATTGTCAAAATATGAATTGACAGAGTAACGAGGCTCAAAAAGTGTGTGTACCTTGTTAATGATGATGATGAGGTATTTATAGGCCCTCAAGGTGATTGAATCCGTCTAGGATTCAGTTTCCATAGGTGCCGAGTCAATCAAGGGGTGAATCCCTTGATTTTAGGCGAAACAGGCGGCTGACCACGCAGATGTAGGAGTTGATAAGGCAAATGTTCTGCCTAAACATGGAAACCTTCAACTTGTCTTGGAGAGCAAGCCACCGGCGTTCCCTATGTAATGTGTGCTCGGACGAGCAGGGCTCTGCCCGGCTATTCTACGTTGCTCTCTGGACTTGTTGTAGATCCGAAGTATGGCCCCTGGTCGGGCAGGCAAGGCCAATGCTCGACCATGTTTGGACAAGATGAGTCTGACTCCTTTGCTAAGCATTTATGATACCTGGGCATTGCCCCTGGTCGGACAGGCAAGGCCGTTGCCCGCCCAGGTTTGAGTGAGAGTTGCACTGCTTGGTGATCGCTGGCCCTATCATTCTGCTCGCTGGGCTGTGGGCCCCATAGGCATTGTGCACGCGATTGGCACGTGATGTTAACTCGTGCATTGCCCGTGCCCCAGCCCATATCATATATATATATATATATATATATATATATATATATATATATATATATATATATATATATATATATATATATATATATATATATATATAGATGATGATGAGTGAATTGCTGAGAACTTTTTTAAAAATTTTGGTGGGTGGTGAAATTGGTTTTACCAGAATATCCTGAAACTGCAACATGACTAAATGCCTATGAAGCAATTCTCTTCAATGACCTCATATGATATAATATTTGTAACTAATTCAATACAAAATGAAGCCTTAGAAATGAATTATATGACTAGTTTTTTTAACCCGTGCGTTAAACGCACGTCAACTAAATCGTATATAAACAAAATAAAGAGGATTAAAAAATCTTAAAAGATAAAATAAGAAGAATCGATTTATTAACAATTACACATAAGTATATCACTAATCATTATAGATTCTAAAAAAATTCCTTATACACAACATTTGTTATATTACTAAGTTATTACCCGTGCGATGCACGGTTGACTTAGTGTTGTTTATGAAATATAATTTTGTAGATATAATCTACAAGCTATTTGAATGAATCAATAACAAATGCCCTTATAATTAATAAATATTAATAAATAAATAAAAAATGTGTGAAATCACACTGAATCATAAAACAAAAAATTCATGGGAATTATAAAATCGAACAAATATTCCTAGTGTGAGTGTGAGACGGAAGAAGGGGAGGGGAAGTACCACGAAGACAGACTCGTCAAGGAGGGGAAGTATTTCGCAGTGGTTGTTTGTGGTGTTGGTGGAACACATTTAATTAAATTAGATAAAATCCATTTTAAATTGACCGAGTTGGTAAAATAATAAAAATTAAAAAACTTCTACCATGAGAATTGAGGTAAATAGTGTTTTTTATTTTAAAGTTGTTTATAATAAGATGATTTTTTTAACTTGTAATAAATAATTAATTTTTTTAATTAGAATAATTTTTTAAAAAATGAAAAATTAGGTAAATATTCAAAATTGATCATATGAATATGTAATTGAAAGATTAAAATCTATGATAATTGATAAAATCTATCTACCAAAAAAAATTACCATGAAAATTTGGAGTCAGTTAAAATCAAATGTGATAAAATATATTCTATTTTAACCGATTTTGGTAACAAAAATGGTAAAATAAATTTCTTTACCATGTATAAAGAAGACATCGGTTTTAAAATTTATCCGGTTTTAATTTTTGGCAAAAAAAAAGAATTTAAATATATAATACCGTATGCACAGTCTTAGTATTTTATTTTTATTTTTGTAAAAGTTGTTTATAATAAGATTATTTTCTAAGCTTGTAATAAATAGTTAAAATTTTAATTTGAAAAATTTGAAAAAAAAAACGAAAAATAAGGTAAATATTCACAATTGATCATATGAATATTTTATTAAAATATTAAAACCTATGAGAATTGATAAAATCTATCCGCCAAAAAAACATTTACCATGAAAATTTAGTCTTAATAAAGTGAAACACATTTAAATCAAATGTGATTAAATATATCTGATATTAACTAATTTTGGCAGAAAAAATGGTAATTTTTTTTACAATGTATAAAGGATGCAACATTTTTAAAACTATATATATATATATATATATATATATATATATATATATATATATATATATATATATATATATATATATATATATAGTACTGTATGCATGACTTTAAGGTAAATATTCACAATTGATCATATGAATATGTAATTGAAATATTAAAACCTATGAGAATTGATAAAATCTATTTGTCAAAAAAAAATTACTATGAAAATTTGGAGTCATAATCAAATAGAACGCTTTTAAATCAAATGTGAAAAAATATACCCGGTATAAACCGATTTTTTTAAAGAAAAAATGGTAAAAAAAACTTTTAGCATGTATAAAGGAGGCATCATTTTTAAAATTTATCCGGTTTAAAATAATAATGTATATACATATATAGTACCGTATGCACGGCTTTAATTGTTTTTTTTTTGCCAAAGCTGTTTATAATAAGATAATTTTCTAAACTTGTAATAAATAGTTTAAAATTTTAATTAAAATATATAAAAGCAACGAAAAATAAGGTAAATATTCAAAATAGATCATATGAATATGTAATTGAAAGATTAAATCTATTCCCAAAAAACATTTTTACCATAAAAATTCAAATTTCTAATCAAGTGAAATATGTCTAAATCAAATGTAATAAAATCTATCTCGTACTAATCAATTTGGCAGAAAAAAATATAATAATAAACTTTTACCATATATAAAGGAGACACCTGTTTTAAAATCTATATGGTTTTAATTTTCGGCAGCAAAGAAAAAGAAAAAAAATACAACTTCACAAGAAGTTGACACGTCGAAGCACATAATTCCTTTAAAACTTTGTACATTCAACACAAATTTGTCATGTGGCAGCAATAACTTCTATTTTAATAATAGTTAATAAACTAGTAATTAATAATTAATATATATAGATTAGTAGAAGAACAAATAACATAAAATTGTCTTGTGAATAATTTGTATTAATTAAATAGTATGAAAATGAAAAGAGATGAAAATTGAAGAGTTTTAGTGAAATTAAATTTGTATAAATTAGATAAGATAAAATATAGTTTAATTAAGCGATATTTGAAAAAAATAAAAACAAAATCCTTAATTCCTATCGTAAATTTACTTGTGAAACGATATCCTAAATCTGTTTTATCTTATCAAATTAGTTTTAGGATTTTTATCTTATCCAATTAGATTTAGGATTTTTATCTTAAACTAATCAATTTTGGTAAAAAAACAAAAAACCTTTACCATTTCGATTGTGACACGTGGCATCACAAAATCCCTTTAAAAGTTTTATTGAAGAATAAAAAAGAAGAATATCATTAATCTTGGAAACAAAGTAAAAACATTTTAAAGCAATTCAAATTCACGCATGGGCGCGCCCACACGCACAAAACACGTAGAACAAATTTAAATTGGCTCAATTTGAGTGAAAATAGAATATAAAAAACTCAATTTGTGATAAACTATAATGATGCGTCCAAGAAATCTGGATGCACTGAATAAGCCCAATCCGTACACCTGACTTTCAACGTGTACGTAGATCCTCAAAGCCCAACTCTGCAATACAAGTGAACAAACATGAACTGGGCAGTGGCACTCCTGCAGCCTCCTCGTGAAAATCAAGATATCGAATTATCGAGAGTAAATAATTCGGCAGAGTTTTGGCTAGAGAATTAGATTGCGCATACCTCTCTCCATATTTTGCCAAGCTTTTATATGCACCGGAAGGTATAACCGCCCCTAACCATGAATAACCACCCATGATTGACATTAACTGCCCATGATCTCTATTAACCGCCTATAAATGCCATTAACTCCCCCACAAACGGTCATGGCTTTTAATGAAAACGCATTTAACTAGCACACTAATGGCAACGGATTATCCAGAGAATTTGCCGGTCATTGTCGCTAGCTAAGATTCTTGCTCGGGTATGCCCACCCTCAGCTAATAACTTGGTCTTTCCCGGACAAGGATGTCCTCAACTGATAGTAGCTCTTATTAACGAAGACGAGCAATAATGCTCGCTTATCAATTTTGCTCGTTTAGCCGAGCCCCCATCTCGCAAGTATCTTACCTGATAAAAGCTAAGGTTTCACCCGCTTACTCACGTAACACCTTTGCTCGCTTGCTCGGAGGAACAACGTCGAACACGTGGCTCATGGCTTGGGCCTATTGGGCCAAGCAGTTCAGTAGCCCCCAACTCCTTATCTTACCGAGTATTCATGCTCGTAACGAGGAGGAACCCAAAAAATTTTAAAACACACTTCTTTCGGATTATCTTGGAGCCAAAATGCTGAGTGGGCGGCAATTCACGTTTTAAGGCGCTTGAAAGGATGAAACGAAAAATTCCTTATGCCCATTAAATGCTGCCTCGTTCACCGCGCCTCGTGCTTCGGGCCCAATGATTTGATCCCTTAACCAGCGGTTTTGCTGGGTATAAAAAAGCGGAAGTTTCCTCTTTTTACAACTTTACACTTCCTACGATTCTCAAACGCTTAAAGGAAAGAAGAACAGCCAAAGAATTCTGCAACTTCTCATCACGAGCCGCTTCCCAAGTTCAATCCTTCTCAAGACTTTCGGAAGCAAAATCAAGACCTTCCCGAACTTCCAGGTATTTCGCGTTTCCTTCCTCACTCTTCCACATCATCTTCTTTAATTGAATTCTGAATTAGGGTTTATACTGTTTAAACCCCCTTTCTGTTTTTCTGCCAACTGTTCATCCAATTAATGTAATAGACCCAAATCCAATCCCCTTTGTTCTTCACCAATTACCAGCCCTTTTTTTCAACCCAGACCGAGAGAATCGAGAAATCCATGATCAATACCCCGTTTACTGATCTCAACCTGTTTACCACAGTCAATTTTGTCGCACTTCACCCAATCAATATCTAAACTGCACTTCTCGATTCCTCTTCCTGTAGGATGTCTAGCGAAGAAACTGTCTCCGAAATTGAAGGCCGGAGCTACGACCATGAAGCTCCAGAAGAAATGCCTTTGCCCTCGACCTCGTCCTCTGAAGAGAGCGAGCAAGATGTGGTTCCGTTGATTACTCGCCGACGAAAACCTGTACCACTAAGCGAGCAACCAGTGAACAGTGGCTCCCAGATCCCTTGTGAAACCGCACAAGCAGATGATCTTCCTCACCCAAACGACCAACTACCTGGGCCAAGCCAAACTTTATTCATTCCCGCTTCTTCGTACTCCTCCCCCTCAATCAGATGGGAAGACTTAAATTCCGAGGAGGAGGTCAGTACCTGGTTTTACTCGTTAGGAATGGACCCTAAACTTTACCGCGTTCGCGCCTTTGACTTAGATATAGATAGCGAAGGCCACAACTTTCAAGGAGACAAAATGGTATTTTATTTCGACTTCTTTCAAGTCGGGCTTCGTCTCCCTCTCGACCCATTCATTGTCGAATTAATGAATGCATCCAACACTCTTCCCTGCGACTTAACTTTAACCACCATTAGGTTCCTAGTATCATTCATCGTAGCTTGCCGGTCACTCGGGTTTGAGCCCAATATGACTTTATTCTGCAAATTTTTCCTCCTCTCTCTTGACAAGAAATCCGGTCGCATCAACAGCCGTTCAAACCACGGATTCTTCAAACTTCTCACTGACGGTCCCAACAAAGTGGATGGCTGGGATTCGAAGGCCTTGCTCATTGAATCGAGCATTGGCTGGCCCTTTGCACCATATATTAGCGACTACGGTCTTCCCGAGCACGACAAACACGCCTATCGAGCTGGGGAACCTCGGATTGTTAAAGCTTTCAGAAGTTTACTGTGAGCAAGAGAAGGGCGAGCCGGACAGGTTTTGTGCTGGACTGGCGAGTTCTCACTTCCGACCTTGGTCTTCTACGCTCTGCTGGGATCTCCTACCTTCCCATTGAAGGAGTTGAACCCCGAGTTGTTATCAAACCAGAAACTCCCCATCCGTACTGGGGCTCTTGCCATGGGAATAAATTTCCTAGTAAGTGCGAGGATTGTGCTCGTGCCGGAACCCTCTGCCGACCCTCTTTCTCGCTCTCTGGTTACATTTCAACTGCTTCTTATTTCATAACTTTACAAATCTATGCTTTTCCCTAGTTAACATTCTCTTGATCTTATACAGATATGAAGCAATTGACAAACGTAAGCAAGTTCATGCAGGCTGCGAAAAAGAGCTCCAACAAGCGAGTTAAACACCTGTCAACCCAACCAGCTATCAATCTTCCAACGGTCCCGGCCAACCCTTCAAGCCGAGGAATTAAACGCCAGCAACCCGAGCCCAGTCAACCTGCGACATCCTTTATCCCAGTACCTCCTGTGCGAGAAACGGTGAACACCTCCCCACCAATCATCAATATCGAACCAACTGAAAGCCCGAGGAGACACAAACGCCGGGCAGACAAGGCCATCATGGAAGAAAATACTCCCCCACTCCCCTCTTGGCAGAAAGAAGACTTCGTCATGCCCGACGATCAACCCAAAGCCGCTGCCCTCATCAGGGAGCTCGCCAACGTACCGGATCTCCACAACATCGCTGTTCACAAACGAAGTGGTTTCCAGGCCACTACTGGACTTGGTTTGATGAAGCGACTACACCATAGTGGCATCCAGAAGAAATACGCCGACCAAGCGAGTTCCGTCTTGATCGGGGAGATGGGCATGTGCATGACCGAGGTAACATTTTCCTTTTACACCTGACTTTCCTTCCCTTTTTCTCGCTTTTAATCTACCATTTTTCTGACAGATTGCCAACAAGTCCATTTTAATGTATGAGCGCCTGATCACCAATCTCAACAAAAACAATGCTCTCACTGCTGAGACAGAGACTCTGACCATTGAGAAGAACGAGCTGGAAGAGAAAATTAACTGCATTCGAGCTGACCTCAAAAATACTGAGGAATCCCTCATGAGCAAGGTGACCGAACTCTCCAAGATTGAAGCCGAGAAGACAGCTCTAGAAGCTCAACTGAACCTCTCAAAAAAGTCTGAAGAGACAGCCCTAAACAACATAACTGGGGTGTGCCGTGAACTGCGCGCCTGCCAAAATGATTTGAAAACTGCTAATGCCACCATCACCAATCTCAAGCAAAAGCTTCTGGAGGCCGGCTCTTCGACCAGTGAAGAACAGAAACAACAAATCATTGAAGAATATAAGAGCTCGAGCGACTTCACCAACAGTGTTGAAGGTGAGGCTTACCCATTCTTCGTACAGGGCATGAACCACGTCTTAAGGCAGATTGCCTGCAGCGGGCTGGAAATTCGCCCCAAGCAACTTGCTGAATGGGGAGCCAATCCCTTATTCTGCTCGTCTGCTCGCCCCGGCCACTCGCTCGTGCCTTTTAATGAAGATGAACTGGAGTCATTGGTCAAGGCCGATACTGAGAAAGGCTTATCCCCGTGGAATCCCCCTCCTGTCGCTAATCCCACTGTAACCGAGCTCATGACAGAAATCTGGAAGTCTCAAGCTCCCCCCACCGCTGACAATGTCCAAGGCCAAGCCGACGATGAAGTCACGATCTTAGAAACAACTGAAAGAACCGAGGAAACTACTCCCGCAACAGACGACAACAACAGTGTTGCCCCTTGTGCCTGAAATCAAAAGCACGGCCTGCGTGCCTTGTTGGCCTCCGTGCCTTGTCTTACAAACAATTTTATTTTTATGTCTGTAATATTTCTACTCGCTTTTCTTTATCTCTGAATGACTGCTTTATATAAGTCCTTCTCGCACAAAATAATCTTTTACTCGCTCTAAAGCGATCGCTACTTAGCCAAGTTATCCCACTCGAACACCAACTCCTTTTACGAGCATAAAGCCCTCTATGCTCGCAAAAAGAGAATCATCGAGAATCGGGAAACCTCTCCTCAAACTTTGTCGACCATAAAGCCCTTTATGCTCGAAAAAGACAAGATTGAGGAGACATTCACCTCAAACATCAACTCTTTAAACGAGCAAGAAAAAACTCATGCTCGATAGAGAGGATAACCGAGAAAACAACAAAAACCAACTCGCAGAACAACTTTCCAAACACAAGGTTGAAAAGACGATCGAGTTTCACCATTATTAACTTGTCATAAGAAAAAGGATCAAAGAATTACATATTGCAAATCAATTACCAATAATATTTCTTCAAATGATCTGCATGCCATGGATGCTTTAACTTATCACCATCCTCTGTTCGCAACATGTAAGTGCCTTCCTTAATGATCCTCGAAATCTGAAAAGGACCTTCCCAGTTTGGTGACAACTTTCCCCATTCAGCTCGATGACCCGTTGCCTCAATTTTACGAAGGACCCAATCCCCCACAGCAAACGATCGACCACGAACCCTTTTATCGTGGTGAGCTTTTGCTCGCTGCTTGTAATTTACCATTCTCATCTTGGCTTCCAGCCGTTTTTCCTCCAGCAAATCCAAATCGGCTGCTCGAGCTGTATTATTAGACTCAATATTATAGTTTAAAACTCTATGAGTGGGCAGATACATCTCCACCGGGGCCATGGCATCAGACCCATAAGCCAAAGAAAAGGCGGACTCTCCAGTTGGACCCCTTACTGTCGTTCTAACCGCCCACAAGGCCGAAGGCAGCTCGTCTACCCATCTTCCTGCTTTTTCTTCCAAATTCCTCTTCAAGACATGCAAGATTTGTTTATTTGCGGCTTCAGCCTGACCATTACCTTGTGGATATGCCACAGATGATTGCCAATGCTTCACCCTCATTTGCTCGCATGCCTTAGTAAACTTTTCAGAAAACTGAGTCCCATGATCGGACACAATTGCTCGCGGAATCCCAAACCGGCACCATATATGCTCATGGACAAAGTCAATGACATTGACTTCACTGATGGTCGCTAAGGGCTTTGCCTCCACCCACTTAGTAAAGTAATCAACAACGACCACAACATATTTGAACTTTGAACGAGCTACTGGGAAAGGGACCAATTAGGTCTATCCCCCACATATCGAACGGCCATGAGGCTATAACAGGAATCTACTCGGTAGATGGAAGACATGGAATATCCGCGTAACGCTGACACTTGTCACATCGACGAACGTACATCTCGGCATCTCGCCTCAGTGTTATCCAGTAAAATCCAGCTGCCAGAATCTTTTCGGCCAACGACCTCTGACCCGGGTGACCACCACATTTGCCTTCGTGCACCTCTCCCAGGATTCCTTCTGTCATTTCTGGTCGCACGCACCTCAACAGAGGTCGAGTGTAGGATCTTCGGTATAAAATGTTATCCAAAACAATGTAACGACATGATCGTTTCTGGATAGTTCTAGCCTCCTTTTTGTCCTCGGGTAGCAGCCCCTGCTCGATGTAAGCCTTGAGATCATCAATCCAACACTTTGGATATGGTTCGATATCCATGATCACCTCCTTTTCAATGACAGGCACATCCAAATGCTCGATCATGACTCTGGGATGCAAAGACTGAATTTCATCTTCAGCCATCTTCGACAAATAATCAGCTCGCATATTATCTTCCCGAGCAATTCTCACCAACTCCCAATAATCAAAGTCCTTTAAGATTTCCTTCACCATCGCACAATAACGAACCAAAATCGGATGATGGACCGCATAATCGCCCTTGACTTGATTAACCACCAATTGTGAGTCACAATATATAACCACTGCGCGCACTCCAATGTCTTGTGCGAGCTCAAGCCCAGCAATTAAAGCTTCATACTCGGCCTGATTGTTGGAAGCTGGAAATTTGAAGCGCAGTGCCTTCTCAAATTCTACATCTTGTTCTGGTGGGACTAACACCAAACCGGCACCACTCCCAAATCGGCTAGCTGAACCGTCAACATGGAGTTCCCAACAATATTCTGGCCTCGGCTTTGGACTTGCGCTGCTCGTCGTTACTGCTTTATCTGCTACTTCCTCCTCGCCAGAATCCTTGAAACTTGTTTCAGCCACAAAATCTGCTAAAGCTTGCGCCTTGATTGCTCGCCGAGGTTGATAGTCAATATCAAACTCGGTTAACTCAATCGACCAGGTGAGTAAACGACCAGAAGTATCTGGCTTGTGCAAAATCTTTCTCAAAGGCAAATCAGTGTACACAACAATTGAGTGCGCAGAAAAATAAGCTCGAAGTTTCCGAGCAGCAACAACAAGCGAGTAAGCTAACTTCTCTGCATTAAAATATCTTCCCTCTACATCAGTGAGGGCTTTTGAAACATAATAAACAGGCTTTTGTACATTGCCTTCTTCCCTAACCAGAACTGCGGCTACCGCCTGCTCGGTAGCTGCTAAATAAACAAATAACCTTTCACCGAAAACCGGGCGGCTCAGCAAAGGTGGACTTCCCAAATATTTCACCAAGTCTTCGAAAGCTTTCTGGCACTCCGAAGTCCATTCAAACCCCTTGTTACCTCGAAGAATTTTGAAAAAAAGGCAAGCACCGCTCTGCCGACCTCGAAATGAACCTTCCTAGAGCAATCACCCTGTCGTTAAGCCTCTGCACATCCTTAATGCAACGAGGAAGCTTCATAGTGACCAATGCCTTTATTTTCTCAGGATTGGCCTCGATTCCCCTCTCAGTCACCATGAACCCGAGGAATTTGCCTGCCTTTACCCAGAAGACACATTTGCTCGGGTTCAACTTCATACAATTTTTCCTGAGATTGGCAAAGGTCTCGCCCAGGTCTTCTGCATGCTCGCACCCTTTAGTCTTGACTACCATGTCATCAATATAGGCTTCAACATTTCTCCCGAGCTGTGAGCTGAACACCTTATTCACCATCCTTTGGTAAGTAGCTCCAGCGTTCTTTAGGCCAAAGGGCATCATCTTGTAACAGTACAACCCCCCGGGTGCTCGGAAAGCTGTTAGAGCCTTGTCCCTCTCATTCATCCTCACCTGGTGATACCCAGAGTAGGCATCTATAAAACTAAGAAGCTCGAACCCTGCAATGGCATCCACCAATTTATCAATTCTCGGCAGAGGATAGCAGTCCTTCGGGCAAGCTTTATTCAGATATGTGAAATCAACGCACATCCGCCATTTCCCGTTCGACTTCTTCACCATTACCACATTTGCCAGCCAAGTTGGGAAATGTATCTCCTCAATTATGCCCGCCTTAAGCAGTTTCTCGACCTCTTCCCTGATCGCCTGATCCTTTTCCACCGAGTAAACTCTAGGGCGCTGCTGAATTGGTCGAAAAGCTGGATCAACATTTAGCTGGTGCAAGGCCACAGTCTCGCTTACCCCTTGCATGTCCTCTGGTCGCCAGGCAAAAACATCAAGGCTATCTTGTAATTGCTTAATCAAGTTTGCTCTCGCCCCTGCTGTCAAAGCCCTACCAATCTTTATCTTCTGCTCGGGATAAGCAGAATTAATGACAACCTCTTCAAGCTCGTCTTGAGCCGTTAACTCTGGCTCGTCTCGCATTTGGAGTGTGTCACACTCCACCTTCTCATCCTTCTCAGCTCGATCTTCGACTTTATCAAGCTGGTCTGCATTCATGGCCTCAACTGGCTCCTCGGACATGACTGCTGGCAAAGATTCATCCATAAGCTCAACAAGCTCATTCGGCTCCTCCAATCCCCCCGACGTCAATGTCGGCAAAGGATTATTAACACCTTCCTCGACCACCTCTTCTCGCTCGGCTTGCTCCAGCGGCTGCACTATCGGTAAAGATGGAACAACCTCAATATCAGTCCGACCAACAACCATTGCCGTATCTGCTTCAGTCTGACTTTGCTCCCCCGACTTCAATGTCGGCATAGAGCTTGCCACCATCTCCGAAACCATCGCCACCACTGATGGTCCTACAGTCATATGTGAAGTTTCCTTAGTGCTGACTGTAATCTTCTGCTCGCCATCCTCCAAAGTCAACTTCTGCTTCTTCCTTTGGGTATCTCGCACGTATTCGAGCACTGCTCGCGGCTGACTTCGCAACACCCCTACTCCTTGATCGGTATAGAACTTGGCTCGCTGATGCGGGATTGATGCCACCATCTGGAATTTTGCCATGCCCGGTACACCCAAGATGATGTTGTAAGGAGATTTCAAGTCGATTACCATGAAGGTAATCTTTTCAGCTCGGGTCTTGCTTCCCTCTCCGACGAACACCTCTAACTCGACGGTGCCTTTGACCGGGACCTTGTGATTTGTAAAACCTTCTAAAGCCCCAGCATACGGCTTCAAACGATCATCACTCAACTCCAACCCATGGAAGCAAGAATAGTACATCACGTCCCGGCATGCTCCTGTATCCACCAAAATTCTGTGCATGACCCAACCATCAACTAGCGCTGAGACAATCAAGGATTGCTCGCCTGCCACACTACTTGCCAACTCGCTGCGAGTAAACTGAATAACCTGTTCACCATCCTGCAAAGTCGCCGGTCGATCCACCACCTTGGACAAGGAATAGATCTGTTTCCCGAGCTGTGTTGGAGTGAGCTCTTCATCCATTATAACATTGATTACCCCCTGATCGGTGGGGCTTCCCGCCTAGGAGCATTCCCTCTATTACCTGCATCTCGCTTGAAGCGATCTAGCCGCCCCTCATTGATCATCTTCTGAATGGCCTTCTTCAACGGCCAACATTCCTCTGTAGTATGCTCATAATCATCATGATAGGCGCATCTCTTTGTCTGATCTCTCTCGCCAGCAGTAGCTGGATTCATGCGAGGGGGATTAGGAAGCTCGTTCCTTATCTCGTACATAATGTCCTCGCGCAGCGTGTTGAGCGGGGTCAAGTCTGATTCACGAAGAAACTCCTTCGGCCGATCATAACGGGACTTACTTTTATTGTAGCCTCCACTTCCTGCCTGGCCGTTTCCCTTGGCATTCCCCATAGCTTCGCTACTTTCCTTTTTCTTCTCCTTCTTTGCCGTCTCCCCGGCACACCATTTTTGTGCTCGCATGAGCATCTCTGCTTGTGTCTTAGGTTCGCGCATACTTAACTCTGATCGCAAACCACCTTCACCTTCCAGCAATCCTGTTTCAAAACACAATGTCACCTCTTGCTTGGTCAGACCAGGAACTTGCTCTAGGACCTTGGTAAACCTCTCAAGGTAACTCGCTGTTGACTCGTGTGCCCCTTGTTTAACCTTGGACAAGTCAGCCCTTGTCTTTGCCAATGAACCAGCCGTCCCAAAATCAGCCAAGAATTTTGCTCGCAGTGCGCCCATTATTGATCGGCGTCGAGGCAATGCTCCCATCAAGCTAGAGCTTTTCCCTGCAACAGCGCCAACAAAAGCTCGATCTTCAACGCCTCATCGGCGTCACCAAAGGGCCAATTTGGGATTCAAAAGACATTAACCAATCCCTGGCCTTGGTCTTGCCCGTATACTCCTTAATGTTTGGAAATATCAACCCCTGTGCTGGTGGAGCATTCTCGATCCACGGTGCCAACGGGCTGACAGATGTACCCAAAAAATTTCCATCTAGAGCCTTGCCTTGCTCCCAGGCCTCCATCCGGCGCTTCAACTCCTCAAAATCCTGCATATTTATGGTTGCAGGCAAACCACCCATTTGTGTACCATAGGAGGGGCACGTGGGGTCCCATAACCGCAGCGGCTTAAGGAATCCCCACGGCCTGCGCCACCTATACCTGAGGCACCCCAGCGAGATGTGCAACTTGCGCAATTGATTGATGCAAGTCTCGTTTTCCTTGAGAGCCATTAGAATGATAAGATCGCTTGGGAGAAGGAGTTCTATGCCGACGAATGTAAGAACCCCTTGGTGAATGCGAACGTCTACTATGGGCCCGAGATCGCCGTGGCGAAGGTGACCGAAATCTGCGAGCATGTGACTTTGGTGGTGAAGGCGAACGCCGTCGCCGGCGAGATTGAGCCGAACCCTCCCCTACTCGTGGTCCCAGTCTTGAATGAACACTGGGAATAACCTTGTGACTAGCCTTATTGCCCTCGGTTGCTCGTGACGCTTAGAACCATGCACTCGTGGTTGGGAGTGAACAAGCAAAGGATTCATCTGGTTGCCCCTAGTGCGAGAAATACCGGCTGCCTGACTCGGGGCCGACAAAGCTGGTAATGGATCTAATTCGATGGGTAATGGCTCATTGCCCATCGCGATCAACTGTAGGTTGAGCTGATGCATCTGGCCCAAGTAAATGGCTCGCTGTCGCAAAGCTTCCTCACGAAATTCATGAGCTAACCCAACTGCAGCTTCAGCGCTTCTAGCCAGTGAATCAACCCCACGTCTTTGATTAAGCTGGTGGCGTGCATCATGGAGCGAATTGACATTATTCCCGGCAGCTTGATTAAGGTTGGGATTCTGGTGTACCTCTTCTCTACGACTGCCGCTACCACCATTAATTCCGTTCTCCGCCATGGATGAAACCTTAAAAACAAAAAATATCTAACTGAATCTTAATGCCGCAAAAACTCTTTCCCGGCAACGGAACCAAGCGATGCGTCAAGAAATGCGGATGCAATAATAAGCAATCCGTACACCTGGCTTTCAACGTGTACGTAGATCCTCAAAGCCCAACTCTGCAATACAAGTGAACAAACATGAACTGGGCAGGGGCACTCCCTGCAAAGGCCCTCCGGCGTGAAAATCAGTATACGAATTATCAGTAGAGTAAATAATTCGGCAGAGTTTTGGCTAGAGAATTAGATTGCGCATACCTCTCTCCATATTTTGCCAAGCTTTTATATGCACCGGAAGGTATAACCGCCCCTAACCATGAATAACCACCCATGATTGACATTAACTACCCATGATCTCTATTAACCGCCCATAAATGCCATTAACTCCCCCACAAACGGTCATGGCTTTTAATGAAAACGCATTTAACTAGCCCACTAATGGCAACGCATTATCCAAAGAATTTGCCGGTCATTATCGCTAGCTAAGATTCTTGCTCGGGTATGCCCACCCTCAGCTAATAACTTGGTCTTTCCCGGACAAGGATGTCCTCAACTGATAGTAGCTCTTATTAACGAAGACGAGCAATAATGCTCGCTTATCAATTTTGCTTTCGTTTAGCGAGGCCCCCATCTCGCAAGTATCTTACCTGATAAAAGCTAAGGTTTCACCCGCTTACTCACGTAACACCTTTGCTCGCTTGCTCGGAGGAACAACGTCTAACACGTGGCTCATGGCTTGGGCCTATTGGGCCAAGCAGTTCATATAATATCACAAAATCCCAAACCAAAAAAAGCATAACATATATCCGCATCATAAACTAACCGTATAAAATCAAAAGTATCGCATTTGATTTTACAGATATAATCATTATAAACTAATCGTATATGTGATAAAACTTATATTAACCGTAAAAGTTGTCATAAACTAACAGTATATGTGATAAAACTTATCCTAACCGTAAAAATTATTATAAACTTTTATCGGTAATTTTTATCGGTAATCGGTTTCGGCTGAAAAAAAAAGAAAAAAAATTACAATTAATATGAGGGTGACAAGTGGAAGCATGAAATTCTTTAAAAATTTGAAGCATTTAACAGAAAGTCGCCACGTGGCAGCATCGACTTCTGTTTTAGTAATAGTTAATAGATTAGTTGGTTTTTTCATTTTCACCACATATCAATATCTAGTTTCTTCAAAAAGAGACATACAACTACATGCAATTATTAATTTTGACACTTGTTAATTGTTATTGCATATGATACCAGCAATTGTAATTGTTTTCTTTGGAACATGAAAAATAGTTTTACATCAGATGGAGTTAATGACAATTTTATGATAAAAACATTTTCTCCAACATTGCTTCCTTTCAAAAAATTTGTTTCAATAATATGATCCCCAAGATTTATGATGATTAGTCTTGTTCAATTGCACAACCCTACAGCATGGTCAATGTTTCTCAATAGCATTACTAGAACACTAATTTTAAGTGTCAATTCATGACTTGACAACCCTGAACACTTTATACTATTCAAAAACTCTGTAGAATGAATGTCTTCGAACAAACTTGAATTTTTTCTGTCCTACAAATAAAATCTGAACTCAAATAAGTTATTCATTTTGAATGATTACTTTTATTAATTTATATTTATATTTTATGAATAAATAAATTTCTGATAAGAAAATAAGCTAAAATAAAAAATAACGAAATTATTTTAGTAACCTCAGTTTAAATTGTTTTTTGTTTTATTGATTCCGTAACTATTATTTTTGTTCCATCAAATATTTTTATTTTACTAACGTATTTTTATTTTACTTTTTTTATAAGAATTTTTTTAAAAACTTTTGTTCTGTAAATTATTTTATTTTACTAACCTCCGTATTAAATTATTTTGTTTTATTTTCTGGAAATGATTTTTCGTGAAACAAACGGAGCCTTATATTTTTGTTTTCTTGACTCCGGAACTATTATTTTTGTTTTAGTTACTATTTTTTGTTTAAAGAGAGAAAAATGTTTAAACATAATCCAAAGAGAGGAGATGGTGGTGATGATAGAGAACATATGGAGAAGACTGGAGAGAGAAAGAGAAATACAATCAGAAGAGATAAGATAGGAGAGATAAAGAGTGGAATAGTAACTCAAAAGTCACAAAATTAAAAGTGTGATTTTGGAGAGATAAATATACCTTTGTCATTATATATATACTAGATCTTTATACCCGTGCCTATGGCACGGTGCCAGTATATTTGATTTCATCAATTGAAATGACAGTTCATAAATAAAAGGTGTAATTTTAAAAAAATGTTACAGTTGAGGGGGGTACATTGCTTCAAGTGATAGTTAGTGGATTGATGTTTTATAAGGGGTGATTGTTCAGAAAATTAATTGTAGGTGTGACTTTGTAATGTGAAGATAAACTATAGGGAGAAGAAAAAATGGTGACTATTCATAACATTATTTGTAGGGGGTGACTTGTAATAGGAAAAGAAAAAATAGGGAATTAAAAATGGGTAACTATTCACACATGTGAAAGTGATGGTAAATTTCAACCGTTAAATTTCTCAAGATAATTTAATCTAAACCTCTGAATAGTCCTAATCAATTGCCTAGTGGTTTTATAATATATATATATATATATATATATATATATATATATATATATATATATATATATATATATATATATATATATATATATATATATATATATATATATATATTCTAAAGACTGTATCATAACCTAATGTTTCAGTTATATCTTTGATTTGAAGTAGTGACCATTCATCTATGTCACAACCATCGAAAAAAGTCACCTTTCCCCCAACATATTGAACATTCTTGAATTGACCACCATAATGAACTTCAACAGTAAAAAGTCTAGAATTTGTATCTGCAAAAGCAATATTTATGCTCTAAATTAACTATCCTTGCACTCCTATTATTATATACAAAAGTCCAACTTGACAAAATCCTATATTAACTATATATCCAATGTGGACCACAAAAGCACATGCCCCAAAACCCAATAAAATTCGACAATGGACAAAATTAGAAAAATGGACAACATGTAGGAATCAAAACATGTCCCACAACCCAATAAAGGCAACATTGGACTACAAAATGTGAAACACTTACCACAGCAACATAAATCAAACACAAAATTCAAAACATTAAAAAAACCAACAATTAAAAACATAAAGGTATTTCAACAGTATAAATCAAACACAGATAATACACGTGCTTTATTTCGAAACCCTAGGATTAGTGTACCTACCATATGCAGGTGTTCCATGTTCATTAGATACCCTGAGGGACCGCGTTATGCGAGTGATGAAGTAATTATTCAAATACGATCGCCAATCTCCAGCCCTAATTTGATTTCAACCCTAGTTCCTACTTCATTTCTTGATAAAGAACCCAATTTCTATAAAGAACCCAATTTCTATTTAGTTTTTTTTTTTGAAAAAAACCTTCTACAATCGTGCTAAACTATCTAAAAGTTTCCCACGTGCTGCTCACGTGCGTGTCGAAAATCAAGAAAAAATAAATTGTTGAAAAAAGGTTAAATTTGTAAACCTATTATTTGGACAGGGTTTATATTGCAAAGAAATATATTGGAATGACGGGAAATCGTTGGAAAAACTCTCGCTGAAGACACGTCAGCCGCCACGCAAGCAACTGAGTCAGCATTTCGTCTTCTAGGCTAACGCCTAACAGACGGAAGTTTACATTGAAAAAAAATAGGTGGAGGTTTTAATTGTCGAATTTGGAAACATGAGGTTTAGTGTGCAAAACGTGAAATATGACAGAGTTTTTTTTGTTGCAATTCTCTCAATAATCTATTAGATGTCGATTTGATTCAAAACCAAAAACCTTCCCAATGGTGACACAAAATCCAATACATTTACATAATCCACCATCTTTATCTTCATTAATAATGGCTAAAAACTTAAAAAAATCATAGAAATATTTTCTGATATCCAAATAAAACAAACCAAATCTCTATTTATAGGTAAAAATGTGTATTTTAATTCAAAAAAAAAATTAAAAAAATAATTTTTTTCGCTAAAAATTGGTCAAGAAAGGAAATGAGAGAAAATAATATGTCAACCACTCAAATCATGCCACATGGAAAGACAACTTTGGATTTGGAGCCTTTAGGGTTCAAGAGGTGATTTTTTTTTTTTTTACCAAAATCACTTGTTGATTTGGGTTAGATTTTTTAAGATTTGTCATTGGAAGGAATGATTTGAATTAGATTTGAGGGAAAATCCCCATTGGGCTTGCTCTTATAGTGGCTTTCTTACAAGAAATATTGACATATTTTTTAAGTTCAAATGTTAATTTGTTACTCCATTATCTTACATACAATTTCTTACATGTAGAGTAAAAATTAGGATACTTACCGAACCAAAACCGGAGCCATACAAAATTACAATATGAGACTTTGTAGAAATACACGTCTTCAACTTTGGCAGTAGACTTACAATATACCAAAGTTGAAGACACAAATAAATCGTTAACAATCATATATTGCCAACGAATCACCTGCAACACACAAAATATAACAAGGCAATATAAACGATTAAATAGTAACTTGAGTATCATCGGCTCAACAGAGCCTAACTTGAATCTGTCTAGGACTTACAATGCCTAGGCTCAGATCCCCACTGCCTATACACAAAGTATAGCAGTCCAACCAAAGAGTTCACAACCAAAGGGACGATTATCCAAGGATTTCTCACAGCTATAGAGACAAGAACCAGCCTTCCAACAGAAACCCACAAAACCCGAAATCACCCCCTCACAGAACCCTCTATCACAGTGCTCAAACTCACAATGTATCCCTTCAAAACCCACATCTCACAGCTTAAGAAGCAGAGGCGAAGAAAAGAGCAGAGAGAGAGAGAGAGAGAAAGATAGAATAGGTTGATTGTGTGTTACCTACGTGATGCTCTAGCAAGCGGCGGACAGAGGGAGTATATATACAGCCAAAAGCCATAATTAGCCCGAAAGATTAGCCAAGGAACAATAGATGCGACTGATTGTGAAACAGGAAAGGAAGGAGCCGAAAATCATGGGTGAATGAAGATTCCCCCAAAAATAACCAACAGTCGAAGGAAGCAACAAAAGTCAACAGGGAATAGGAGGTAAGTGGGTTTTGGGTTTGGGTTGCTTGGTTCCCTAAGTGGGCTGCCCAAAAGGCCAAGCCTACACTTACAATTTCCACCTTGAAATAAGTATCGGGACAATCATATTGAACTCATGGACATAAGAGGGGAACATCATAGCCTGTCCCAAACTTGATCCAACACAGAGAAGGAAACAAGAACAGGAGACAAATTTTCACAAAGAAAAACTGTAGAAGGGACAAAACTCACTTTCCAAATACAAAGTAAGGAAACAGGGACACGAAGCATGCAATCAACCACTGGTATCAAAATTCAAAATTTTCAAGCATGTTTGAAATTTTAACACATGTAAGCATTTAGTATTCATATCCGTAGGATTATACTGAGATGGAATTTTTTCAAGTAAAATAAAACCCTTTTCAATTAAATCTATCAAGTAATGAAAACGAACATCAATATGTTTGGTTCTATCATGAAAAACAGGGTTTTTGCAAGGTTGAATTCCCGACTGACTGTCAGAATAAACTACAACTTTCTCCTTTAGAAAACCAATTTCAGTTATTAACCCTTTCAACAAAGTCGCTTTTTTAAAAGCTCCAGTTATAGCAACAAACTCAGACTCAGTAGTAGACAATGTAACAATGGGTTATAATTGAGATTTCCAATTAACACATGAACCACAGAAAGTGAACACATAAGAGGTAGTAGACTTCCTACTATCTCTATCATTAGCATAGTTATAATCCACATAACCTTTCAAAACAACACCTTTATTGCATTTGGAGAATTTCAAGCCATAATTCACAGAATAACCAAGATATTTGAGAAGCCATTTGACTGCTTCCCAATAAGGCATGCCAGGGTTGGACATGTATCTACATAAGCAACTAATAACATAAGCTATATCAGATCTAGTGTTAACCATAAGATACATAATAGAACCAATTGCATTAGAATAAGACACTTTCTCAATTTGTTTTTTTGTTTTTTTTTTAAAATCAAAATTAGTTTTGGGAGCCTGATTTTTACTAAGGATGAAATGTCCTCCTAGAGGCACATCAACAGGTTTAGCATCCTTCATCCTAAATTTACTCAAAATCTTTTGCACATAAGAAATTTGATTAAGACAAATAATGACATTATTTATATCCCTAACAATGTTCATTCTCAAAATCTTTTTAGCATCTCCTAGATCTTTAATGCCAAAATTCGCACTAAGACAATTCTACACATTTTCAATTGATTTAAAGGATTGATAATAAACATATCATCAACATAAATAAATAGGAACACATGAGTAGAAAAGTTGGCTTTAAAATACAAGTAATGATCATAAGAGCTACAAGAGAATTTTAAAGACAACATACACATATCAAACTTCTTGTTCCACATTCTAGGAGATTGGTTCAAGCCATACAAAGATTTTTTCAATAAACACACATAGTCGAGATTTCTCTTATCAACAGAACCTTCAGGTTGTCTCATAATTTTTTTTTCACCCAAATCACCATGTAAAAACGCAGTTTTCACATCCATTTGTTTTAATTTCCAATTAAACTGAGTAACTAAAACAAGCAAGACTCGTAGTAAATTTGACATTCGGAGCAAAAAATTCTTTGTAATTTATCCCCTCTTTTTGAGTAAATCCTTTAGCAACCAAACATGCTTTAAATCGAACATTCTCATTCTCAGTCTTAACATGCAACGAGTTCATTTCATCTATCATAGCATTTAACCATTTAGCAGAATGAGAAGACTTTAAAGCATCATTATAAGATTTATGTTCATCACAATTGTCAAGAGATTCATAAACACTAAACACAAAGGATGTCATATGAAAATCATTAAGTCTAGATGGTTTCCTAACTTCCCGTCTAGGTAAGTCCCTAGTAAGTTGATAGTCATCTAGATTTTCTATTTCTGGGACATGCTCATCCTCCACATTTTCATCATCTTCATTATGTTCAATTTCAACATTCTCATGATCAATTTCCACATTTTCGGTTGGCTCATCATCAATAACATGGGGTTGCTCCACCGCAATTGGAGCCGGGGGAGGAGGAACATCATTAATAGGTATAGGTTGAGCAGGAATCAAGTAAGGAAATTCAAGTTCATTAAAGATAACATCTCTACTTATTATGGTTTTAAAACCATGTTCCTTTTTTAACCAAAGTCTATACCCTTTCACACCCTCCGGGTACCCTAAAAACACACACCTAGCAGCCTTAGGTTAAAGTTTGTCATGCATTTGATGTGCATAAGCCGCACAACCGAACATTCTCATATGTGAGATATCAATCTCTTTGCCCGTAAAGACCGCTTCAGGGCATCTACCATGCAAAGGCACAAAAGGGGACCTATTGATGATATAGGCGGCAGTTACAACTGCCTCTCCCAAAAAACGTTTGGAGAGACCCGATGTATTAAGCATAACCCTAACTCTTTCCAAAAGAGTCCTATTCATACGCTCAGCAACACCATTCTGTTGCGGGTTATAAGGAACAATTTTATGTCGACCAATACCATGAATATCACAGAATTCATCAAACTCATGATTACAGAATTCTAATTCATTATCGGTCACTTTGATTATCTTTCCTGTTTGATTTTCAATAAAAACTTTCCAATTTTTAAATTTCTCCAACGAATTAGATTTGTGTCACATTAAGAAAACCCAGATTCTTCGTGAAAAGTCATCAATGATGATTGCCACTTTGAGTGGGCACACTAGAAGGCTCCCATACATCGGCATGTATGTAGTCAAGGAATTTCTTGCTAGAATGCTTTCCTAGGGAAGGGGGGGGGTGGAAAACTCACTTTATGATGTTTGCTCTTAACACAAGTATCACAAAAAGGTAAATCAAATAATTTTTCATTTCCAAAAACATATGTTTTTTGCAAAATTTCTAACTCTTTATTACATATGTGTCCTAGTCTCTTTTGCCACAAAATCGTTTTATCCTCCTTAACGACATTCACATAAATATCAGAAGTAGACATAGGTAAAGCACAACAAACATATAAATTCCGACGTTTTTCACATTTAGAAATAACTAAAAACCCCTTTAGTATTTTCATAATACCATTTCCCCATTTTCCTTCCAAACCATTATCCTCCAATGAGGCACATGGAATCAAATTGCTACATAATTCATGCACATGTCTCACATTTTTCAAAGTTAAAACATAACCAGAATTGCATTTCAAATTAATATCACCAATACCAAATATTTGACATTTTTTCTCGTTAGCTAGAGAAACATAACCAACATCAACTTTTTTATAAGTAGTAAACAATAATTTCAATGGTGTCATGTGATAAGTGCAACCAGAATCTATAAGCCATTCACTAGCACAAGCAGAATGCACAGAATTCACAACATTATCAAAAGAATCAGTAACCATAAACACATCAATGGAAACATTACTACCAGAAGCTAAGTTGCAATCACCTTGGTTTTGTTCGTGATTTTGATTTTTCTTTTTCGGATTAGGGCACTCATTTTTAAAATGACCCATTTCACCACAATTGTAACAGGTTCTATGTCTTTGCTTTGAGTTAGACCTACTTTTGCTTCTCCCTTTACTCTTGCCCGAATTTTGATTTTGACATTGATTTTGATGAGATTTTTTTATTATTCCCAAGGATTGGTCTTCCTCTAACCATGTTCACTTTACTAACAATTGATTTTCTCTGATTAGCTTTTAGATCTAACTTCTTACTCTTTATCGTATTGATCACCTGTGAGTGCCCCGATTTTTCTGCATCTTCATTTTCCATTAAAGGAGAACAAAAATCAAAACGATCTAAGGTACGTGGAATACTCTTGGCCTCATTGTGGACTCAAAATATTAAAACAGAATCGCCAACTTTATTTTAAGGAAAAATAAAGAAAAAACAAATGTAGTCAGATTTGCAAAGGGTTCGAAGGCTAAGTTATGAGGTGGGAAGGTGTTAGGCACCCAACTCGTCCTTTCGGTCTCAAAATAGTTTTTTTGGCTAAAATATGCTTTTTTATATTTATTTAACAGATGAAATAAAGCATTTAAAATATATATATCTGTACATATATTATTACAACATTTGCTACAGTCTCCTTTCGGGAGTTACAAATACACTTATAAATATTTAGCCATAATAACGACTCTTTTTAGTGTTATTTTCTGTAGAACTTTGGCCTCGGGTAGAGCAATTGCTTGCTTTGAGATTTTTGGACCGGAGGAATATGGTGGAATCCTAGCAGGGTAGCTAGGTTTCACTTTGACCGGTTGGTTTTGTGTTTGGGGGAGATTTGGCGGAGCTTCGGGGCTGGAGAGGAAATCTCACAACGCTCTGGAGAACTCACTGTGTAATGAACTGCTAACGGTGTGTGTTTTCACTGTGTGTGAATTCTGAAGCCGGGGCCTCGTTTTTATAGGCTGGAGTGAGGTTTCCTTCGTGATTAAGATTTCTCATTTGTGCTTCATTGGCATGTACCGCGCGCTGAGAAAATTACACCGAAGGCAAACTGCTACAGGAAATAATGCACTGTTGGGCGCCACCCATGGAGGAGGCTGGCGTGGCGCCCAGACATGCTATGGGCGGCGCCAGGGGGATCCTGGGTAATTCCCAAGCCTCTTTTGTTCTGATTTTTGGCACTTTGGCCCCCTGTATTTCACTGTTTACGCATCCTGCTTTTTCTTTTGCACTTTTAACCCTGTAACTTGACATTTGTTAGCTTTTAACAGGTCTTGATATCTCATCTCATGTTACATATCAGAGGTACGAAATTGAGGTGTCTACAGAGCCCCTCAACGATGGAGTTTACGGGTAAACCGAAACTTACCAAGTAAACGAACATCGTTGATAAGAAATAGACTCCCAAATTTCGTGGAAATTATAATGGGAAGTAATGCAATAGGTAGCAGTTATAATGCAATAGTTTAGGGTGCAGTCCAAATCTCACATACCCTAGACATATTTAGTCGATTATAGCAGGTTATCGTGGTTTTTAAGTAGATATGTAATAAAATGCTCTAATGGTCGCACCTATCGAAATAGGCTGCTGCCTACGTATCCCTTTCTCAGGAATCGGACCAAATGTAGTTCGGCCTCAAACCGACAAGCAAGCTGCGATGCAGAAAGATATTTGCAATATCCATTACAACCTAGTGAAAATAACGCACATCAAAATGCAATATCCATTGCATTACCACAGAAATCAGATGCAATATCCATTGCATCGCAAAGATCAGATGTAATATCCATTGTACCGCCACAACACTAAATGCAATATCCATTGCATTATCGCAAAATTAGATGCAATATCCATTGCATCGCAAAGACCAGATGCAATATCCATTGCATCGCCACAACATTAATTGCGATATCCATTGCATTATCGTAAAATCAGATGCAATATCCATTGCATCGCCACAACACTAAATGCAATATCCATTGCATTATCGCAAAATCAGATGCAATATCCATTGCACCACAACGTTAGATGTGATATCCATCGCATCGCCATAACACTAAATGTAATATCCATTGCATTATTGCAGAATCGGATGCAATATCCATTGCATCACAACGCTAGATGCGATATCCATCGCATCGCCATAACACTAAATGCAATATCCATTGAATTATCTCAAAATCAGATGCAATATCCATTGCATCACAAAGACCTAAATGCAATATCCATTGCATTATCTCAAAATAAGATGCAATATCCATTGCATTATCGAGCGAGACCAAGGCAAATTCAGATGTAATATTCATTACATCATCCAAAGTGAGACCAGATGTAGAGCCAGATGTAATATTCATTACATTCAACATGAACCTAAGGCCAAATCTGATGCAATATTCATTGCATCACCACAATGCTAAAGATGCAATATTCATTGCATTACCTTAAAATCATATGCAATATTCATTGCATTACCACAAAATTAGATGCAATATCTATTGCATTACAACAAGACCGGATGCAATATCCATTGCATTACTTCAAAATCATGTGCAATATTCATTGCGTTATCACAAAATTAGATGCAATATCCATTGCATTATCATAAAATCAGATGCAATTTCCATTGCATTATCATAAAATCAGATGCAATATCCATTGCATCACAATGTTAGATGCGATATCCATCGCGTTATCAGAAAATTAGATGCTGATGCAATATCTATTGCATTATCACAAAATTTGTTACCAGATTCGATGCAATATCCATTGCATTATTACAAAATTAACACGAAATTCGATGCAATATTCATTGCATCACCATAAAACCTCCTGCAAAATATCTGATGCAATATCCATTGCAATGCTACAAAACCAACACGAAATCCGACGCAATATGCATTGCATCACTAACAGAGAAAGTGTATGCAAATATCTGATGCAACATTCATTGCATCACCTTGAGAAAGACATTAACTTAAGATGCAATATCCATTGCAAGTTAAGCGAAAACTAAATGCAAACCTAAAATGCAATATTTATTGCAAAATAAGTCAAAACAATGCCATTTTTTCTCAAAAAACATAATATCTATTGTAGAATCAAAAGGCTTTTTTTTTTCTTCAAAGAGTTACACTACAATATCCATTGTAATGTCAAAAGATATACATTTTTTCAAAGAGTTACACTGCAACATCCATTGCAATGTCAAAGATTTTGTTCAAAGAGTAACACTGCAATATCCATTGCAATGTCAAAAGATTTTGTTCAAAAAGTCATATTGCAATATCCATTGCAATGCCCCAAATTATTTTTCCAAATATTACATTGCAACGCCCTAATTTTTTTTATTTAAAAGCCACGTTGTAATATTCATTGCAACGTTCAAAAGTTTTCGTTCATGTCACGTTGTAATATTCATTATAACACCCAAAGTTTTTCTATGAAAGCATGATGTAATATGAATATGATAACCAAATATGTGATGCAATGACAAGATGCAAGCTAAGATAACATGCATATGGAAAAAACTCTTCCTTTTTTTTTCTTATTTTTTTTTGAAAAAAATGAATTTATGACATGGATATGTGCCCATTGTTTTCTTAAACATGCTAAGATAAGACGGGTCAAGGGATGCATATGTGATAAGAGATTAGGATGCGACTTTTGGTTATGAAGGGTTATGAGTATAGGAGTTGATGACAATATTTGAAATGAAGATGGGTGGAGTGCTGGGTCACTTTTCAGTCTTTTGACTAGTGCATCAATCAAGAAAGGAATTCAATCACAAGATTAGTTAATCTTACTAATCGATGCCTCAGAGGGACCACTTTTTTTTCTTCTTTTTTTTCTTTTTTTTTTTTTGTTGCTCTAACTTTTGCCTAGGTCGTCCTTTCGAGTTTTCAACCTAGCGAGCCTTTACCTCATAGGGAGCCAGTCTTTCAATTTATGCAAAGATAAGCCGCTTCTACTTGAGGGATCACACCTTTATAGTTTCTTCGTTTCTTTTAGGCGGAGATGGAAAGGACAGTTGTTTCTGGAGATGATGAGCTTTTATGTATCCAATGGGTTTGGCGAGAGAAGCCCCGGGATGACTTGATGAACCAAATTTTGTAAAATGGGATGGAAAAGTTCCTGAAGAGATTAAATAGGAGACAACCCCAGAAAGACTCGATTGGGAGAGACTTTCGTGGGAGACAAAAATGAGTATGCTCAGAGAAAGTGGGATGACTCTAATGGACAAAAAGAAGAGTCATGATACAGAGTGTATCGCCGAGTATCATAAGTTTCATGGACCCTATTTAACATTTATCTTTTGATGATTTTATATGTTTTTTGCAAGAAGTTCTGTCTTGGACCCAGATCATGTTATAACCAATTGAAACAAAGCTATAGATGACGACTAGGTTAGGGTATAGTGTTTAAGTACTTGAGAATAGGTTGGCTTTAGGGTTGAGGATTTGATTGGCCTCTGGCTCAAAGACATTTTGGGCTGTGGAGTTGTTTTTTTCTCAGATAGGTGATCAAAAGCGATCATTGACTGGCCTTCTAGGTTGTGGGTTTGGATGAGAATTTGGTTTCTGAACCTGATTGTGGGTATGGTTGGGAGGTCAGCTTTTGGCTTTGGTTGTGGGTTATGGGGTTGTCCAAAAGTGATTGGTTCTTTTTTTTTTTTTTGCGAGAGAAAGAGAGATTTTGAGGAAATCGCTCAGGAGAGGCTTCTATTTTTTTTTTTATGCATAGACCTCTTTTTTTTTCATCCTGACACCCTTTTTTTATGCATAGGCCCCCCCCCCTTTTTGGACTTTTTTTTTTTGACCTTTTGGAGCAATTTGGGAAAGTGTTTGAAGAGATATCTATCTTCTCTCTCTTGGGATAAAAATGTTATCACTCTTGGTGGATATATATAAGGGTGGAACGCCCCAGTTTTTGGGAAGCTGGATCTTAGAGATGGTTAAGCTTTTGGTATATGGTGGTAGCCCCCAGTGTGCCATTTAATAGCTCGGTCGCAATGAGTCGAAGATAACCTTTTATCAAGACAGAAGGTTGCTTTATCGAACTTATATTTTTAATGGTTTGTGGGTCCATATTTTGAAATGACTCATTATCAACTCGTGTAGTTTTATCATTTTTTTTGAGTTGATTCGTCATTTTTTTTCTAGCGACACTTCGGCTGCCTACTTTCCTTAAGTGGGTTTGGGTTGCTTGGTTCCCTAAGAGCATCCTCAATGTTGTGTATTCTTATATAACTTTTTAACTGGGTCCCACTGCTACCTACACACTTTTCTCTTCTTACCCACTTAAGAATAAATCTTCCTATTGTATAATCTTCTTACACAAAAAATATTAAATTTAACATCATCCCAAATAAAATAAAAAACCCTCCCCCCCCCCTCCCACACACACCCCAACTTGTGGTGACTGCCAGCCCACTTTCCCTCTTTTTTCAGCCAAAAGTGATTTCCTATTTAGAAAGTTAAATATATCTCTCTCCTATTTGAACAATACCCTATCCTAAGTGGCAATTATACACAATTCTCAATGCACTAAGTGATGAAATCATACGTTGGGGATGCTCTAAGTGGGCTGCCCAAAAGGCCAAGCCTACACTTGCATTACAAAAAAAAGAGATTGATTTAAAAGTTCAAATTGCTAGCATATGATTATATATAATTAGTGTTCAACGCTATTGATCTCTTAAACATAGATGATCATAAAATAAATCTAACATGTAATTTGGCTATGATTCATCTAAAAATCAAGATTGAAGCTCCTTCAAAGCAACGGAGATGCATCGCCTCTATCTGTCGATTGAGTCTTCTATACTTTGACTGCAAAATGTCTGTTTCCATTGCAGGGCTGTTGAACTAGCCATTAAAATAGGAATTCATGCATCAAAGTTTCTGGGAGCACCTGTCATGTCCACCGCTGTCAATACCTGAGGTATTGATGTGCCACCAGAGATTACTATTTCTGCATGATAAACAAGTTACAAAACCTCCCACCATCAGACTTGGAAATAACTCGCTTCTACTAATGTATATTATTTGAAAACGAATTACCAATCCCTTGTTGAATAGACAGATTTGGCCTCATGACATCCTTTGAACTGATTAGAAGAATATCACCGAGATAGAGATGGTTGGACGGTACATAAACACAACACAGTTCCTCTTCATCACCCGTGCTCTTTCGAAGAATGACTGTTGAAGTGATGAAAGCAAGAGCATACTCCCCAATACGTGGATGCCTTATAATGGCCAACTCCTTAAAGGCCTTCGAGCTCTGATCTGTTTAAATTTAAAAATACCATCAGATGTATAGAAATCTCTCATTCAATGGTACGCATTAGAAGATATAGTTACCTGGTGATATTGCAGCACTTATCTGCTTTGAGGCAGAGTATATATAGCTTATGAGTGGCATTTTCTTAATGAACCATTCCCCAAGGCCTAGGACAGAGGCCCCCAACCATGAGGACATGAAAATACCGACTAAGAAGATGAAAATAATCGAAGTAATGAAGCCAAGACCTGCAGGTAGACCAAAACTCAAGATAATTAAAGCCTATGTCAAGCAAAAAAAATCTATGATGTATCACTAACGTCAGTTATACAACTGTGGTCTTAATACTAATGTAATGACAATCAGCAATTCTGAAGTAGGTATAACGCTTGAAATGGGAAGTAGCAAAAATGGATTGACTTACCGATTACACTGATTCCCAGATGACTGTAAATTGGAGAGAAGACATCTATGAAATGAATGAAGCCCCGAGTCATGTAGAATGTAACAGCTATAGGAAATAAAATGACGCTGCAAACATTGACAAAATTATCGTTGGATAAACAAAAGATATTGAAAATATCGGCTGCATGCCAGTTTTGCAATGTTACCAAGAAGCATGAGTGTGTGTGTCAACTGTCAACATCTGCATATGCAAAAGAACCTGTTTTTCTTTAACTATTATTTCTCCATTCTGAACTTTTAGGGAATCACACATAAATTATTGGCCCAGTACCATACACATTCATTTGAATCTCATCTTATAACCATTTTCCAGAGAAAATGACTACAATAATATGCTGACAAGATATGAAGTTGATATTTATACGTTTTGTCCTGGTCATATGAAGTTAAATCTGAAAAAGGGACTGCATCTTAGTCGACTGTGTATAAAACTATACTGGAATTGGCATCGAAAGGGAGTTTACTTCTGTACTTATACATTCAGCAGCTCTTATAAATGTCCAGAAGAAGTTTGCTGAGGATGAGTACAAGTTACACAGATACTCGAAATTATTGTCCCGGCATGTCCCCCCAATTTCGGTGAGCTGGAAAGATGGGTAGAGGACTTCCTATTATCTTTATCTAAAAATGAAAAATTATAGGGTGAATGAAAAAGACGGGTGGCTGAGGGCAGGCGAGGAATTGTGTCATCAAATGAAGTGCTAGTAGATCAAGCTTTATGTACTTAAGGTTGCTCAGGCTTCCGGAACTTCTCTCTCTCTCTCTACAGCATAGAAGCTCACTTTGATCATCCTGTTTTGCAACTTTCCGTTTTTCTTTGGTGGTCTCCTTGAGATAGTTTGCATTCGAGAATCTTCTCCTCCATCGATTGTTCTGCTAGCTAGCTCCTCTTTGGACTGCCATCAGAAGGGAATCAGGTAAGTCAGTCTCCTGCTATCCACCAGAGTTGGGGCCATTCCTACTTTGGATCTTCATGCCATACAAAAAGTCCTAGTTTCGAAATTTGTTTGTCCCGAAAGTGTCACATCTCCAAATTTAAGCTATAATTTTTCATTGTTTTTCCAAAAATTTCGGTTCTTTTCTAAAACATGACACTGCTCAACATTTTTTGCATAGTGCAACCTAAAGGAATATATGGAAACTATCTAAATAAGATTCATTTTGTGGGAGGAAGGGAGTACAAATGATCCAAATGGCTAATATATATCTCCAGAAAGCACCTTCCAAATTATACTCTTAATAATATAGAAGGTATCATTTTCAGAAGCAGAATAAATAGTGGGAATCGTATTAATTTTCTGGTCTACAGACTCTAAGAGTTAATCAGAATGCTGGCCAAGTGTATACAAGTAGTACTAGTATCATTGCGGGCTATGGTGTTATACTGTTATCAGTTATCGAACAAAGCTAATTCATGATGACTAAGTTGCAGAAAGTACTTACCATCCTGATATGATTTTTTTTGAAGCCCAGCTTCGGAACACCTTGTGAAATGCCTGACAAATTTAAAGGACTGTAAAAAATGCATTCGTTTACGAGCAAACAATAAGTCAATAACTGATACTTTGGGCAAAACATCAATTGGAGGCCGAAAAAATAGCACTCCATGCAGTTCCAGGTTACAATGTAGGGACAACGTTGTCCAAACAAATCTCAAGTTTTTTACGGTATAACATTGCCTTTCTTTAGTTATATCTCATTTTGATTCTTCTTTGTTAAGACTTTATAAAACTTTTTAATCGATAGAACAAAAATCAAAGAAGAGGCAGGAAAATGCTCATTAAAACTGATTAAAAAAAACAAAAAACATAGTAGAAGAAATCAAAACCTCTTTGCTTGAGTGACTAGAGGCCACGGGAGGAGGGGACAGAGGGCACGACAAAGACGGTGTGGTTTCTATAGCACTAGCAACTGGTATCAAAAGCTCTAGATCTCTTTCCCTCTCTCTATTCCCCATTTTCTGTTTCTCTCTCTCTGTAAAACAAACTGCATCTAGGTAGTGGATTCTGTTGGAAGCTGTTAGGTAAGGGCGTAAGGCTTAACCGAAATAGGAGTGTAAATAAGCTTGCTTGTACGACATCGTTTTAGTTTCATAGGATGTGCTCAAAATGCAAGAAAACTCTCCCTTACTTCCTGTGGGATACCCTATTGTCTAGTAATATATTGATATCTGAAAATTTTGGAAGAATCTATTAACCAAAAATAACGCAACTGAAAAATAGAAAGTTGGCGATCCTTGGTGGTGCCGAGGTATGAAGTAAATCGTAATCAAAACTAGTGTGTGCGCCGGACCTTTGAGAATTCTTCAAGCTTTAGGATATTACCATAGCAGTCATATCATATTTCAAAACATATAATCAAACCCACAACAAGAAAGAAAATAGACAAGTCCAAAAAGAGGTAATACTACACCTACACGTTAACATCTCCAGCCACAATATCACCAAACTCACCCCTACTAGCTACCTAGCATGGAAGCTTCAAGTTGAATTCATGCTCATCGGGTACGATCTGTACAAATTCTTCAATGGCACCTTCCCATGTCCTCCAGCCACCATCACCGCCAACAATGCCCCTATCCCTAACCCGACTTACATCCCGTGGGTGCGCCAGGACAAGCTGCTTTTTGGAGCTCTTGTCGGTTTCCTCACCCTGTCTCTGATGCCGCTCATTGGACAAAAGCCCACCAACACCTTTGCTCGCTCCTCTCACGAGCACATCAAGTAAATTAAGGACCAACTCAAACGGGCGACGAAAGGTACTCAGTCAATTTTCGAATATATACAGCTCATCAAGGGCGAGGTTTATATAAAGGGGTAAAAAGTTTATATTTAGTTGTAGGTTCATGTTATAAAGCTTTTTAAAAGCTTAGGTGAGTAGAGAATAAGTTTAAAATAAAAAAAATTATAAGTCAATGATGTAATATATTATATAAACATTTTAAAAAGTTGAGGAGCGCAGTGGTTCTAATGTTGTTGGTACAATGTTAACTTAAGTATTGGCCTGGATTAAGTATTCCGCCATAGGCCTATACTAATGCGTGTGTCTGTGAAATCATCGAATCCCATTTGAACAAAACAGCCATAAGTTAATATTGTAATTTATCCCTCCTCAATTTGGATCTACTATCTCTCGAGTCGTGGTTTTCCTTACCCTATCCAAATCCAATTTCCCTTTGTTCATAGTCCCAATCTTTGCCCGAGAGATTCATCAATTTTGATCATCCAATCTCTGGTCGTGGGACCCATCATCGTACCCAACTAGAGTAAGCATAATCTCACATTCGTCCACTGGCAACACAGTTCCTCACCACCCTCCACGAAGTTAATTCACTTAACAAAAATGCTGAACAAAAGCTTTTATTTTTGACAAAAAAAGCATAAACATTACTGAAAAAAGTTAATTCACTTAACAAAAAATGAACAAAAAGCATTTTTGAAAAAAAAAGAAGCAAAATAACAAAATTTCAAGCATGTTTCTTGTTCATGTTAGTAACAAGCTGCTTCATTTGAAATCTCCAAAACAAGAAATAAGCCAAACCCAACCCTATCAATACATACATCCAAACGCCGTCTTCCCCACTCTCCTTCTCCGACTCTATCTCCACTATACTAAACTCTTCTCTGTCCACATTTCCCATCATACCCTCCCCCACATGCCCATATAACACATATACCCTGTCCCCTCCTCCCACTGTCACCGACGTTGCAAACTTGTCAGTATCGAGGGCAGTTTCGTCAAAAACCACTCCCTCGGCCCAGCTGCTGTCGCTCTTGATGAAATACAGCTTGTGTTGGGACACCACAACTACAACGCCGTCACTTCTAACAGCGATACCGTCTGGCGCCGTTAGGTCCTTGTTTAACAGAACCCGTCTAGATGTTCCGTCTTCCGCGTTAACTTTATATAGTTTCCCGGTGTTTGACTGGACGACAAGAAGGTACCCTTTGCTGATGTAAACGATGCCGTTGAGGCCGCAGGAGCTGTATGGTAGGTCGCGGTCCACGGGATTACCCGTGAAGACCGAAGACTTGGAGAAGACGGATGATACGCCTTCCGGGTCGACCTTCCAGATGGAGTCGCTAGCGGAATTGCTGACGAAGGCGTTGCCAGAGAAATCGACGGCGACGTCGTTGGCACCGGCGGCGGAGCTGGAGGAAGCGGGATCGTGGAGGGTGGTGAGGAAGAGGCGGCTGTGGGGGTATTTTAGGTCGTAGGCGGCGAGGGCACTGTTAGAGGGATCTGAATGGGAATGGACAACGGCGAGGAGGCGGCGGTGGTGACGGTCGACGGAGATGCCGAGGAAAGATGAATTGGAGGGGAGGGAGAGGTCAGATACGAGGGTATTGACGATGCCGGCGTCAGAGACGGAAAGGAGAGTTGGGTGGCGGAGGGAGCCGAGGACGAAGTGCTGGGATGATGGGTCCCACGCGAAGGACTCTGGGTAGAGATTGGATGATCGGAAATTGATGACGTGGGAATCTCGGGCAAAGATTGGGACTATGAACAACAGGATTAAGGAAATTCGAGTTGATTTGGATAGGGTAAGGAAAGACATCACGACTCAGAGAGATAGTAGATCTGTCAAATTGAGAAGGAGGGATAAATTACAAGTATTAACTTATGGCTGTTTTGTTCAAATGGGATTCGATGATTTCACAGACACACGCATTAGTATAGGCCTATGGCGGAATAGTTAGAGCAACTACAACAATAACTCCCAAAATCACTCTCCAAACACCTTATTTTTTGTTCCAATTACACTTTTTCAACTTTCTATAAAATAATTCACTCCAATAAGCACTCTCCATACAACTCTTCAAAAATCTAAAATCTCTCAAATATCAACTAACAAACCTAACTACCAATATATCTTCTATCTTTTTTATTTTTATTTTCCTATCACAATTTGAATAAAATATGTATATTATAAATTTATATTATATGAAAAAATGTTGTGCAGTTTAGCAATTTTAATTATTTTTTATCTAAATCAATTTAAATGCAATTTATGTATAAACATTAATTATTTTTTGTCCTCTCGTATATTAATCAAATATTTTTGTTAGTTCTAAATAATTCGATGTTAATAAATTTCATATAATAAAGTAGGTATCTTTCTATTTGATTAATATATAGTTAACGATGATAATGATATAACAAAAAGAAGGGGGATCCAATTCATGTTTTTTTACACTCAATTCATGATATAACAAAAAAACATTGAATTGGATTCATATAATAAACAGGCTTTGACTTTTGACACTCAACTTGCTTTTTGGTTGTATTTTAAGCATATTGCGCACCAATCTCCAAAATGCATTGCCCTAATATAATAAAACGAGAAAAATTATGTGTAAGAAATATTTTCGACAGATGAATGTACAAGATTACATATGTGAATTTAACAACGTACACCCTAAACGTCGCACCTTAAAAACACTAAACGTCGCACCCACTTAAAAGTTAAATTACAAAAATACCCTTAAGAAAAAAAAATAACATTTATTTCTTTCGCTCCTCTTTCTTTCACCAGTTTCAACAATAGACCCTCCCACTATCAAATTTTACACTTTAATGAATTTTATTCCTGACGACAATGAGAATCCTAACGATAATGTGAATCCTAACGACAATAAGAATCATTACGACAATAAATAAAGTGAATCATAACAACAATAATCATATAGATTTTATCACTTTTAACAATAAATTCTCTCAATATCAAATTTTATTCTTCAATGGATTCTAATTCTGCAGACAATGGAAATCCCAACGACAACGCGAATCCCGGCAACAATCCTCATAATGTTCAAAATAAAGCGAATCCGAACAACAATGATCATATAGATTCTTATTTTACGGTATTTTCAACTTTTTAAATATTTTTTTGCTATTTTAAAGTCTAAATACAGAGCTGAAAATCGGAATGAGATTTGCTTCAAGTCGCCAGGGTCTAACGACTTTCTAAGAAACAAGTCGCCAGGGTCGAAAGACTTAAATCCTATAAGTCCATCAACCCTGGCGACTTGGTGCAAATTAAGTCCGAATCATATTTCAACTCTCCCGCGTATAACTCGAACGCACCATTTTGAAAACCTTAATGAAGTCGCCAGGTTATGTGGACTTAAAATCATCAAGTCCACTAGGGTTTTGGACTTGAAGCAACTCAAGTCTAACTGGTCTAGCGACTTGTGTCAAACTAAGTTGTCAGGATCGAAGGACTTACATCTTACAAGTCCATCAACCCTGGCGAGTTACTGCAATTTAAGTCTGAATCACATTTCAATTATCCCGTATATAACTCGAAATGCACCATTTTGAAAGCGTTTCTGGTGACTTTCAATCATTTAAGCTTACGTTGCTTGGCGAGTGGTGATTTAACCTAAAATTAGCCAAAAAAAATATATTTTTAAATTTTTTCTTTTAGATTATTTCTGATACTAATTTTTATTTGTTTACAGGATTATCAGTTTCCGAATCAGCAGCAATTTCCAGATGTCTCGCATTTTTTCAAAACTGATAAAATATTTAGTGGAAAAATTATTTGGTGGAAAAACTGATAAAACTGATATTGTAAGTTTGAAGTTTATTTAGTGGAAAAATTATCTATTGGGTGGAAAGTGAAGGTTAGTACATCGAAGAATGCACACAACCATTCACTAGCTAAAGCTAATCGGTGGCATACATCCGCAAAGAAAGTTAACGCCGGCGAGAGATTGATAGGGTGTCTCGCCTACACAAAGGCAAACGTGAAGCCAAAGCGTATATTGAATGAGCCAAGAAAGAAAACCCCGGAAATGTTAGCACCAAAAACATGTAGAGAATGCCTTGCAAAAGATAAGAAAGACTAAGATGGGATCGTGCTCGAAAATGCGATTTTTTCAAGGAGATGAGGGTACGTGGATATGCTACGTGGTTCGTGCATGAGCATAACAAGAAAAAATTGGTGATGTTATGTTTGCTCATCCGAAAGCCATGGAGTTATTGGTCTTATTTCCATATGTTGTTGTTATGGATGCAACATATAAGACCAATAAGTATGAGATGCCTTTGTTGGAAATGATTGGAGTTACATCAACAGGAAAAAATTTCATATTGCATTTGCATTTTTGAAGAATGAGAGAAGTGATACCTTTAGTTGGGCAAGCAAGAGGGAACTTGAGGACATTTTTCTCCCATCGTGCGCTTCGGATGTAATCATCACCGATGAGAGTTGGCTTTAATGAGTGCCGTTGAGACACACTTTCTCGAAGTCTCACCATTTGTTGTGTAGGAGACACATAGCGAAGGATGTTGAGAAGTATTTAGTTGGGCCGACTAGTACTAAAAAATATTCAAAGGCGTTTAGTAAGAGGTGGAAGGATATAGTGAATTCCCAAACCGAGGCCGAATACATGGCTAATGTGGCAAAGATGGAAGAAAGGTGGGAGAACATCCCCGTGATGGTTAGATATGTTAAGAAGGAATGGTTGAACTGCTCAAGGAAAGATTTGTTAGTGCTTGGACAAAAACTACATGCATTTTGGTGCACAAACAACCAACAGGTAACACTTGTACATTTTAAGAAATGCAATACATTGAAAAGTCAACAAATTTATTGATAATGTATATTTTTTTTGATGTATTACAGAGTTGAGAGTGCACATTCCCAATTAAAGAGATGGTTATGCACATCGGCCGGGGGCTTCGATCACATATTCCAACAAATTCATGATCTAATCGAAGCCGCTTCAATGACATAAATAGTGAATTTGAAAAATCTCGGACCGTAGCCCATGATCATACCGACAAATTCATTATTTTTGTCGATTGAGATATAAAGTGTCACACCGTGCGATTAAGTTACTACATGCCGAGTATCGACAAAAAGAAGAAAATCGAAGATAATTCGACATATGTGGTTGTGAGATGAAGTTTAGCTTCGGCTACCATGTTCGTGTGAAATGTTCAAGTTGTCAAATGATTTGGTGGCGATCGAACCCCATTCAATTCATCCTTTTGGAGGACGTTGTCTATGGAGGGAAATGAGGACATGAGTTGTTTGACAAGAGAGTCTTGCTATTGATTTGATCAACAACATCGTGGAAGATATCAAGGATGATCCCGAACCGATGATATATCATTATGCTAGGCAGTTCCATAATATCGTACGTCCTGACTCGATAGGATTGAAGGAACCAGATATTCGGGTACATAAAGGGAGGCCAAAACAGAACTCGACTAAGAGAGATCTATCAGGTTTGCCTTTAAATTTTTACGTTAATTTACGTTAAATATTTTAACTGTTTACAATAAAAAAATTAATGTTTACCTAACTTTACCTTACCCTATAATAATATCAGGGTATGAGCATGCCGACAGAGCTGCAGACAAATCAGCACGAGGTCGAGGTCGAGGTCGGGGTCGGGGTCGGGGCCGGGGTCGAGGTCAAGGTCGAAATGGTACTTCTTCATGCTCGGGTCTACCATCGATGGGTGGCGCGGCTAATTCATTTGCATACATCGATCAGATGCCACCATTCATGACCAGGTTCATAGAAGACGTTTTAGATGTCAGGGGAGATGGAAATTGTGGTTTCAGAGTAATTGCCGACTTCGTGTATAACAACCAAGAGTTGTGGGATCAGGTGCGTCATGAGTTGATGCTAGAGCTGAATGAGAACTTCAACTTTTATGTGGGGAAAATAGGGAAGATTCTTTTATGCTTGGTTACCGTGTATGTGATTGGCACAAAGAGGCGCCGTAACCTCATTGGTTGGATTTGCATCTTCTAGGATTCGTGATTGCTACTAGGTATCAGAGGATTGTGACGTGTTACACGAGTCACAGAATGGGTTGTAATACATTCATGCCATTGCAGGCACGATTTGTTGATGCACAGCCGCCGGTAGCACAGATTAACTTCGGCTTGGTCAACGGAAGAACCCACTTTATAGCTCTTCGATTAAGACCCTCTAGTCCGTTGCCTCGCATGTGTCTATATCCGGTATGGGAAAGAATATGTGAGCCTAACATAGTTCATTGGAGTCAAATTTTGATGGATCGGTTTGACGAGTTTGTTAATTTAGAAACGGCGTCAAATGTGTAAAATCTATAGAGATGCGATTTATTTTATTAGATTGTGTTTTTCTAAATGTATTTTCATAGTTCATTTAGTTTTATACAGTTTTTTTTTGCATTTGTTGCTTGCCTTGCTAATGTGCATTTCATAGTCAAGTTAAAAGCTTTAAATTAGTAGTTTTGCATTCTAAGTGTCAAAAATGAGTAAACGGCTTCCGATTACTATAAAATCTGAAACAAAGTGACTTAGACGTATTATAAACATGCTAGAACAGTTGGTTTGGTTATATCTTGCACCGATTGAGTTTTGCGCAAAAAATGGGTCAATAGGCAAGTTAAAAGCTTCAAATTAGTAGTTTTTCATTCTAAGTGTCAAAAATGAGTAAACGGATTCCGATTACTATAAAATCTGAAACAAAGTGACTTAGACGTATTATAAACATGCTAGAACAGTTGGTTTGGTTATATCTTGCACCGATTGAGTTTTGCGCAAAAAATGGGTCAATAGGCAAGTTAAAAGATTCAAATTAGTAGTTTTGCGTTCTAAGTGTCAAAAATGAGTAAACGGATTCCGAATACTATAAAATCTGAAACAAAGTGACTTAGAAGTATTATAAACATGCTAGAATAGTTGGTTTGGTTATATCTTGCACCGATTGAGTTTTGCGCAAAAAATGGGTCAATAGGCAAGTTAAAAGCTTCAAATTAGTAGTTTTGCGTTCTAAGTGTCAAAAATGAGTAAACGGATTCCGATTACTATAAAATTTGAAAAAAAGTGACTTAGAAGTATTATAAACATGCTAGAACAGTTGGTTTGGTTATATCTTGCACCGATTGAGTTTTGCGCAAAAAATGGGTCAATAGGCAAGTTAAAAGCTTCAAATTAGTAGTTTTGCGTTCTAAGTGTCAAAAATGAGTAAACGGCTTCCGATTACTATAAAATCTGAAACAAAGTGACTTAGAAGTATTATAAACATGCTAGAACAGTTGGTTTGGTTATATCTTGCACCGATTGAGTTTTGCGCAAAAAATGGGTCAATAGGCAAGTTAAAAGCTTCAAATTAGTAGTTTTGCGTTCTAAGTGTCAAAAATGAGTAAACGGCTTCCGATTACTATAAAATCTGAAACAAAGTGACTTAGAAGTATTATAAACATGCTAGAACAGTTGGTTTGGTTATATCTTGCACCGATTGAGTTTTGCGCAAAAAATGGGTCAATAGGCAAGTTAAAAGCTTCAAATTAGTAGTTTTGCGTTCTAAGTGTCAAAAATGAGTAAACGGCTTCCGATTACTATAAAATCTGAAACAAAGTGACTTAGAAGTATTATAAACATGCTAGAACAGTTGGTTTGGTTATATCTTGCACCGATTGAGTTTTGCGCAAAAAATGGGTCAATAGGCAAGTTAAAAGCTTCAAATTAGTAGTTTTGCGTTCTAAGTGTCAAAAATGAGTAAACGGCTTCCGATTACTATAAAATCTGAAACAAAGTGACTTAGAAGTATTATAAACATGCTAGAACAGTTGGTTTGGTTATATCTTGCACCGATTGAGTTTTGCGCAAAAATGGGTCAATAGGCAAGTTAAAAGCTTCAAATTAGTAGTTTTGCGTGCTAAGTGTCAAAAATGAGTAAACGGCTTCCGATTACTATAAAATCTGAAACAAAGTGACTTAGAAGTATTATAAACATGCTAGAACAGTTGGTTTGGTTATATCTTGCACCGATTGAGTTTTGCGCAAAAAATGGGTCAATAGGCAAGTTAAAAGCTTCAAATTAGTAGTTTTGCGTTCTCTAAGTGTCAAAAATGAGTAAACGGCTTCCGATTACTATAAAATCTGAAACAAAGTGACTTAGAAGTATTATAAACATGCTAGAACAGTTGGTTTGGTTATATCTTGCACCGATTGAGTTTTGCGCAAAAAATGGGTCAATAGGCAAGTTAAAAGCTTCAAATTAGTAGTTTTGCGTTCTAAGTGTCAAAAATGAGTAAACGGATTCCGATTACTATAAAATCTGAAACAAAGTGACTTAGAAGTATTATAAACATGCTAGAACAGTTGGTTTGGTTATATCTTGCACCGATTGAGTTTTGCGCAAAAAATGGGTCAATAGGCAAGTTAAAAGCTTCAAATTAGTAGTTTTGCTCTAAGTGTCAAAAATGAGTAAACGGATTCCGAGCTAGAACAGTTGGTTTGGTTATATCTTGCACCGATTGAGTTTTGCGCAAAAAATGGGTCAATAGGCAAGTTAAAAGCTTCAAATTAGCAGTTTTTCATTCTAAGTGTCAAAAATGAGTAAACGGCTTCCGATTACTATAAAATCTGAAACAAAGTGACTTAGAAGTATTATAAACATGCTAGAACAGTTGGTTTGGTTATATCTTGCACCGATTGAGTTTTGCGCAAAAAATGGGTCAATAGGCAAGTTAAAAGCTTCAAATTAGTAGTTTTGCGTTCTAAGTGTCAAAAATGAGTAAACGGCTTCCGATTACTATAAAATTTGAAAAAAAGTGACTTAGAAGTATTATAAACATGCTAGAATAGTTGGTTTAGTTATATCTTACACCGATTGAGTTTTGCGCAAAAAATAGGTCAATAGGCAAGTTAAAAGCTTCAAATTAGCAGTTTTGCGTTCTAAGTGTCAAAAATGAGTAAAAGGATTCCGATTACTATAAAATTTGAAACAAAGTGACTTAGTAAGTATTATAAACATGCTAGAACAGTTGGTTTGGTTATATCTTTCACCGATTGAGTTTTGCGCAAAAAATGGGTTAATAGGCAAGTTAAAAGCTTCAAATTAGTAGTTTTGCGTTCTAAGTGTCAAAAATGAGTAAACGGATTCCGATTACTATAAAATTTGAAACAAAGTGACTTAGACGTATTATAAACATGCTAGAACAGTTGGTTTGGTTATATCTTGCACCGATTGAGTTTTGTCAATAGGCAAGTTAAAAGCTTCAAATTAGTAGTTTTTGTTCTAAGTGTCAAAAATGAGTAAACGGATTCCGATTACTATAAAATCTGAAACAAAGTGACTTAGACGTATTATAAACATGCTAGAACAGTTGGTTTGGTTATATCTTGCACCGATTGAGTTTTGCGCAAAAAATGGGTCAATAGGCAAGTTAAAAGCTTCAAATTAGTAGTTTTTCATTCTAAGTGTCAAAAATGAGTAAACGGATTCCGATTACTATAAAATCTGAAACAAAGTGACTTAGACGTATTATAAACATGCTAGAACAGTTGGTTTGGTTATATCTTGCACCGATTGAGTTTTGCGCAAAAAATAGGTCAATAGGCAAGTTAAAAGCTTCAAATTAGTAGTTTTTCATTCTAAGTGTCAAAAATAAGTAAACGGATTCCGATTACTATAAAATCTGAAACAAATTGACTAAGACGTATTATAAACATGCTAGAACAGTTGGTTTGGTTATATCTTGCACCGATTGAGTTTTGCGCAAAAAATGGGTCAATAGGCAAGTTAAAAGATTCAAATTAGTAGTTTTTCATTCTAAGTGTCAAAAATGAGTAAACGGCTTCTGATTACTATAAAATTTGAAACAAAGTGACTTAGAAGTAATATAAACATGCTAGAATAGTTGGTTTGGTTATATCTTGCACCGATTGAGTTTTACGTAAAAAATATGTCAATAGGCAAGAACAAGGCTTATGCAGGTAAAGCTTTCTCACTCTCTTTATACTGGATTGATTGCCTAACAAATAACAAAAAAAGTATGCTTTACTATGCTTCCTCGGATTCTCACCATAGAAACCTTTCTATTACTACAATTCAATACAATGGCACAAACAACTATAATAGCATTTCCCGTCTTACAACAGATTTGCATAAACATACATCTTAGTATCCTTTCTTGTCCTTCCATGTAACAAAGAAGTAAGCTTTTATTTTCAATTATCTAGCCTTCTGTCCTCACCTACTTCCCATCTTCAATCTCCTACAAGTACATAAATACTTCAAGTAGTTTCCAAGCTATACCACTTCAAAAACCAAAAATAGCAGCAGTACTTGAACACCACCCACCGTTAAGCCACTGCCGACAAACACAAACAATTGAATCAAAATCTCAATGAATCAAGTAAAACCCACCCAAAACTGGAGAAAACATAAACTAGACTCAGATGAATAAACTCAGTCTGCCAATAGAAGATCAATTCATCAATATCTAACAAATAACAAATCCTGTATAAGCCCTCTTAAGGAAATGGACATTCTCATGATTGTAAACACTTTTTGGGTGCAATAAACTTGTCTAATATTAAAGGTCTTTCTTTCAAATATCCCCACTGCTTGATTTGCAAAATCGCCACATACCCAATCCTAGTGCTGAAACAATGCCATTAACAAAACTTTCCAGTTGGAATGTTCATGTGGATACTGCACCCATTGGAAGATTTTTGGTGGCTGAACAATTAACTCAAGACTCCTCTCGAGCTGATCTGTGGGCAGCAAAAGAAAGAGAGCTTCACCAAATCTTGTTTTTAACCCAGAAGAGTAGGAACACAACTCCAATTACAATTGCAACAGGGGCCCACTTCCGGATCAATGCCTACACAAATAAGAGATGGGAAAACGAATTATGAGAGCAATTCAGGACAACACTTAATGTAATGCAGGCAGCCAAATCAATACTCTTCATCACAACACTATACACACACACACACACACATTGCCATTTTACGAGTAACAGGTAAAAATCTTTGCAATCTTCTGACAAGGGTGATACTCATTATTTCAAAATAAAGTTCACAGAATAAAGATACCAGTAAAACAACTAAACATTACCACCATTGCTAAAATTGAATCATACATGGCTGTTAAACGAACTAAGCCAGCTCGAGCTCGGCTCGGACTCATGTGTAGTCAATCCGCGTTCAATCATGTCAGTAAGGTTGTGTGTTTGAACTTTGAACAAGCAGTCTCAATCAATCAAAGCTTGGCTCTAACACTAAAGCTCGTAATATCATTTCCCATATATATATATACTCTACGCAAGGCTCGTGGCTGAGTCAAACTCACGAGTAGCTCAAGAATCGAATTCAAACACAGGAAATTCTATATGAGCCAATGTGAAAGTCCACCTGTCCAATACCACAACAACTTTCTTTAGAATAAATGAAAAATTATATTCTTCACTTTGAATGAAGCACAAGAACCAAACGCTTCAACTTTCAAAACTCTTTACTAGTATTACATCCTTGATTTCCATGTCACTTAATTTTGCTAAAACAAAAATGAACTTTAAAAAGTTTGAATTGATTCAAAAAAGATTCTAGGACAAAGACAAAGTTTTGACAATTAATTAAAAAAGTTTTTAAGTTATTCTGTATATGATCATGTGAAAAAACAGAATCAATTCCCATCTTATATAATTTAAAGTTTAAAGAATAGTAAAGGGAATGAAAGAAGAAAAAACTTACCGAGTGTAGTAGTAAACTTCATCACCACTTGCAAGTTGCAACATAACTGCAGCATAACAGTAACAAAACAACAGCAAAAACCAGCCCAAAAACAACAGCAAAACAGCCCAAAAACAGCAGCAAAACAGCCCCAAAACAGCTCAAACACATAAGCAAAACTGCCCAAAAACAGCAGCAAAAACCAGCCCAAAAAACATCAGCAAAACAGCCCAAAAACAGCAGTAAAACAGCCCCAAAACAGCCCCAAAACAACAGCAAAACAGTCTCAAAACAGCCCCAAAACACATTTATGTGTTGTATATGTGCAATGCCTAAAACATGTAATGTTGTTTCCAAAGCCAGTGACTTTGAATGACAATAAAACAGCCCCTGACCCATAAGCTAATCAAGAATCACCTACTGAATTGAAAACATAGATTATAATTCATAACATAGGGTACAAACCTTTGCATCAGTTAGAATAAGCGTCAACATAAGTGAATTGCCCTTTGTCATCGGGAGTATACAAGCAAAATTCCAACTAAATAAAAAAGGCCAGAGCACCTATTCATTAAATTTACAAAAGAATATCTAACGAGGAATTATGACCAGAGCACCAACAAAAAAGGTTCTGGATGACCAACTCCTTCGATCTATCCACTAGTAATTTTGTAATATCAAAGGCTCTACGATTCCACACCAACCACATGGTCCGACATACTGCAAGACAAGTGCCTACTGAAACATATAGTTCAAAAACTAGTGCACAACAGTCCTTCAAAAACAGTGCACGCCATAGTCCTTCAAAAATAGTGCACGACATATGGACCATTAATCTTCCTCACCTGAGTTGAATGAAGAATTAAACCTATTTTCAAGGTTACATGGATTCACATTACTTCTATCATTGTTGAGCCGTTTGCTTGCACTACCTCCCGGGGTGTACTCCAACTGTTGAATCTCTGTAAATAACAATAATATGGAATTTTGATTAACGCAACATTTGAAGCAATTTGGTAAAAACATTAATGTTATAAAATATACCATCATGTTGCCTCTCAAGATCTCGCAGCTTCTTAAGCCTTGTAGTCTGAGCATCCGTAACCTCAGATGTGAGAAGATGTGGAGCTCGGTTGATAATTTTCTCCTCAGCCTCCCCTATGGCTTGAACAATTGCAATGCTAGATTGCAATGCTTCAAGTTTAGTCTTCCTTATCAAATGGAATGCTTGAACTTCATTCGCTGCTTTCAAGGACTCAAATTGAGTCTTGTTAGCTTCTTGCATTATCTGAAATTGACTATTTTGGGAGATCCTCCATTCAAGTACTTGGTCACTCAACCTTTTATTCCGCATAGATGCTTCATCTGACGCATTGTTGTCACTGCGACGACGTTTCTCCTTCGCAGATTTCCTTCCTAAAGGTCGTGCTAGTGGCTCAGATTGGATACAACTTGGAGCAGGCCCAGTAGGTGTGGCGGGTGAGGGAGAGTCATCACTTACATGAATGTGTGTAAACGGATAAACACCTGTATCAGGAAAGCCATCAAGACCAGTGGTATCAAGACCAATACCACCAGCAAAGTCATTCATAGGAGACACAGGTGGGGGAGTTGCATTGATCGGATCACTTCTTGGAGAAGGTCGACTTTTACTTTTTTCACCGGGAGAAATGTGCCACTTGGCTGAGTCTTGAAGTATCTGCCAGCAGTGGTAGAACTTAAAATCACGACCATGATCATTCTTGAATACTTCATAACAAGCTCCCAACTACAATAACATATAACACAATATGTAAAAAAGTTTAAAATCCTATGACAACGTGTCAGAATGCAATTACTTTTGTCTACCAAGAGTAGACATAGACATGTACATCCACTAAAAAAACAAAGAAACCAACTTTAAAAAAAGATGTCAAACTATAAACCTCATCGGCCATGTTTGTACCGCTTTGATGGTTTCGATTGACTCTGGTCACGATAGCTCTCCATTTTGTAACATCTGCATGAATTGTAGTCCACCTATTCTCCAATCCTTTTTTAGTACGTTTTGTTCCAGATTGTTTTTTACAGAAGTCCTCAAAGATGTGAAACCATAAAGTATCACCAGTCTGACCAGTACCAACAATCGGATTCTCTGAACGTTGCACCCAAGCCTCACAAAGTGCCTCGTCTTCTTTGTGGTTCCAGTTTGGTGCTTTTCTATTAGAAACTTTGAGTGGCACACTTGATGTTTTAGCTGAATTTAGTTCAGATTGGGATGTAGGAAAATGAGCTTGATTGTATGTAGAATGGGGTGGTGTAGTAGATATGGGATGTTGGGTAGATGGATGGTTTCTTGCTTGCATTTGTTCCATTAAGAAAGACGCGTACGCAGCAGCCTGTGTTGTGTGAGTTGCCTGGGCTTGTTGGAGTGGTATTGGAGGGAACATAAATCCATGCGGCCATTTCAATGTGCTTTCTTGCGTTGGCGAGTCGTTTACACTGAGTTGCACAGGCGGAAAGTTTTGTTGGAAAGGTGGCCGAGAAGGATCCATTAAACCTGTAAACACCAACACAAACTTTTAATACATGAAAATGTATAATCATATTTATTAGAACGTCAATAAGAGATTTTATAAGAACGTCAATAAAGGGCATATGCCCTTTATTGGTTTGGACTATTGAAAATGAGCTTTCCACCTTTTTTGCATCTCATAGCACTAGACTAATAACATTCACACAACTCAAACTTAGGTAGCAGCAACAAGAAAGAGATGAAACAAAAGAAAATCAAAAGTCAAATTTACTGGAACCGGTATGAGTTCTCTCTTAAAAAGCACTGTGTGTAGCTACAACGGTTAGTTTTCTTCTGCACATTTCAGTAATCATCTTAAGCAGAAGAATTACATATATCTCTAAGCATCTTAGTAATTACAAGTCAGGTCCACAAGACCACAATCCCAACCTAGTAACAGTTTTGCAATTTTAGTACTACCTGCATATTTTAACATAACCTTTTGTAGAGTTAAATCAAGAATATCCTTTTTCTACATAAATCGACTAGCCCAAGACCTATGTCGAACCTTTTTTTTTTTAGAATAAAGGACTTCTACCAAACATACTCTTAAAAAGAAACGAGGAAGAGAAATGGAGGAACCAACTAGCACTCAAAACAACGACATAAAATGATGCGTATGCGGAAGCTCAAATTAACAATCTGTTCCAGCTTTTTTTGGACTGCTCTATGGCTGAACCAAACTCTCCAAAACAGCCTCAAACCCGCCACAAATCCCTCCTACAATCTGCTTAAAAAATATGAAGTTTCTTTTGTAAATTACTACCCAAACCCCTAGCTTAATTTGGACATATTACAACCTCTAAAACTGCTCCAAACTATTAAATAAATTCAGCCCAAACAGTTTGGTTTGAACAGATTTTTTCCTTACAAAAATAGCTAACCAATTATCAAACTAACTCCCCTCAACAAACCCTATCACACGCCTAATTACAGCAGGTTTTGGACTGCCCAACAGCCTATTAATTCCAGCACTCACACGCCTAGAACCTGCTCAAAAAACCTGCCCACGTTTTGGACTATGGCTGTCCCAAACAGTTCACGTTCGTTGGAGATAAACTGTCCAAAAACTGCTCCGCCTTCGTAATAGAGTAGGCTGCCATGAACTTTTAACAAAAGAAAGGTGGAAGAAAACACACACATAATGGGAAAGTAGCCATCAGCCAAACCACAAATAATGGAAGAATATGTTTAATTTTGATTCAGCACTGGAATTAGGTTGTATAACCAGTAGCTTGAGCCAAGCATCAAAACAGAAACATAAATGTGTCATGAAAAAGAGGTATGACCCATCTGTAAGCCACAATAAGGCTCATGCAAGGAATTACTTGTCCACTGCTTAATGACAACTACAATGAATCTTTTTCCACCATTCAACTTTAGTCAAAGCAATATCCTCTATTAGATCTTAAGTTGATTATGGACTGTTATAATCATTGTAAACGGTGTATAGCATTATCTAAAATATTGATTAAGGCCATAATACAAAAATATAAGGGAAAATTAAAGAAAAGAAACAGAAAAAAAAATGTAACAGCAACATGTGAAACAGAATGCAGAAATAAAAATGTTACCAAATACTAACTTATGTTAAAGCTTAAGGGGTTAGAGAAAAGGCTAACAATCTATATCATGCTTTATGTTTTATTCTTTAACACTTGTTCATGCATTACTTTTGTTCCGAAATATTGTTAGACCATCTAAGTTAGTTGCAAACACAAAATTAAAGAACATGTATTACAACACATTTTTTAAGAATTAAGGAAGTCGAATTTCAACCAAAGCCAAAATTTCAAGAATTGTGGGGTGGAAAAACTACTTCATTACCTAAGACAGTTTTATGATGTCTATTCAACTGACAGAAAAAGTTATCAGTACATACATGAAATGCAGCAAATAGAATGCATTGAAATCTAAACATATCTCACAAGTGTATTGATTGTTGTAATTGCTTAAAACTTTAATTTACAATTCATCGAGTTTTTCAAATGAAATGTCAGTTTATCAAGATTTTATTTGCACTATGGGTCGTTTGATAGCAAAGTCAGATAACACTGATTCTTCACTCAATTTATCACTTCCCATGGTGGGCGTTGCCTTCGCGCCAAAGGGATTTCTTAGGACTAGTTCTGTATTTGAAAAATTCCAACTAAAATGCAGGTGGTACCGGGCTTGGGAGAAATTCATACTATTATGGGCAGTCTACTCATCTTTCTTCACACCCATTGAATTTGGCTTCTTCAGGGGATTACCCAAGAACCTCTTATTCTTAGAAATTTTTGGTCAAATAACTTTCATTGTTGACATTCTCTTGCAATTCTTCATTGCCTACAGAGATAGTCAGACCTACAAAATGGTTTATAGGCGCAGCCCGATGGCGACTCTGTTAATCCCTAATCAAAGAGTCTACATTTAATCCCAACAAATCTATCATTCACAAAACCCTAGAAAGTGGAGAAATTGATATTTAAAACTTACCTAAACTCGTGGAATGCAGAGCAATCTCGGTGCTGTTGTGCTCTTTGGAAGAGAGGAGAACGGAGAAGAAGACCAGTAGGGGGAGAGAGAAATCGACCAAGGTTGCGCGCCAAAAAGAACGATGAGAGAGACGCGGGAGATGAGTTACTGTACAAGGTAAATCACTCTTGTATTTAGAAGAGTGATTTACCTGGTTATGGAGATGGAGACCTTCGGCAATTGCCCACTGTGGAGGTAGCTGAAACTAAATATCTCTAAAAACGATTTTAGAGAGCTTATACCTGGTCCCATTGTGGACGCTCTTAGTCCAGGCCAATACTTAAGTTAACATTGTACCAACAACATTAGAACCACTGCGCTCCTCAACTTTTTAAAATGTTTATATAATATATTACATCATTGACTTATAATTTTTTTTATTTTAAACTTATTCTCTACTCACCTAAGCTTTTAAAAAGCTTTATAACATGAACCTACAACTAAATATAAATTTTTTACCCCTTTATATAAATCTCGCCCTTGATGAGCTGTATATACTCGAAAATTGACTGAGTACCTTTCGTCGCCCGTTTGAGTTGGTCCTTAATTTACTTGATGTGCTCGTGAGAGGAGCGAGCAAAGGTGTTGGTGGGCGTTTGTCCAATGAGCGGCATCAGAGACAGGGTGAGGAAACCGACAAGAGCTCCAAAAAGCAGCTTGTCCTGGCGCACCCACGGGATGTAAGTCGGGTTAGGGATAGGGGCATTGTTGGCGGTGATGGTGGCTGGAGGACATGGGAATTGCTACAAGAAAAGAGAGTATTTGGATCGCTCATTTGCCGTCCCTAAAAGTCCATTTGCCGTCCCTAATAGTATTTAGGATGGTCATAGGGACGGCAACATGGGGGCTTAAATAATATGGGTGCTAAATGTTTTAGGAACACGACTAGCCGTCCCTAAAGGTTTTTAAGGACGAAATTTTTGCCGACCCTAATACGTTTCAAAACGTTCTAAATAATTGGCGGGAAAACTAAAATGACCGATTGTTGACGTCGTAAATGTTTTAGCGCCAAAACTTTTGGTTCTAAAATTTTGGTGGGAAAACAAAAAGGACCGATTGGTGGCGTCCTAAATGTTTTGGCGCCAAAATTTTTGGTGGGAAATTACAAAAAATTGTGACGGGTATTGTTGGAAAAAATGGTGGAAAACTTATTAAGATCGACTTCCACCATCCTAAAAAATAATATCTTATATTAGTATATGCATTCTATTAACAAATTATAAATTTAGCATTTTCATCAATACAACAAACAAAAGTTTTAGTAAAAGAAGATATCATTAATAATAAAATATAATCATTACATCAATCTGTTAATAAGATTAATTAACCAACCGACAAGCATTTTCTTGAAATATAAAAATATCATCTCAACTAGTTTAAACTACAAATTAGATCATAAAAAACAAAAATAAAGGCTAGCTTGATGATAACTTTTGACCAATGTGCATCGAACAACATCTTGCGATATTCCCAAAAGCAACCTGAAAAATTAAATGAAATAAAACAATCAATTGAAAAATAATCACATAATTTTTATTTTCCAAGGAAATATAAGAAAAATTATTATAAGCTCATTTTCATTTGAAACAGCTACAGACAATTTTCTGCAAAGAAAACTACAGTTTGCACACATAGAATATTCATAAGTCAAACCATTTGCTACCCAATACGGACCATGTGTTTATGCTTTATACACAATTCTCCATTCCTCCATGGAAAAAGGAAAGTAAAATAATCAAAACACTATCCCAAAACATTGACAACTTCTCGTAACAGGACATAATCAATATTAGATCATTAACAACACAAGCAAGCCAGACACATAAACAGGAAAAGATGGAGACATGGTGGTTTACAATGTGGTACCATTTCTATTGATGGTTCAAAGGGTAGAAACAAGTCCAAGGCAATACCCTGCATTTTTTAGGTATATTCCGGTTGAATCCTGATCACTGATCACGTATCTTAGCTAGTTGTTATCTATCAAACACTCTGTATATTCTACACTGCAATAAGTCACATTAACTCTCAACTACTTTAGACATGTCCCTTCGTTTCAGATACTCTTTAATTCCATTAAGCACGCCCTTTCTTTCGTTTACTTTTTTCCCATGTTCAGTCAAGAAACAAAAAAAACGTACATATACATGATTGGATCACGAATCCTAACATCTTCACACCAAAAAAGAGATGAATTCCTAAATAGGATATCATCTAGAACAGAATGAAGTGTGACAAAGAAGCAGCAATGTTACAATGACAGGTCAAGAAGGTGAAGGGCACAAAATCAACAAAAAGGGTGAATAAATCCAATTTAAACGGACTATGAAGAAATCAAAGATGACTTTACAAAGGTAGCTAACTAATAACCACCAGAAACCAGAAATAGGAGTATAAAAGACAAAAGAAAGATAAAAAAATTAACCACTCATAACCACTAATAAGCATGGTCCTACAACTATAGTTACTAAAAAGTCAAAGATACATAAACCAATCATTATCAACCAAGGGCTTCAATGCACCATGCTTCTACAGAGAATAAAGATCACTTGCATAGTCAAAAAAGAAAACAAAAACAAATGCACATGAATAATTAAATTAGGCAACCACCAGTCACCAAGGGAAAATCTAATGAATGGCACTCAACGAAAAAAAGATCCCACAAGAACCAATATGGACCACCTAATCATTGAATGAAGCCAACAACCATCAAGATCCTCAACCATACTTCATTTGTAAAGCAAGTGGGAAAATTAAATTAAGAATGACAGACTGGATTTAAAAATAATTATTGCATGCAAATGCAATGACTGAATCATGGGATTAGAAAAACTAATTCATAGAAACAAAACAACAAACATATGTCTTAGTGCAAAAACTAAGTCTAACTGAAAGAAATCACCTCTACAAAAGAAATAGAAAATCCAATACCTTTGAGCACCCCTCAGCAATCTACCGAGTTCAATGAGGGCAGAGTGGTGTTTTTGTCACTCTGGAGCAGCCAAGTATGCTGGCAACTACTCTGATGCAACAAGAGCAATTGTATTCCCACCCAATGCAATTCTAAATGATCCAAACACTTCTGACCAACATTGTAATTACTTGACTCACCCGCATCCTCGTCCTCATTCTCTGCAATGTGTCACGCTGGGTAATCCTCGATATCTAGCAGCATTTTCATTAAAATTGCAAATAGCCTGCTGATAAACTGAGGTACCTTCCCCATCATCCCAGGTGCTCGTTCTCTAGCCTCTGCCAAGGTAATTACAAACTCAATTGCAAGATGCCTCGTTCCTTCTTCTAGTGCTTCAGCCTCTGCTATCTGCAACATAGACCCCACTACTTCCACTAATTGCCTCCTTAAGAATATTGGCTCTGACCCAGCCAATTCGATCAACAAAAACAATTAATAATTATCTAATCGCATAAAAGTAACACTCACAATAGCAGAAATTCAACTAGTTTACTCATTAATCCTACCCAACAAACCAAAAGAAATCAAGAAGTAAATGGAGAAGGAGGCGATGTGCCTGATACTGCCTGTGTAAGTGAATGTGTGTGATTGTGCTGGCCTCACAAAATTCTCAGCCTATTTATCCTCCACCAAACCCATTTTATGAGTATAGACCCAAAATATAAATGAAGGAAGTTGAGCAACAAACCTCAACCAAGGTGGTATAGATAAAAGAACCCATCCAATAGATATTGTATTGCCACCGATATTGCACGTACTGATGCTAGTAGATATCCAAATGGATCAGCTGCATGAACATTGATATCAGATCTTAACACGACATCCAAGACGTTCTTCAAATTGAAAGGAAATCAAACTCGCTGTGATGTAATTGTGAGTCAAAAGGTACTTGTCAAGCTTCTTAGCAGAATGTGTTCCCATTTAAGATTTTCTTACATTAAAAGAAACTAGTAAGTGATGCACAAGACACTAGGACAGAGTATCCAGAGTATCCATTACAGATAATTTTAGCATATGATAAGATGTGTATTGAACATAAGCATGAAGTTGCTACTAATGCACATGCTTTCACACACATAAAAATGCTTCGCAAATGCCAACTTTGCTTGGCAGTAGCAACACCCTAAACTAAAAAATGGTCAACAACCAAGTATAATGGACCAAGCAGATGTTCAAAATTTGTAAGTCATAATCTATTTATTCATCCTTAAGAGAATGGCCCTATCATTTCAAAGATATATCTCTAGTACAAATACTTGCGTTGGATTTCTTTCTAAAGCAGATTAATTCAGATGATAGAACCACATAAGTTCATGCAAGCATCATCTTGATAGAAGAAAACTTCAATACCTGTTCTTCGTGAAATTAGCATGGACAAGCCCATAAAATTGCAAAATATATGGGCGATAACTGGAGCAGCAAGGTTCCTTGTAATTCGAAAACAAGAGATGGTTAAAAAAAAAAGCTTAGCAATATCTTAATAGGATCAGCCATGGCAAAGCATGTTTTTTTCACTTCAGCATAGATGCAATCACAAGAAACAACTAGGCTGTAGTTAGCATTTTCATAAGTGTTGAGTAATTAGTTCATGTAATGAGTACAAATGCTACACGTTAAAATGTAATTAAAGAATATAAATAAAAAAGCGGATATACACAGACTCCGGTATATTTTAGGGAAATGGATTCATCATTTGCCTGCAAAAGGATATTGCACACAAATTTGGTTCCAAAGACCTTTTTTCCTTGATAAGTAAAGATTTATTATAAACAAATAGTGACAAAACAGGTATCACGTCTTGTGTACACTGGGAGTATACTAAAAATAATATAACCTACTAAAACTATCCAGGAACTCTACAAAAGAAATCACCTCAGGCCTAACTAAGTCTGCACACCAAAAATACCGCTTTGAGTAAGCTGTATCCGTATCCATGCTTCATAGATAATCAACTAAGGACGGAGGGAGTATTATTATAATCATAAAAAAGATAAACATAAATCAGCAAAAGCAAGCATATGTCTTAGTGGGGACCAGATGAGTAAGAGAAACACTTGTTTCTTAAAATTACATTAGAAGCCTTGAAAGGTTTGAAAAGTTACATTATCTAAACAAGCCTTTGGTGCACTAGCAAAGATTTCTCATCATTGAATGTATAACACTATTGCCTCCCCACAAGCCATGTATACTGACATGCAAGAATCACACACATGTTTAAATGATGAGAAATGATGCATACAACCCAAAGATTACAGTGTAGCCAAGCTGAAAGCCTAACACGCAAAATAAATAATAAAGTGAGGAATTAACACATGAATATCATAGGTGAAAATTCACTGTCGCAATCTCCACAATCAAACTGTAGAATCTCACAAAAAGAACAAGACAGGTAAATAAGATGCATGCATTTCCCGCTGTACCAGGAAACTCTAGAATTTGAGATACTAAAGTAGTCTACTGCGAGGCAGAAAGAAGCACAAACCTACAACCATGGATGCTTTGAGCAAGCTATAGTTTTGCAGCGTGTAGAACTCAAAAAAGTGGTTTAAATGAGCTGCAAGAAAATTTAAAGGATTTGTTTTGCATGATTGCATCTAAGCAGTAGCCAAAATGAAAACAAAATGTTGAAATCAGAACAGAAGCAGGTACAAGACAGTTAAATATGTTGAAATGCAGAGGTGAGTTCTTAAAGTAATTCATGTTCAGGTTCTACCTATTTTTTAGTGGAGCACCTTCTTTCCAACCCATTTTGGACAAAAGTCCGTACCCTATGTTGTTGACCTGGATTTTTGCTCTTTATGTAGCCTCCTTGGCTGCTTTCTGCCCAGCAACGTCATTACAGTTGGCCATGAACTTGTCAACCTCTTCCTGGGGAATATAATCACCCATATGATGACCCCTTTTACCAGGAGCTGCCATGATAAAATTAAATGAGAAAGAAGGAAACAAAACAACACTAAGGAACTTGAAAATTGAGTTGATTGGTAACAAGAAAAAAAAGACCAAAAAGCAATCATGAATTCAAAGGAACAAAATTGTACTTTGAAGGGAAGCAGGGGGAGGCATCTCATCTTTAGATTGTTTAGGTTGTCTCTTCCTCTCTTCTTGTGCAGCCTTCTTCAGGTAAAATTCCATCATTGCTATTGGATCTGCAGCTGTTGAGCCACTAGCTTCACCTACAAGAAAAGAAGCCTTTCACAAATGACCAGGAAATAATATATGAAAATTCTTATAAAACAAGATGTATTTGAGATCCATGTATCACTGTTTGTAATTGTATTTGAGATCCATGTATCAGTATAACATAGATGTGTCAGCTTTAAAAATAAGTCATTTCTTCGTGGGTGGCCTTCCCTTAGTTTTTGTTTATGTTCATTTGTGAATTGCATTGCTGACCAATTAAATTAACTGGAAAAGTTAGAAATGGAAAAGTTTGCAATTGAACTTGTATAATGATGCTATTTTGTCAGGCATCTAGATAAAAATCAAATATATAGGTTGCCAGTCTACCATATGCATGTTATCATTCATGTAAAAGGATGCCTGCATCCTAACTTTGGTATGTATAATTGTTAACTGTATGTGTTTTGTTTGCAGATCTAGAACCTAGTCAGGAGACACTTGATTGGAGCACAAGACTAAAGATTGCAATTGGTGCAGCTCGTGGTCTTGAGTATCTACATTGCAAAGCTAATCCTCCTGTAATCTACCGTGATTTGAAATCTTCAAATATATTACTGGATAATGAATTCAATCTGAAGCTCTCCGATTTCAGGCTTGCTAAACTTGGACTGGTTAGTGATAACACGCATGTCTCGACACGAGTTATGGGTACCTACGGTTACTGCGCCCCTGATTACGCCATGAGTGGAAAACTTACTCTAAAATCTGATATCTATAGCTTTGGGGTAGTTCTGTTGGAACTCTTCTTTGGTCGCAATGCGATTGAATGCAGTAGAAAGCCTGGAGAGCAGAATTTAGTTGTTTGGGTGACTACATGAAAAGCTTTTCTTGATCTTTTGGTAGTAATACTTCATATAATGTATTTCATTATTTTCTGATCTGGTACATAGAATGGAAATTAGGACAAGAAACATGGACACGAGTGGATTATGCTTTGAGGTTAGTATTGTTTTTGTTTTTTTTTGTTTTGGTCATTGAATCTAATGCTATTGCATTACGACACACTGCTAAGTACAAAGGAGAAAACATGCTGCTTGAGAGCAGCAGGTGTATTAGAGAAATTCAACAGTATCGAGAAGTTCTCATTGATGCAATAAATAGTCTTTCTTCTTTTCAACAGAGAAGTTACATTTGATGCTGAGTGAGGAAGGGGCCATCAGAGCACTCTTAAGAATGGTTAGATCTGGAAACAGTGATGTTGTTGCTCAGGTTGCCAGAGGAATTGCTAATTTTGCTAAATGTGAATCTCGATCAATAATTCAAGGTTCTTGAAGATCTTTAGAAAATTCACTTGCTTGGATATGATTCTACTCAGACGTGGGACTTAAATAGTTTTACCCATTTCAGAACACAGGAGAGGTCATTCCCTTCTAATAGACGATGGTCTACTTACATGGCTGCTTTCAAACTCAAGTACTACTTCAGCTTCGACTCAGCGTCACATCGAGCTTACACTTTGTCACTTGGCACAAAATGGTAATATTTGTGAAATGGATTGCATTGCATCATGCATGAGATAATATATATATACCACGTCCTTTCTAGCTCTAGAAATGTGGACGATGTTCTGAATGCCTAGGCTCAATATTTCAGGGGTTTGACATATGTTAATCGATGCTACATGTGCAAAAGTGAAGAGGAAGATGTAAATCACTTACTGCTTCATTGCCCGATGGCTAGGGAGCTTTGGAACTCCCTTTTTCTCTCTGCGGATGTCCCGTGGGTTATGCCCAGGACTGTTATTGATACGCTTCGGGGTTGGCCTTCCTTTACCCGGAATAGGAGTAATTTTTGGAAGTATGCCCCCTCAGCTATTTGGTGGACCATCTGGAAAGAGAGGAATAGAAGGGCCTTTGAGAACATTGAATCTGATCCTGTAGGAATCAAAAAGTCTTTTCACTTGTACTTGAGATTCTGGTGCTTATCTGTTGACCCAACTTTAGAGGATCCTTTTTGTAATTAGGTTGGGGACTTTTGGTTTGTAGTCTAGTGCATGTATACTTCCAGTGTACAAGTTAGCGTCTTCTTTTTTGACGCTTGTTAATAATACTTATACTTTACTTATCAAAAAAAAAAAATTTCAGTTTTCTTTAGTATCCCATATAACTAGTCATCTTCTACAGCTAAGGATACTCTTCTCAAGAAAATTGAATGTATGTCTTTAAGGATTCACTCGATTCTTATTATCTATTACCTTAATGTAGAGAACAATAGCAGGGCTTTCATAACTAGTGGAGGAGCGAAAGAACTCACCAGAATATCGATTAAGTCCAACAGAGAAGATATCCGGAACTTGGCAAAGAAGACACTGAAATTGAATCGAACATTTCAAGTCAAGGGGTATGTAGAATAAAGCTAGATCATGCACCTCTAATGAATTTTACGAGACTTTTTTGTCAAGTAGGCCGTTAGATTCTGGATTGCAACATACATTTGTCATCGATGCGAACTACAATCACACTCAAGGTTTTGAAGAACAGAGATACCCTATAAGATTATTTAGTTAGAAAATGTGATATTTGTTCCTCACTTTGAGGTTAGTATAGGAATGGATAGTTGGGGAATAATGGAAAATAGGTGTGAGCAGTTCTGTCCAAAAATCTTTTCCAATGGAATGTTTTCGTGTGGAATCGCTAGTCCTGACACACCCCAATGAAGGAATTTCCATTTCTCGACTCAGGAATCATCATCCCATCTGTAATAATCATTGCATCCAGTTTAGCTAACCTGGCCGAACAGGAAATCAATGGCAACACCATTGGGGCCCGATTTCCACTTACCAAACACAACCTTAGAAAAACAATATGAGATATTAACCAACACTAAATCTGAAAACCCTACATAATAAGATTAACTAAAAAATTGCAAACACCCAATAACAATAAATGATTTATAGATTAAAGCATAACGACAAATCAATCCACAAAATCGAGCCCTAATTAAATAATTTGAACTATAAGTAAATCAAAACCCTAGAATATTATAATAGCAAGCACAATCAAACAAATTTTTTTGTTCATATCACTGTAAAACCCTAAATTATAGGTTTGGATGATGAAAGTTTTACCTTAAAAATAGATTATGAGCCAACCAAACTTCTTCAAAGTCAAGTTTCTTCAACCAATCTTCCTCCTTTGATTGTGTTTCACTTCTCGCAAACCTAGAGACTGAATTTTTTGATGTGTGCGGCTGAGGACAAGGGAGAAAGGGCGAATGTTTTTGAGAGAGAGAGAGATGGATCCTATGTCTTCCGGAGCCACAAAAAAGATCGCGGGAAATTTGGGGGAAGGGATTGGGGAAATTTTTATTTTGCCCGGTAAATACAAAAAAAAAAAAAAAGTATTAAGGACTCAAATAATGCTTTCGGTCCCAAAAAAAATTAGGTATTAGGGTCCTTTGTTACATGAGACCTAAAAAGTAGGGTCCCTAAAACCACTTTTTTTTGTAGTTAAGGTGCCATTGAAGAATTTGTACAGATCGTACCCGATGAGCATGAATTCAACTTGAAGCTTCCATGCTAGGTAGCTAGTAGGGGTGAGTTTGGTGATGTTGTGGCTGGAGATATTGGTAATTGGGCTTGCGACCCGATTATTTAGTCCCGCTCATATGGAAATAATATTTATATTATTTTTGGTTAATTAGTATCCTAATCCAAGTGGGTTTAGGATTGACTTAACCTACAAGAAATATGTTTCTTGTAATAATATAAATAGGGCAACTAAAGAGATAAAACCCTAATCACACAATTGGAGAACACGTCTCCTTAGAGTTGCCGCCCTCCTCTCTCTCCCTAATTCTATCTCACCAAAATACTCTCTCTAGCCTAACCATCAAGAGGCTTGGATTTGCGGTGTGAACCAGTATTGATATCTGTGATCCGTGATATCAATCCGACGAGAGAGACTTGCAGGTTCGTAGAACTTGGCATACGAAGATCGTAGCTCAAGCGAAATTCTTCCGCTGCGTACAAGGCTCTAGTTCGCATAAAGGTAATCCTTAATTACTGTTTTGATAGCGAACTTGTTTGATATATTTATGATATATCCTTCATTGGTATCAGAGCCATATTGCTTGATTGCTCGTATTGTTATGCCATGAATCGCATGCTTTTGTTTTTGGGTTTGTTTAAAAGTTTTATCGGATAACGAAACAAATGAGTTTTATTATTTTATGTGTAAAACTTTAAAATTTTCGAGAAAAATTTATATGTCTGAGTTCCCTACGACGAGGCGAACAACATATTAAATTCTCGTTGAATTCCGTTGGGTATTTTTCAAAATATCGCAAACCCAAGTTTTGTTGAAAACAGTTTTTTCCGAAACTTTGCGTGCTGATTCGACCTGTTTATGTTCTGTGAAATCGTGATTTTATGGACTGTACTTGTTGTACTCCGTGAGGGCTTTCCAACGACATATTATATGCTTAATTTGGACTTAAAATGAACGTTTTATGGCGTCGCGAAGTTGGCCCTTCGCGAATCGATTTTTAGGGTTAAAAATTCGACCTAAAACGACCCACTCTCGGCCTCGATACACGTGCCATTTTGGGCACTCCTTTCGAGGTAAAAAGTACACCAATAAGAAGTACTTGATGAGTCGAGTCCAACGCCACCAGCCGCGCAGTCATTGGACCACCGGAAGGCGGCGCGTGGACGTCACTCTCCGGCGGCGTGCGGAGCATCGATCGGCCGTGGTCAGCGGTCAACGTTGGCCCGATGGCGTGGCACGTCACGCCACGTCATCAGTGGGGCCCACTTCAAAAACCCTGGCGGCGTCATCGTGCCACGTCGGTGCCACATGCCACGTCGGCCACAAAGCCCGATCCACCGCCCGATCGGCTTGGAAGGAAGCCCACACGCGCAGGTGGCGCGTGAAGCGCGTGCTGTAAACTCAGATGAACAAGCGGCGGTGCGTCGGCTCTGTTTTGGCCGTCGAGTCAATGGTGGTCTGTTTTGATCAATTCAGCCTGTAAATATTTGTTTTTGATTTTTCAGAGTGTAAAAACCTGTTTTCTGTTTTTTAAAAATTACAAAAATAATATTCAGGGGCTGTTTTGTCATTATGTGACTGTTTAGGGTTGTTTGGGACTGTTCTGGAATTTTTTAAAATTCTTTGTGAATTTTAAGCTATTTTTAAGTCATTTTTAGCATATTTAATTGTCGTTTTGGGCTCTAAAATTGCGATTGGGACTATACGAGACCCAATAAATTTATTTTCAGTAGTGAAAATATTTATGTACATGATTTGTACTTGATGGATTTGTTCTATCATTTTTTGTGTTTAAATTATCAATTTATGAATGTTTTCACGTTGTGCATACTTTGGTTGTGATTACGAGCCTCGCGGATTTTCCCTCCTTACGTGTATGATGTGATTATATTTAGTAATTGATTTTTTAAAACAAAAGTGAATCAAAATATATATATATGCTTATGTCTTTTTTTTGCAACAAATTGTAGTGAAATGGCTTCTCAGAATGTAATCGCTGACCTTAATATAAGGGTGAGAAATTAGATGGCTCAAACTATGGTGTTTGGCAAAGGAAAATCACGTACTTGCTAAACGAGCAAGAGGTTCTTGACAACCTTGATACTGTGATGGTAGAACCAGAGATGAGTAACTTGACCATCGCCCAACATCGCTAGAAAATGCAGGAATTCCTTGACTGGAAAAAGAAAGATCGATGTGCACGCTTTACTATGCTGAGTAGCATGCATAATGATCTGATTGGCGAGTTTGAAGACTGCCTGACTGCTAAACATATGTGGGACCAAATTAAGCGCATTTATGGGAATACTTCTGCTACAAAGTTAAGGACTTTGACCTACAAGTTTGAAAGCTATAAGATTGACCATAAACGAAACATTCTTGAACAACTACGTGAGATGTCCGGAATGATTCGTGATCTTAAAGCTGGTTACTGTCTTAGCGATGAGGCAAGTTCAAGTGGTGATTCGTTCACTGCCTGATTCTTGGAGTGGTTTGAGGCGTATTTTGACCCATACAGACTCCATTCAAACTTTTGCAGATGTATCTCACCATGTTGAGCTTGAGGCTGAGTGTCATGAAGCGAATCGCGTGATAAGTGCTGCGACTCGTGATCTTGCTCTTGTTTCCCTTGAGGGTCCGCGCAAGCCACACGGGCAACGCAAGAGACAAACTAAAAGCAAGAAGACTCAGAATTTGGGCCCCAAAAGTGACAAGATTGCTAAACGTCGTAGAGGCAAAAAGAATATTGCTAAGCAGAAGTGCTACAACTGTGGTGCCTTGGGTCATTTTGCTCGGACTTGTCCTGAGCCCAAGAAGGTATCACTTAATCCTATCTCCATGCAAAGTTTTGTTTGCTCTCATGTTTTATTGGTGACTCTCTCCTGTGTGGATTGTAGACTCAGCTCAACCAAACATGTGACGAGGATCGAGAAGGATTTGTAGATTATCGAAAAGTTCCCGCCGGTACAAGAAGAATTTTCATTGGAAACAGGTTAAATGTTGAAGTCAAAGGAGTTGGGTCATACCAACTTCAATTGCGGAGTGGACACACATTGACCCTTCATGAAGTTCTTTATGCACCTGGAATTCGACATAATCTACTATCAGTAGTAGAATTGCTAAGACATGGATATTCTTTTAATTTTAGTAATGATCACTTGGATATTTGTTTTGGTGATGAGGTTTTGGGACATGGTTCTTTGTCAGATAATTTCTTTAAATTAGATTTGTTGGATTCCCATAATTCTTCTCTTAATTCTTCTTCTTGCATGGTTTATGATGATTCTAATTCTGAGTTGTGGCATGCTAGACTTGGACATATAGGAAAAGATAGGATGACTAGATTGGCTAGAGAAGGCCTATTGGGGTCTCTCAAAGAAAGTCAACCTACCCTTGTGTGAATCTTGTTTGGCAGAAAAGCTTGCCGAAAGCCTTTTGGTAAGGCAAAAGAGCCACACACCCATTAGAGTTAGTCCATTCGGACATTTGCGGACCAATGAATGTTAAGGCACGTCCATGGAGCTTCCTATTTTCTCACTTTTATCGATGACTACACACGCTATGGTTATGTTTACCTTATTTCTCACCGCGATGAAGCTCTCAAGTGTTTTGAGCGCTTTCTAGAGGTTGAGAATCAAAAGGATAAAAGCTTAAAAACTTTTAGAACCCAGGCCGTGAGTATTTATCGATCAATTTAAAGAATTGTGTGAGAAAAAGGAATACGCACGATTGACAATTCCTAGAACTCCGCAACAAAATGGTGTTGTAGAACGAAGGAATCGAACATTGTTGGAAATGGTTAGGTCGATGATGGCACGGCCAACCTCCTAATTTCGTTTTGGGGGATGCGCTAATGACTGCCGCCTACATACTTAACCGAGTGCCTTCTAAGTCAGTTCCCACAACCCCTTATGAACTTTGGAAAGGTGAGAAGCCTAAATTGGGGCATCTTCATCCTTGGGGTTGTGCAAGGTTATGTCCATAGTACTTCCAATAAGTTTGGAAAACTAGGCCCTAGAGGAAACAAGTGTGTTTTCATAAGGTATTCAGATACCTCAAAGGGTTATGTTATGTACGGTGGAAAACCTAATGAAGGAATACTGAATCGAGTCGCCAAGAATGTTGATTTCATTGAGAATGATTTCCACGATAGGTGAAGTTAGGAAAGACTTTGAACTTTTTGAGATGGAAGAAGAATACATGACATCTTTTGGCGAAGGTGGGGAATTGCCTCAACCTAATCCTATGGTACAACATGAGGTTGAACCTATGGAAGTCGCCAATGAGAGTCAAGGTGATCTTCATCCGAGGTGGGAGTACGGATTCTAGTGGGAGTCGATACTAGAACGAAGAAGTAAACGTGGAAATATACCTCGCCGCCGATTCGCGATCGAAGAGGAATCTTTCCTAACTACTTCTTTCAATTCTAGTGAGCCTACATCGCTCAAAGAAGCCTTTCTTTACCTACAAACAGTGAATGGATGACTGCAATGGAAGATGAAATTTCCTCTATGAAAAAGAATCGTGTTTGGGAGTTAGTTGATTTTCCGAAGGTCGCAAGACTATTGGAAACAAATGGGTTTTCAAAGTCAAGCGAAAGGCGTATGGATCAATTGACAAATATAAGGCACGCTTGTGGCGAAAGGCTTTACCCAAAGAGAGGTTTAGACTATGAGGAGACATTCTCCCCATGGTGAGATTTTCCTCTGCTCGCCTAATCCTAGCGATAGTAGCACACATGGATCTAGAACTTTATCGATGGATGTTAAAAGCGCATTTCTCAATGGAGAACTAGATGAAGAGATCTATATGACTCAACCGAGGGTTTTGAAGTCAAGGGACAAGAGCGCGAAGTGTGCCGACTCAAACGTTCCATTTATGGTCTCAAACAATCATCTAGACAGTGGTACATTCGCTTTCACCAAGCGATAACCTCAATTGGCTTTGTGATGATTGAGGAAGACCACTGTGTGTATATTAAACGATCCAAGAAAAAGATCTTGATTCTGTCATTATATGTTGATGACATCCTACTAGCTGGGAATGATATGGAGATGATAAATGCCACTAAAGAGTGGCTGTCTGCGCTTTTCGATATGACAGACTTGGGTGAAGCAAGCTATGTGCTTGGAGTAAAAGTCATTAGAGATCGTTCGAAAAGATTTCTTGGTTTGTCTCAAGAGACTTACATTAAGAAAGTTATCGAACTATTTGGCATGACAAACTCAAAACCCGTTGTCACTCCAATGGAAAAAGGATGTGTCCTTAGCACAAACCAATGCCCTAAGAATGAAAAAGAAAGAAGAGAATGTCTACGACTCCATATGCAAATGCGGTAGAAAGCTTGATGTATGCTATGGTGTGTACTCGGCCTGACCTATGCTTTGCAGTTGGGATGTTGAGTCGATTCCAAAGTAATCTTGGACCTCAACACTGGATGGCAGTGAAGAGGGTTCTGCGTTACTTGGTGGGAACCACAAATTTAACTCTGTGTTACCAAGGTGGGGATTTGAGCTTGAAAGGTTTCACTGACGCGGATTGGGCTGGAGATGTAGATGGTTATAAATCTACTTCGGGCTACGCTTTCCTCCTTGGTGGTGGAGCTATCTCTTGGAGTAGCAAGCGACAAACTAGCACCGCCCTATCTACGATGGAGTCAGAGTACATGGCTTGCTCAGCTGCGGTTCAAGAAGCTGTGTGGTTGAGGAGTTTTCTCTAACATCTTGATGTTACGACGCATGTGGATCGTCCTGTAGTCATTGCTTGTGACAGCATGACAACTTTAGGTTACACTAAAGATCCCAAGTACCATGGGAAGACGAAACACATTAACATCAAATATCATTTCGCTTGAGACATGGTTGCAGAAAAGAAAGCTGTTCTAGAATATATTCCTACTAGAAGCAGGTTAGCCGACCCTATGACTAAACCTCTAGCTAGAGAGATCTTTCAGGATCACATGTTGGGTCTAGGGCTTCGTAGGATTTGACTTTTATTCTGAGAACACTTATGATGACATTTGATTATTATTCATTATCGTTTGAATAAATTGCAGTTTCATTTTGTTCCTTTTATATGTTAATTGGATATTTTGATATGAAATTGTGTGGCATATATATTTTTGATTAAAAGATGTCGTGGATATTGAATTGACCCTCTCACACGGGTAATTCACCTTGTCGCCAGATGGGCGAGCAAGTTGAGATAGTAAAAGTCTTTGGTACCTACAAAGGGGGGTACGCAAATGACGTTTACATTTATCGCCTTGGCATACGGCCAAGATGAGACCTTTTATGAGGTCGACTTTATATCCCAAGGAAAGGTCCGAATGTGAGATCTTAAAAGAGAGTCACTAGAAGAGTGACTGCTTTTAAGTACTCAAGTTAGACGCCAGAAGAGGCGGCTAGACTAATGTTCGTATGACGTTTGAGCATGACATGCCTGCTTCGTGTGGGAGTTCCGTCATATCATACACTTCATACTGTATGTGACTATAATGCGACTTAAGAAAGTGATTGAATGATCCCTGCTTCATCACTGTGTGAGTTCTAGTGATCAAATCCAGATCACAATTATACCCTATGTGACTTAGAACTATATTATGAACTTGGACGTTGATGATGCTACTTTGGCATGCCGACCAACGGGCTATGCACATACAATCCTACGGAACATTGTTGGGAAAGCAGTTAACCAAGAGTGATTAATATGAGAGTCTAAGGAAGATAGTATGATATGCATCTCTATTTTTGTGTTTCAATGTCATGGCGATCATATTGAACATACGGTTCAAGAGATTGATCTTGATACACAAACATATTGAGTTTTAAGCACCGCTCTTGAGGGATTGAGGATGCTTAAATTGATGTATATATATACGGTCTGGGGTATAGACGAGTTTTGTTTTCTAACGAGGACGTTCTATGCTGGTCAGATGGTGATTTGGTATAGCGCTCCACCCTTTATCTTTCTCGTCATGACGCACGCTTCACTTCCAGTATGAAGAGGCAGTGTTTAACGGGTTTTGATGATACGATGTGGTTAGAGAGGTGAGTCCATGTGTTCGAGTGGGAGATGTTGGTAATTGGGCTTGCGGCCCGATTATTTAGTCCCGCCCACATGAAAATAATATTTATATTATTTTTGGTTAATTAGTATCCTAATCCAAGTGGGTTTAGGATTAACTTAACCTACAAGAAATAGGTTTCTTGTAATAATATAAATAGGGCAACTAAAGAGATAAAACCCTAATCACACAATTGGAGAACACGTCTCCTTAGAGTTGCCGCCCTCCTTTCTCTCCCTAATTCTATCTCACCAAAATACTCTCTCTAGCCTAACCATCAAGAGGCTTGGATTTGCGGTGTGAACCAGTATTGATATCCGTGATCCGTGATATCAATCCGACGAAAGAGACTTGCAGGTTCGTAGATCTTGGCATACGAAAATCGTAGCTCAAGCGAAATTCTTCCGTTGCGTACAAGACTCTAGTTCGCATAAAGGTAATCCTTAATTACTGTTTTGATAGCGAACTTGTTTGATATATTTATGATATATCCTTCAGTAATACTACACCTACACGTTACATATTCAAGTGCAGAACACCTTCACACTAGTTATATTTCATTTACAATTACAAACTGAAATCAACCACTTCAAATTATATATATAGACAATTATCAAATGTCACAAACCAAGCTGAAGCCGTGATCCCCGGTCTTCACATTCGGTACGTGCAACTAAACTTATTTCTGCTCTGTTGTTCAGTTGTTGCCCAATATATACCTCATTATTGAGAAGATACGATAATTCTCTAACCAAATACATTTCGTAATTAATGCCTTTAGGAACTATCACCCGGGTAAGTGCAACCATTATAACCTACAAAAATTATTCAGAGAAATCATAACTGGAGCAAGTCTTGAGAGGAAACAATGAGATAATATATATAACCTCACGAAGAAAACTTACTAGGATTAGTGGATGATAAAGTTGCTGTTTGGGAAAAATCACAGTTCCATGGATCCCTGCCAGCAGTTTGGTAGAGAAGATTCATGGCATAAGTAGCATGTGAAACAATATTGTTTGGTTCGAAACACGCACCCCCTGGTTGAATTGGCCCACAATCGAACCCATGTCCACAAACATAATCCAGATTTTCTTGCAATTGGGCATCCGATACACCTGCCTTTGGCACACACCACACTGCTTTCTTTGGAGTTGTTGATGGGGTTGTAGATGGTGTTGTTGATGGGCTTGTTGACGGAGTTTTTGGAATGGATGGAGTCTTCTAATCGGAAATATCATTTATCAAATAAAATGATAGTTTGATATATTAAAAACACAACACAAAAAAAAGAAGGTTACGTTTTTACTTTTAAGGAAACAAACTGGACTGAGCATTGCCAGTTCTCACCTGGCTAGTCTTGGAAAGTCCAGCATCATAAGTGGTCGATAAATCAGGCTTGAAAAGCCCAAATGACCGTTCCGAACTTGGTCCAGGTTTCAAGTCCTCGTCATACAATGCAAAAAGATACGTGTCTACCGATTTTCCGGGCATCAATGGGGTTCCAACCATGGACCTAAGGTGAACAATCAAATTGCCATTGTAGGCCTTTGCGTTATCAACACTTGGACCAACCTCATTGCTGTCTCCTTTATATGGCCAACCCGTCTCAGCGACCACAATCTCAACATCTTTAAAGGCCATGGAGTTCAATGCTGATCTTACAGCATCCACCTTCAAAGCATTAGATGGTTGTTAATGAAGGATCAAATGAAGGTAAAAAAATGGGTCACTATCTGTTCTGTTTAATCAAAATAAGTTTGATTTTCATACCAAAGTGTCACTTTCTTAAACTGTGTGCATTTGCATTTTGCAACGAGGACACGAATTTGGGAGGATGTGCTACTATTTCCTCCTTGTAAAATTTACCATCGTGCATCCAAGTGGATTTATATACTTACAAATTAATACTTTACGGTTAGCTGCTCCGGTCAAGCTAAATGCAAATATTTGATCTATGATAATGAAGGCAATAACACATTGCACCATCATCGCTAAAGTGATGAAGTTGTGAATTGTCATACAACCATATCATTCTGCGTTATGCTGATTCATAAATAATAGAAGTAAGAAAATGAAAATGAAAATTTTAAAAGTCTAATTAATGGTTCAATTGTGCAAGTCCAGGTGTTGTTTCGTTGCCATAGAAAAAAGTGACAGAATCTACCTCCACATGAGCAAAAGCATCAGAATATAAGAACAACATTCTTAAATTGGAAGACTTATGCCGTGTAATAAGCACAAAGTGAACTATTCCTTCCCTTTTTAGCTAAGAAAAAAGATTCTGAAAAATTGCAATGTTGAGTGGTAATCAACTCACCTGTGCGTCGAACATGTTCATGTATTTAATATTCGTGCCTGAGTCAACTCGGCCTGCGTTTGGCTGAAACAGGCAAAACGCCAGTGTCTCGGGCCTCGGATCACTCTGGTATGCGAAAAATGGATACGGATTGATCGTGAATGGGGAACCAGTAGCCTTATTGAACCCCAACAATCCCTTCAATAAATCTCCGATGGCCGGATCAAAGCTTCCAGTAGACGGGGGATCAGATTGCTTCAGCACCGCCATGGAATGAACCGTTGAGACCTTAATTTTCCCGCCAAGGGAAGCTGAATTAAGAGCATTTTGCAGATTTTGCATTGCCGGCAGCAGTTGTGTCATTAAGCCCTGGTCTCCGGAGCTCATCACCTCGTTCCCGACGTTGATGAGAATTATTTTGCTAGCCGGGTAAAAGGGAAGTACATTTGCACTGATCCAATTTTTGGCAAAGTTCGGGTCGGATGCCATGGCAGGTATGTCGCCGTTGGCTGCGCCGATAGCAATACCGATATTAGTGTTAGCCAAAGCCTTGATGATTGCCGGGTCCGCTCCGTACAAACGGACTTTCTCGATTGAGGTGGATTGAAGTAACTTCGCCGTCTCCAACGGCGGTGGAAGGTTGTCCCCGACCTGGCCATAATTTATACCGATAAAAGACTGTGAATCTGTGAATAACAGTACACGTGAGCTTAGTATTACACAAAAACATAGTACGCAATGTCCAAAGAGGGGAAGAGCTTGTTGTACCATGTGCATACAGAACTATACCTTGCAAAAAACAAAAATGCTCTGGCATATTTGATTTAGTTATTAAACCCAAATACAAGATCAGCATAGCATTACAAATAATCTCCATTAAAACAGTTGATTTTAATGCTTACAGAACAGTGAAAAATGATTCATACTCCAGTTATTAAGCAACAGGTAATGCGTAGTGCAAAATCAAAAACTTACTGGTGAGATGGGCGACGTGAAGGAGGAGGAGGAGATAGAAAATAGAAGTGTAAGTTATAGTCACCATGGCTGAAAAGTCTGTGCGAGTTGGGAGAATTTCTTCGGTGTGTGTGTGTGTGTGTGTGTCTGCTTTTGGAGGAAGACTAAGACGAAGGGAGGGAAGGTATTAGTATCAGAGAGAAAGAGGAAAGAAGGGTAAAACTGGAAAGAGGGATGTTACTTTCGGTCGGCGAAACTTTTTGAAAAACTTTTTACTAGACGTACCATGTCATGTCACGTGTGGTTAAGTGACCCTCGTAAGAAAACTCCGGTTTTGCCTCTAAAATTTGCTACGATCGTTGCTGCTTTTAAATTTTTAATCATAGGGTTTGGTAATGCATTTTAAAATTGGGTAAAATTTTGGCCCTTTTTTTTGTTGTTGGATAGTTTGTAATTTCAAAAGTTTATTGTTCTGTTTTTTCAATCATAAAAGTTTATTTTTAAAAATATTGTTTCGAAACTACCATCGTGGTTTGGTTCTTTATAATTTTGTATCGCGATATAAAAATATTGGATTAATGTATCACGTTAGTAGCATTGATGTATCGCGGTTAAAATAGCGATGTATCACGATATAAAAATAGGCTAGAAAATTAAACTGATGAATCGTAGTGTAAAAATTAATTTAATAAAATTGATACATTGCGATTCAATAGTCAATGTACCGCACCGCGATTCATTTTTGTAGCGCGTCTCATGCTCATTAAGGGTATTGTAGTCTTTTTACCCCAAAAATGTCTTTTTATGGTTTTAAAAAAAATACTCAATTTGGACCTATATATAAGCAAAAAATATCAAATTTTGGTGGACTTAAATATAAGCAAAAATCACCATATTAAACTCTACTCACAACTTTCAAAAGTTTGGTACCAAAAATACCCTTTGTAATTCTTTTGTTTTTCAAGATGTGTGTATATTCCCTATACACAAAAGTCACTAATTATAAAAGGAGTTATAATGAATTGATGGAAATGAGTTAATATTGCATTAATTGTCATCGGTTTTGAGTGAGATATTTAAGGGTATTTTAGTAAGTATACTTTTGTTTTATATACAATCAATACAATTTAACTAATTTAACTTACTTTTTTAATATGTGTGAAATCGATTAGTTTTGCTTATATATAGGACTGGAGCGATTAAAAACTTTAAAAATTAGATCGACTCATAATTTTTCCTTTAAAATTCAATAAGTTCGAGACGGGTTTAATCTCCCAAACAGATCTGCGACTCGTCCAACCCATTTTTAATTCTATCCACAGTTTTTAAATTATCTTTTTTTTCATTTTTCGTTCGTTCTAAAATAATTGTTTTCATTCAAAATTTTCTCTTTTAGGAAAACACTTATATCACTTTACTCTTATTTTTTTTCACATACTTTAATTATGGTCACATACTCAAGAACATTAAAGTTAACCACATATTTCACTAATATTTATAATGCAATCAATTGTTTTTTCTTAAACGATGTGTCAAGTCAAAGATGACAATAATTTAAAAATGAAGAAAATATTATTTTTGAAGAAACAAACTTCATTCATTAATTAAAGTAAGATCAACCAAAACAATTACAAGATCACCCCAAAAAACAAAACAACAGACTAAACAGTATAACTAAAAACGAGATTGGCTAGCTAACACATGAGCAACTTCGTTAGCTTGTCTACAAACAACAGAAATTGATAGATCTAAAAAAAGGCTCAAAATAAGAACGACCCCTTCAAATAATAATATCAAACTCTGAAAGATAAAAAAAAACTCTTGATGGCATCAAAACATGGTTCGACATCGTTCTCAAAAATTATTCTCGCGTACCCAAACGAACGAACTCATAAGAGAACTTCAAACAAACACATACATTCACCACCTTTAATGTTATAACAACCCGAATAACCTCGAACGATCAACAATAAAACGCACGATATCGTCTCTAATAACCATGCCTACACCCATGGACATGATGCCCTCAAAAAAGGCCCCATCCACATTGTACTTCAAGAGTTGAGATGGAGGCACACTCCAAGCCTGACAACAAACATAAAGGTGATATAAGAGAATATAATATCTTTATAATATATTATATTTATAGTTAGTTTATACTTTCCTAATCTCTCTGTATTTAGGTTTTCTAATCCCTTTGTATTTAAAGTTTCCTAATCCCTTTTGTATTTAGATTCTCTAGGTTAAACTTGTGTAGCAAGTATTATACTCCTATATATATGTTCAACATATCAATGGAAAGACTATGTCATTATTCCTAAAATTTATTAGTTTCTACATGGTATCAGAGTCTCGCTCTTAAAACCTAAAACCACCACTACATTCTGTAACCTTAAAACTTCCTCCCATCACAACCGTCGTTAACCCAGATCTAACTATCAACCCCACGCTCAGATCCGACGACTCTCCACGGTCAAGCCAGTTTTCCCCACTGAGCAACTAAAGGACACCTTGGCCAACCAAGCTCGCCTTGGCCCTTCCTCAGCCGCCAACCAAAATCTGACCACCAACTCCATGTTCAGATCAAGTCGGTTTCTTCTGCCTCTATAATCCTGCCCGCTACCAAAGCCGTTGCCAACGCTGCCCCTTTCTTACCATGGCAACTTTATAACCCTAAACCAACAACCTTCCGCCTTCATATACCTTCCTCCCACCTAAGCCGCTGCCAACCCAGATCTGAACACCAACCTCGCGTTCAGATTCGATGACTTTCCACAGCCAAGCCAGTTTCCCCCCTTGAGCAACTAAAGGACACCTTGGCCAACCAAGCTCTAACGAGCTCGCCTTGGCCCTTGCTCAGTCGCCAACCAAGATCTGACCACCAACTCCACGTTAAGATCAAGTCAGTTTCCTCCCCCCTCCCTTTTTGAGCAACCAAAGGACACCTCAGCAAACCAAGCTCTTACGAGCTCGCTAAGGCCCTTCCTCAGCTGCCTCTTCTTTAGCACATATTACCACCAACCTTTTGCCTCTATAATCCTGCCCACCAAAGTCGTTGCCAACGTCGCCCCTCCTTTACCTTAGCAACCTCCTAACCCTAAACCACCAACCTTTTGCCTCCTTATACCTTCCTCCCACGAAAGCCACTGCCAACCCAGATCTGACCACCAAACCCAAGTTCAGATCCGACAACTCTTCACAGCCAAGCCGGTTTCCGCCCTTTAAACAACTAAAGGACACTTCGGCTAACCAAGCTCTGACAAGCTTGTCGATGTCTACCAACCTTTCGCTATCATAATCCTTATTCCCCCACATCAACCCAAGGACTCCTCGGCAAACCCAGCTATGATCAGCTCGCTGACGCCCTCCCTAACACAGCGTGCTCCTTGAGCAAATCTAGATTATTTGGCAAACCTAGCTCGCCAACGCCTCCCTCCACAGCTCGACGAGGCCCCTCTCTCACCATACGCCCTCCTTCAATCTGCTAGCTCCTCGAGCAACTCCGGCATCCTCAGTTAACCCAGCTCTAACCAGCTCGCCGACGTCCTCTCTCAACCCCCTCACTCCCCGAGCCACTCACGGTTTCCTCGGTAAACCCCATCTTTAACTAGTTTGTCGAGGCCTTTCCTTAACAACTCGTTCCTCGTGCACCTCACGGAATCCTCGGCAAACCCAGCTTTAACCAGCTCGCTGAAGTCCTTGGCAAACTAGGCTCTCACCAGCTCGCCAAAGACCCCTCGTTCACCAGCTCACTCATTAAGCAAACCATGTCTCCTCCGCACACCAGGCTCTCCCCAACTTGCCAAATACCCCTTCGTTCACTAGCTCGCTCCTCGAGTAAACCTTATCCTTGGCAAACCAGACTCTTACCAGCTAGCCAAAGACCTCTCATTCATCAGCTCGCCAACCACTTCCTCACATTGTTACCTTGCGCACTCTCAGCATTTTCTTCTTAAGATTGATCTTTCTTAATGATGATCCATTTTGCGGGAGCATATAAGAGAATATAATGTATTTGTAATATATTATATTTATAGTTAATTTATACTTTTCTAATCATTTTGTATTTAGGTTTCCTAATCCCTTTATATTTAAAGTTTCCTAATCTTTTTTGTATTTAGACTCTCTAGGTTAAACTTGTGTAGCAAGTATTATACTCCTATATATATGTTTAGCATATCAATGAAAATGCTATGATATTATTCCTAAAATTTATTAGTTTCTATAGGGGATAGGATGAAAATTATATTTCAAATGTGAAGAAGCTGCTAACCAATCAAAACGAAATGAGAAGGCTGCTTGGATTATGGAATATGGAGAATAGACATTGTCTTGCGGCTCTTGCCATAGCTTAGAGCATCTCCAATGGTGTCACTCTATATCTCCCTCTAGCTACCTCGTTTTTTGTTCATTTTACACTTTTTCAACACTCTAAAAATATTTTCACTCCAGTAATCACCCTCTATACAATCCTTTAAAACCTCAAATCTCTTTCATCACAACTAACAAACCTAACTACCACCATATTTTTCATCTTTTTTATTTCTATTTTCCCAACACAATTAGAATGAAATATTTATATTTTATATTATATATTCTATGAAAAAAATATTATATATTTTTAATTATTTTGATTACTTTCATCTAAAAATATACGTCATTTTAATGGTTAATTTATGTTTATAATACATTATTATTATTATTATTATTATTATTATTATTATTATTATTATTATTATTATTTTATCCTCTTATATATTAAGAACACGACACAAATGATTTCTTTTGGTTGAAAAGAATTCACAATTAATACACAAATTTCATAAAAAAAAAGAAAATTTTCAATTTTATCAATAGAACAAGTTTACGATAATAATGTAGTATGATAATAATGTAAAAAAATATATATGTATATCAGTAGCTTGCAACGACAGGAAAATTTAAGATGACGAAGTTAGTATAATTAAAGGAAACTACATATTATACTACTAATATTTATTTTACAGTCAATTACTTTTTCTTAAACTGTGTGACAGGTCAAAGAGAACAATTATTTGAAAATGGAAGAAATATATGTTTTAATAAGTTTTAAAATTACTTTTATATATATATATATATCAATCTAATGGGAAATTTATGTTTAAAATACAGTTTTATTATTATCTAAACATAACTCCTACCGAAGAAAAGAAGAAAAAAATTAGCACCAAATAAAACATATTAAATTAATAATAATTTTACCCGAAATGGAGGAAGTATTTTTTACATTTTATATTCTATTGAAATAATTTTATGTTTTAAGAAATTCAATTACTTTTATCTAAAATATATATATATATATTTACAAAAATAATTATTTTCCTATAATCTCAATTAAATCTCTCCATTAAAAAATATATATATGTAAACAACAAACATGGGTGTCATGCATATGAGAGGGTTGGACACAAAAAAATGTTACTATTCCTTCTAAGCCTCCCTCTAAGTTTAAAGGAATGTTTAGTTGGTTTTAGAGGAAGGGGTGTGGTAAAATGTCCATTGTAGGATCAAATATGGCTAAAAAACTTTAAAAATGAGCAAGAGTATTGATAAAAGTCCACCATTTTGAATGCTCTTAGCATTTCTTCGCTTCCAAATTGCCCAAAGAACCCTGGCCCATTTACTTAAAAGCCAGACCACTCCCATTTCTATAACTAGATTGCTCATATTTTTATTTATAACATAAATAGGAGTTATATTCAGCTGTTAGCTATTTAAAGTTTGGTTAATTTATTTTATTTTTGTTTCTCTTAATATTTAAAATTTGGCTCTGCATTACATTGTTTTAAAAGCTTTTATTTTATTCACTAAATTTAACTGAATTGTGATAGCATTGTAATATATTTTTCTTTCAATTCCTATATCATATTGATTTTCTTATATTTTTTACGAACAATAATGGTGGGGACGCCAATCTCTATATTTATTTGGTTTTGGCTTGACCAGAAAGGGCTAACGCCACTTGTGCAAGGAAATGGTATTCTTGAGCGGATTTAAATAAAAGTGGGTTTATTTTAGAAGCGAGTTTGAGACTCACAAACACATCTCAATCATCCCTATTCCCTACACCGTAAGATATCGTTTGGTAGTCAGGATTAAGGTTAGATGAGATTAATAAGCCGAGTTGTCTGATGTTTGATACACAATAGGTGGTCGGGACTAATAACACGAGTTATCCGGATAAATTCGTTATTCCCTCACTATTAATACCAAGGGGAAGGGTGGTATTATGAGCACACTCACAAAAAAAAATTGGGATTAATATTTGTAATCTCAAAACTACCTCCGATATACAAGTGGGGATTAATAACGAGGGCACTAATAATAATGAGATTAATAATATTGTTTATCCTTATTCGACTACCAAACAAGCCCTAACTCTCCATTTAATGCAGTCGGTCTCTCGTGTACACCTGAGTATATTAATAACATTTTTATGCAAAGTTGTTAAAAAGATTGAAATCATTATGTGGAAATATATTTTCACAAGAAAATAATTATCTGTTATAGTGAAAGTTATTCTCTTTGTATCAAATTAAATGGTTATTTTAAAAAACGAGTATATATTCTGTCGTAAAGTTACTGTTTTACGGTTGCTACACTGTAAGTTGGAAAAAAATATAACTAGTAATTATTTTGAAACACAATAAATATTATTTTATAACAATAACTTTTCAAATAAACCTATTATATATTTTATTTCAGTTTTTCTTAATTTAACGAAAATATTTGAAAATGAAAATATTTGCCATATTAGTTCTACCGTGAATAAGCAATACGGTCTTTAAAATGTTGTAGTACATGATGAAGTCTTTGTGTTTGTGTCTGTAAGTCACTGATACGGCATCCAATCAATGTATATATGATAGAGGTTTTATAAGAACATCCACATTGTCCAAATTTTCATCTTTTTAAAGTTCTTCCTATTAAGAAGATTATTTTTATACGATGTAGAACATCTTCTTATTAGGCCACCTAAAAAAGAGAAAAATTGTTTTTTAAAATAAGAAGAAAATTTTGGGAGAAGAAGAATGAGCCAAAGGGGGACGGTGTGGTGCACGACACGCGTGGTAGAGGCGAGTGGGAGGGGCGTGGGGTGGGCCCAGCGTCTGGTATGAGTATACATATATATATATATATATATATTAAAAAATCCTACAAACCTACCATTTTTTGCATCTACTGCCAACTTGGTGCCAATTTTCTTTTCTTTTTTTAAATAAATTAGTAATTTATTATATATAATTTTCTATTTATGTTATTTAGTAATTTATTATTTATAAATTTTATTATTTATAATTTAATTATTATTTTTAAATTAATTTATATCTTAATTTATTTATACTATGAAATATATTGAATAACGTTAAATAAATTTATTTGTTGAAAAGTATAAAAATAAGATTGAGGTGTAAAATTAATGTGATGATAGTGGAACCCATCTAAGAAGATGTTAAAAAGATTATAAAATGTGAAGATATATTTTTAAGTGTGAAGAAGATATAACAGAGAGGGGGGTAAGTAAGAATGTAACAATGCTATGAGGGTCGAATTTAATTGAGCCCTTGTTTCACACGGGTTCTTTTGGTAATAATAGTACCGTGGTTTTTAAATGTGACACACATTTCTTCTTTTGATAATAATAGTAGTATAATTTTTTTAAAATTTAAGGCATTATGATTAAATTGCTGGAATATAAAATCAACATCATTTTCTAACAAATGTGGAATATATATATATATATATATATATATATATATATATATATATATATATATATATATATATATATATATTCTATTAGTAATAATAGTGAAAGTCTTATAACCAATGTGAAATACATATATTCTATTAACAATAATAATAAAAGTATTTTATTTTAACACTTTTGAAAGATACATCTATTATATTAATAATAATAGTATAAGTTTTTTATCTTAAAACTTTTGAAGTCAACATCATTTTCTAACGAATGTGAGATATATCTATTCTATTAATAATAATAGTAGAAGTCTTTTATCTTAAAAATTTTGAAACCAACATTATTTTCAATCTAATGTGGGATATATCTCTTCTATTGTTAGTAAAAGAATTTTATCTAAAAACTTTTAAACTGAAATAATTCTTTTTAACCGATTAGAAATAAATCATTTTTATTAACAATTGTGAACATATATTTTCTTTTATTAGTCTAGTAAAAGTCATTTATCTAAATACTTTTTAAACCAATATCAATTTTCAACCAATGTTTGTTACATCACTTTTATTGGTAATTATAACAGACATGCATTATACATTAGTTATAAATTAATGTTAATTTTAGAAATCATTAAAGTACTCACCTAATACTTGTTGAAAAATTAGTGTTTTTAGTGAAAAAAATTGTGCAACTTGAAGCACAAATTTCTTTACATGTCATTCGTTTATTTGCAAAGGTAATTATGTAAATGTGTTATACTCGATGAGAGTATCAAAATGAATATATTTATCTGTTCAAATCGAGTTTTAGATGAATAAGATATCAAGACTTAAAATACAATGTTATAAGTGAGTCATTAGAGTAAAGTACTCACTCAATGCTAATATAATAATATTATTCCACATTGGTTAAAATATGATGTTAGTAGTAAAAGTTTTTTATATATTAGATTTTCACTATTATTAACAATAGAATAGGTTAATGGTAAATGATTAATATCACAATATTATATTAACTAGGGAGAGGCTATTTCCATTACGTTTTTTTGCTTATCCACAACATCATAAATAATAACATTAAATTAACTTTTTTTGGACGAAATTACCCTAATATTACCTACCAATTATAATAACAAAACAAATTACCCAAATTACTCTTCAGGTTTATTTTTTATTTTTATGGATGTTTATCCACTACATCATTAAAAATAATTTTTGATTAACTCTTTGTTTGAACAAAATTGCCCTAAAATTACATACCAGTTATAATAATAAAAGAGATTGCCCAAATTATTTTTCAAGCTTGTTTTTTTATTTTTTATCAGAGTAAAATACGGCTATGGTTAGTGCAATTTTTTAAATAGTTTTTGTTTTACTAAGTACAATGGATTTAACAAATGAAAATAAACAACTAAGCTAATCAATGTTACATATCTAAAAATAAACAATAAAATTTATTTAAAAATATACGATTACAAACCTGACTAGAATCGTAAAAACAAAACCAGTAATTGAAAAAAAGAGTTTCAATTTAAAAAACGGAAAAAGATGTAGAAAAAGAAAAACAATGCTAACCAACAAGACTACATAAACATCCCAATAAGTCATGGCTATACAACTCATCTATTAAAACAATGCATGTTATTAAAACCTCGAAATACGGTGAACCGATAGAAACAAAGTACTAACAGTTATACATATCTCGTCATAAAAAATATTACCTTGATCAAACTTTACCTTATTATTTTCCTTCGAACGTAATGAAATATAGCCAATTATAACATTTCATTGGTAACAATAAAAGTTGGAAATAATATTCTAACAACTTTTGATTTTAATATCACAAAAACTTAAAAAAATAAGGTCAAAAATGAAAGAAAAAAATATGTAAAAGGAATGGTCTTGCAACATAAAGAATCCCGAGGCCAAATGCAACCAGAAGCTCTCGCACATGATTTTTAATCATTTCTAGATATCAACTGAAAAATGAAAACAAAAACAAATAACAAACTAAAAATATAAATTCTAACAAAAAAAAGAACAAAAAGAAGCTGATAAGCAATTTTCTTACATGTACGATAAATACAACGATGGTTGATGGCCGGTATGAAAATATTATTTTAAAATGACAATAAATAATGTCAAACTTAAGAAAAATGTATTACATGCATAATTCTTGATTTACTTTGTCATAACAATGATATGGGAAAAGACGACATTTAAAAAAATAACAAACTAAATAAAAAAGCTTACTGAATTAGCTACGTAGCAAGTTAGTGATTGAGCCATCGAGTAATCGCGTCAATAATTTCTCACAAATTGTAGGAATTGATGTTGATGGTAGTCTGTAGAAGAGATGATGGAAGGAGGCAATAGAACGTTAGATCATAATATGTTTTAGGGCCAGCGTTAATTTTTTCACATGCCTGTAATTAGATTTTTATGGTATTTAATCATCATCGATAATTGACACCAACTAAAGGGTAATTGTGGAATAATAAATGTGTGTTAAAGACTCCTTAAAATGTCAAATGATAGATTTGTCTATTTACACTAAATGCAGTGGATAAGCAAAAAGCGTAGTGGAAATAACTTCTCCTTATTAACTATTATTACTTATTATTTGTAGCTAATGACTAGAAAATGAAAAATTTTAAGTAAAGTGATGTAAGAGTTTAAGGATTCAACAATATCAAAAATTTGGTAATGTATCAATATTAGAGTTATCCTCTTCAACTTTAATATACTATAGTATAGATTTTGAATAATTACCTATAGTAAAATTTCATTTTCTAAGGATGAAGAGAGAGAAAAAAAAGTGGGTTACCGACCTTCATATACATAGATGCGAGAGTTTATCATAACTGATTAAAGTATTAAGAACTTAGAAGCTAATTAAATCCGAGTGGGTAATCAACTTTAGTGTATTGAGCATGCGATTAACAAGTTGTATTAATATACTCGATGTTATGATTTTGGGATGGGACAATAATTGGGTTATGGGTCGACCAAGGATGATGACTAAGATTTTACCAAATTAATACATTTATTTATTTTGAAATAGATATTTTGTATTTTATTTTAAACTTTTTCAAAAGAATTACTCCTCTATCTTTTGAAATGTTTATGTAAGTAACTGTTTATAATGTTTTTATTATTTATGCAATTAAAAAAATTAAATAAAAGAAGAGGAGACTGGGGTGGGGGACACCTTTGTTGCAACTGGAATTTAGAAATTTTATGACGAAAATGCCTTCCATTATAGCCGTTACTGCTGTCTGGGACTTTGTTGTCAGCAGATCCGCGATAACGCTCCCACATCGTAGATCTGCACGTGACTTCGACACGAAATTATACATTTATACTGTCCTTGGCTTTTCTGTTGCCAGAAAGAGATTTTGAGTAAATAACAAAAAAGAAAAAAAACACCTTTTTTAACTAATCATTCTCTTTAATTTGACACATCATTTTTTTAAAAAAATTGATTATATTATAAATATTGGTGAAATATATAATTTTGTTTAATGTCCTTGAAGATGAGATCATAATTAAAGTATGTATAAAAAGTAAGGATAAAGTGATAAAATGTTTTTTCTGAAAATGAAAATTTTGAAATAAGACAATGAAAACATGGAGTATAACCCAAACCTATCTTGGGTTACCGAGTTGCGCCCCAAAACTATTTTTCTCCGACAATAGACTCTTAAATAGTACTCCCTCTGTCTCAAAATTATTATTTTGTTTGACTTAAAACACAGATTAAGAAAAAAAATTGACTTTATTATTAATATTGGAATAATATGTGATTTCTTTTAAAGCCCATAAATATGTGGCCCAAAATTAAAGTAAGAAGAAAAAGTAAAGATAAAATGGTAAAAGTGATGTCATAAAAATAAAACTTTCAAAGAAAACAATTATTTTGAAACAGACGAAAAAAGAAAGTAAGACAATAATTTTGGGACGAATGGAGTATCAATATACTTGACACTTTACCATGTGTCATTAAACTTACATGAAAGAAATAGGAAAAAAAGTCTCTCAAGTCATCATATTTTTTCAAAATATTCAGCCATTTTATTTGTACATTATTTCGTTAGTCAATTGAACTATGATTTTGTTAACAAATTACCTCATTTTTTAAATTTGTTAATTTTTTATATTAAGTGGGTTTGAAATACCCCATTTACCCCTTTGATAAACTAATTGGTGTAAAAAATTATGACAAAAATGATCTTTTGGGGCACCATATATACTTTTTCAAAATATTTGTATTCAACAAATCCATTTTATTTATATGTTAAAAAATAAATAAAAAGTTAAATGCATGCTTTGTATTTGATAAGTTTATCAGAATTATTAAGAAAACAAGTATGCGTTTTAATTTAATTGTTTCTCATGGTACGGTAAACCTTACGAAATTCAGTAAGGTTATATTATAAACTAAAACTCACACTTATTTTCTTAATATTTGAGGTAAAATTATCAAATACAAATCACGTATGTTCCTCTCTCTTTTTTCTTTTTTTTTGAAAATATTGTTCAATATGAATATTTTTAAAAAGTATGGTGACCTATACGAATACTTTTAAAAATTAGGATGACCCGAAAGATTTTTTTTTTTGTCATATTACAAGTTTATTGAAAGGGTAAAATTGGAATGTCAAATCATTTAACAACAAAAATTAACGGAAGCTAAAAATGGGGTAATTTGTTGATGAAATCATAATTCGATGACCTAACTAAATAATTTAGAAATATGTAACATATATGAATATTTTAACAAAATAGCGTGCCCAAAAAATTCTTTTTTCACAAAGAAATTTTTAAAAGTATCATAAGACACTTGTTAGCGACACTTTTAAATTTCAACAAAGTCTCTTGCTGTAACTTATTTAAATTGTCTTCTATTTCCTTTTACACAGTTCAAGCTTGTGATAATACTAAGAGTTATAATGTTAGAGCCGTTAAATAATTAAGTTGGTGATGATTTAAGAATTTGAATATCCATACCATTAATTAGAAAAGAGCATATTTGATCTAACAGGATTAAAACTAAAGTTTGTAATATTACTACAAGCTCAAACTCATAATATCATATCTCTTTCATTTTATGCATTTGACAATTCAAGATTATAATTATTGGTGAATCTGGCACACACAATGCACAATTAATCTCATTTCAGTTAGCCAATATTGATAATTTGTATCAGTGTAATCTATTTTTAATGAAAATTTTATATTTATAATAATTATTTTTAGGGTTAATTATCTCTAACTACTTTGTGGTTTGCTTACTACCACTTTGGAGTTTGTAGTTTTATTTTTTGTGCATGGATGGTAAAGACAAAAAACTTGTGTAAGACGGTGTTACGGATCCTAGATTCGTAAGATGAAGTCCTAAAAATAATAAAAAGAAGGCTTATGGAGCGGGTAATCCATCAACAAAAACCGTGAGTTATCCAGTAAGAAACCGGGTCAAAATGTGAGAGAAAATGAGCTAAAAACCGAACAAATGTGGCTGAAACTCGCGGGTCAACCCGGATCAGGTAACACAGCACACGGGTCGCCAAGGGGAGGCGTGCCACATGTCGGCTCGGTAGGGGTGCCAGCACATTAATAATATCTTTCTCATTTTGCTCCGGTTCCCTGTATTTTCGAAGTTTGTTGTCAAATTTTTTCTTTTTTCTCAAGTCTTGCAATTTTATCCTCTATTAGTTCCGTTAGCATTATTAGTCTTGGGTTGTTTGACGGATCCTAACGAATTTTGATGAAACGCTAAGTGATTCGTTTTAAAGGCAAAAGTGACATATTTAATGCTAAAAAGTGGCACCTTTTGAGGTCAAAAGTGACTATTTTTATGTGAAAAAAGATAATTTTCATTAAAATGCAAAGTAACACTCTTAATACTAAAAAGTTACACTATTAATACAAAAAAAGTGACACTTTTAATACTAAAAAGTGACTCATTTAATACTAAAAAGTGACACTTTAACACTAACAGAGACGATTTTAATTTATAAATACAAATTGACACTTTTAGGCTAAAAGTGACACATTTAATACTAAAACGTGACACTTTTAATGCTATAAAGTGACACTCTTACCATTTTACGTAAAAAAAAAGTGACGATTTTCATTTATAATACAAAATAATACTTACCAGAAAAAAAACACATTTAAGACTAAAGTAACACATTTAAGGTTAAAAAGTACACTCTCCATTTTCAAATTATCGTCTATCTTTTATTTTTCGTCTATTCTTAAATAATAGTCATCTTTCAAAACTTTCTATTTTAAGAAAATATTTTTACTACTTTACTCTTACTTTTTCTACTTAGTTTAATTATGACCACATACTTAAAGGCATTAAAGGAAATCACACAAATTGAATCAGTGTCTTGTGTTCCCCAATCTTGTTCATTACACAAATGTACAGATTACAATGCATAATATATAGAAGCAGTACATGGAAGAACTAACAGGCAGGTGAGGAGGTATATCGGTTGATACAATGAATCCTATACCCGTATACAGTGAATGTATTGAGGGGAGTTGACTAGTTACTTGATACGCCCCCTCAAGTGAAAAGGGAGCTGCTGCGAACCTTGAGCTTGTCACGTAAAAATTCATAACGAGGTGTTGATAGTCCCTTGGTCATGATGTCCGCAACCTGATCATGGGTGGAGATGAACTGAACTTATAGGTCACGGCGTGCCACTTTGTCTCGAACAAAGTGGTAGTCGATTTCAATATTCTTTGTGCGCGCGTGAAACACAGGATTAGCGGAGAGATAGGCAGCTCCAATGTTATCACACCAAAGAATTGGAGATTGAGTAGCTGGAATTCTGAGTTCGCGAAGAAGGGATTGAAGCCATGTGACTTCAGCTGCAGCATCAGTGATGGCTTTGTATTCTGATTCTGTGGAGGAACGAGCAACAGTACGTTGCTTTCGAGAGGACCATGAGACGAGATTTGCACCTAAAAATATAGCATAGCCACCAGTTGACTTGCGGTCATCCAAACAGCCTGCCCAGTCGGCATCAGAAAATGCTTGTACAGTGTTGGAGGAGGACTTAGAGATGAATAATCCATGTGTTTCTGTTGAGCGGAGATAACGCAGAATGCGTTTGACAGCAATCCATTGGTCCTCTGTTGGAAGATGCATATACTGGCACACTTTGTTTACAGCAAATGCTATGTCGGGGCGAGTTAAGGTAAGATACTATAAGGAGCCAACCACTTGACGAAATTTGGTGGGATCAGAAAATGGTGCACCCCCCTTGGATAATTTTGTTGTCGCCGAAATAGGGGTGTGGGCTGGTTTGTTGTTCCCATACCGCATTTGGCAAGCGATTTTGAATGTATTGTCGCTGAGTAAGCAATAGTTGGAATGTGAGATAGCTTCAACACCTAGAAAATAATGAAGGTTGCCCAAATCTTTTATAGAAATTCGGTGCCCAAGGAATGAATGAGAGAAGAAATGAAGGAGGACGGTCGGGTAATGAGTATGTCATCAACGTAGATAAGAACATAAGTGATAATGGAGTCTTTTGAGAAAATGAGCAATGATGTATCTGTTTTGGAGGATGTGAAACCTTGAGCCGTTAGAAACTGAGTTAGTCGATGAAACCAAGCACGTGGGGCTTGTTTGAGACCATAAATCGACTTATGAAGTTTACAAACGTAATTCGGTCGGAGAGGATCTTCAAAGCCCATTGGTTGCTGCATGTAAACATCCTCATTGAGGACTCCATGGAGGAATGCATTGTGTACATCCAATTGACGAATGGACCACCCATTGACCACTGCTATGGATAACACAGTACGTATAGTGGTGGCCTTAACAACTGGACTGAAAGTTTCTTCGTAGTCCACGTCGTGTTGCTGGTGAAAACCCTTTGCGACTAAACGTGCCTTGTAACGCTCAAGGCTACCATCGATTTATATTTGACTCGATAAACCCATTTGGAGCCAACAACATTTTGGGATTGAGAAGGGAACTAACGCCCAAGTGTGATTCGCGCGAGCATTAAACTCGCCCACCATAGCTGACGCCATTGAGGAAATTTATTAGCGTAGTAAAACAAGAAGGTTCTCAGACGGGAGTATTTTCATGAGTAATCGAGGGTGACGACGAAGGGGGAAGAGGATTTCGCGACATATGACGAAGGTGTATGGTGTGAGTACGTGGGGGAGGTGGAGGGGCGGGCAAGGTTGGTTTGGGCTGAGAGTGGGAAGGACGAGGAGAAATGTCAACAATTAGACTTATACCAGCCGGGTTAGATACACGAAAGTGGTTGGGTATCGATGGAGCTGGATGGGTAGTTTCATGAGATGATGTGGTTTGGGCGGAAGTGACATGAGATGGTGAAGAGTGAGATGCCAAATGTGGCACAGTGGTGGGGGTGGGTACTGCATGTGGTTGTGAAGTGAGAGATGTGGTAAGAGGCTGGGATGAAGTAGGTAAATGGGGAAGAGAAACTTTGGCCCATGGGTGATGTGGGGAAGGCATCTTTGTTGGTGCCTTACCAAGAATAGATGGTCCTGAGAAAGGAAATGAGTACTCATCGAACCGTATGTGACGGGCAATGTAGATCTGCTGAGTATTGATGTCCATACAATGTAGCCGAGGTGAGTGGACCGTATCCAAGAAAGACGCATCTTTGAACGAAATTCAATCTTGTGTTTGTTATATGGACGGAGATAGGGAAAACAAAGACACCCGAATACTCTCAGGAAGGAATAGTCGGGTGAGACATGAAAAACATTTTGAAACGGAGAGACATTGTTAGAGACAGGAGAGGGCATTTTGTTTATGAGGTAAACAGCAGTCTCAAAGGCAAAGTGCCAGTATTTGTACGGAACGGAACTGTGGGCTAGTAAAGATAGTCCGGTTTCGACGATATGACGGTTACGTCGTTCAACAGTCCCATTTTGTTCATGAGTATGTGGACATGAGAGTCGATGGTCAATTCCTAATTTTGCAAAGAACTTGTTCAATGGACGATATTCGCCCCCCCCAATCAGTTTGGACACGTTTAATTTTTGTGTCAAATTGACGCTCGACAAGATATTGGAATTGGAAAAAAATAGAGAACACTTCAGATTTTTGTGACATTGGGAAGAACCAAATATATTTTGAGAACACATCAACAAAAATTACGAAATATTTATGACCATCAGACGACATTACAGGGGATGGTCCCCATACATCACTAAAAATTAAGTTCAAGAGAGAAGGGCTACGGTGCTGTGTAAGCGGTAGAGATAGTCGTGATGACTTTCCCAATTGGCAAGCTGAACAAAGAGACTGCAATGTGGATGAAGAGCACGGCAATTTATTTGTGTTTATTATTTGACGAAGAATGCGAAGATGAGGATGACCCAACCAACGATGCCAACAGTCAGCTGAAACTTTATTTGTTGAGAAGGCAGCGGGGACACGACTGGAAGAAGCTGTGAGAGAATAGAGTCCGTTGTTACTCGGGCCGAGGGAGAGTATCGAGTAGTTCGATCCTTGACAAGGAAACAAGATGGGTGAAATTCAAAAATACATTATTATCTTGACAAAATTTTTGAACAGACAATAATGGTTTTGAAATAGAGGGAACATGCAAAACATTTTTCATAATAAATGATCTGGATGGTGAAGAAATAGAAGTGGAACCAATATTTTTAATGGAAAGTCCATTACCATCACCAACAAGACCTAGTCATTTCCGAATATTCTTGAAATTTGAGAGACTTGCAATGTCGGGTGTAATGTGGTGTGAGGCACCGGTGTCGGAACCAGTTCATTTGATGAGGATGTGAAGACATGCGAGAAATGGCGAGAGGTTGGAGGTTGAAAAAGTCGGCGATAGCAAACATGACCTAGTTTGGGCGTTAGCCAATTTTGCATTTAGGACGAGAGTCATTATTGAAAGCGAGTGGGTTTAATCGATAGTCTTGGTTTCCAAAATTATTACGACCACGCCATGGCCACGGAAGTTATGAAGGATCCACTATAGTGAAGGGGGTCGAGAGGAATGAAAGCGATATTAGCGTCGGGGAGTTGAGAAGATTGTGTAGTTCTAAGATTGGAGGGAAGGTGACTTGTTCGAATGGAGGAATTCATGGCTAAATGCTTGATGCATGAAGTTACAGGAGAAGTGAGCTGAGTGTAGTTTGGGCGGAGGGAGAGTAAGTGTAATGATGTCGGAGGCTTCATTCTGAAGACCACGAAATACATAGATATTGAAGTCAGCTGGATCAAAGGGGACGACCGACGGCATG
>CM028378.1:38285345-38321671 GCA_013146195.2 Codonopsis lanceolata | reverse complement strand
TGTTTATGCAGAGTGCGGATACAAATAAAAAGAGAGAAAAGAGACTAATAATAATTGCGGGGAAAAAGCTAATAATCAAAAGATGCTGCGCCTCTGTCAAAGCCACCTCCCATGACCCGAGGGCCCACCATTCCACCAACTACGTGTACTTTCGTCCTGCGCGCTCGGCGTCAAAATGGGTTGGGCCCATTGGAACAACGCCAAATCATAAAAAGGTGGGTTGGGTTGGGAAAATATGAACCCATTAAGAGGTGGGTATTTCAAATGGTGACTCTTTCTACTTGGGAGCGAGGGAGTATTAATTTATTAAAATATAACTTTACTCCTCCGTTTTTAAATAATTATTACTGTTTGACCGGTATGTAGTTTAAGAAAAATAATTAAATGTATTATACTCCCTTCGTTTTTAGTAAAGAGTTTCCTTTTGAAAATCAAATCTTTTAAGAAAATGACACTTTTATTTCTTTGTCAAAAGCAGACTGTGGATCGGGTTTGCCAGCGAACCTAAAGCCCGCTATAAGATGGGCCGGGCAGGAAAGCCGTGAACATGGCAGGTCCACTAAAGTCTTAGCCCGGCCTACTGCGTAGAGGCGGCGGGCAAAATGGGCAAGCCCACAAAATTATCACGAAATTGTTGATGTTTTAATACAACCATATACAGGTAATACAATTATGGGTGGGGATAATCACACCCCAAATCCTATTTTCACATCTCATTTATTTCTACACCCCTAATTTTTCACATCTCTCTCGACACCCCACCTAACTACCCAATTTACCATTTTTTATTCAACCCAATTAATAACCCACCAACCCAATTAATTACTAACCTACCCATTCTAACCAACCAATTTACCAACTCGCCACCCTTCCTTCCCAAACCGGCCGAATTGATAGTTGATATAAGCATAAGCGCCTTCTTCGTCTTACAACGCAAAACAACAATGGCATACACTCCCTCTTTTGTGTCATGTATCGGCCTTCAACAACAACAAAACAACAAGTCTTGAGGTTGATAATTTTGGAATCAACAACAACAACATACTCCCCCCCTCTCTCTCTTTGTATTTTGAAACCTACTACAATGTTTTCAAGCCTAAGTATGAATTTTCATTCTCCTCTACATTTGAATACTAGTTATAGGTTAAATTTACATATCAATAACAATGTAGGATTATTTCATTCATAATTTTGGGTTACATTTGTTAAAAAAAAAAAAAAAAACATTTGAAATCTCAGCCACGGTTCGGACCTAGTTTGATGAACACCCTTAGTGGTGTTCGTCCCAAAGCCGGCCGAACAACTCATAAGGTGTTCATCTCACACCGGCCGCACACATTGGTATCTCATTCATGGCATGTTGATCGAACACTCTCACTAGTGTTCATCTCATAGTGGCGAACACAAGCCAATGTGTTCATGTCATCTTTGGTCGAACACAAGTGAAGGTGTTCATGTCATGCTAGCCGAACATCTCTGAATCTGTTTATCACACACTAGCCAAACTCTCCCTTAGTTGTTCATCACACACTGGTCGAATTTCAGCCCGAGCACGCTTTTTTTTTTCGTGATTTTGTTATGTTGGAATTAGAACCTAAGTATGATTTATTTTACGTGATGTTTACATGAAAGACAATTACTAAAATGTATTCAAGGACAAGGAGAAGGCCGGCGACGACATCGGCTAGAAAAGAAATGGAAGAACAACGTCAACAAGAACCAGAAGTTGAACTAGAACAACCACATTAGATGTTGCAGGACCAGGGCCAGGAACATGAGCATTATCAGTCGGATGTTGAGCATTTCCAGCACGATCAGGAGCCTTTTCAGCACGATTAGGAGTAGGAGCATTTATTTGGGGCTCAGATTGAGGGTGGATTTCCCGGTGGTCCGTATGATACATCATTGCTGACTTCGTATGATCACACGTAGCTACATATATTTGGGTTGGTAAAGAAGAGCGGGGAATTCTAAAATGCCACAATCACACACAAAAATTGATTAATTGGGTCATTCAAAATGATGACACTTTGAAGGCCTTTCGAGCAATTATGAGGGGCAGTGCGTTGCATCGACTAAGGCAGATATGCTATGCTGATGTGAATAAGGTGTTAGTTTCTACTTTCGTGGAACGATGACATCCATAGACTAACACTTTCCATATGCCTTTCGGGGAGATGACTATTACTTTAGTTGATGTGTTTTGTCTTCTCGGTCTTCCGATTGTGGGTGATCCATTATCTTCTACTAGGGATGTCAATTCATATGTCATTCAGATGTTGGGAGTGCCACTTGGAAAGGTTTTTGAGGGAATGAGAAATAAGAGGGGGGCTTTGGTGACATTGGAGTGGCTACGTGTCAGGTTTAATGCTGATGTCACGTCTGAGGATGAGTTTAGGGTAGGTTGTGCAGTGAGGGCGTACTTTTTATTATTTTTGGGTTACATGATATTTGCTGATAAAAGCGGAACCCGTGTACCTATATCATACTTAGAGTGCCTTGAGGATCTTGAAAATATGGATGGTTATGCGTGGGGAACTGCCACCCATGCATATTTAAATATACATCTTTTACATTTAAATATACATTTTAGCATTTTAGATATCATAAAAATATATACTTTGCATTTAAACATACATGCCACATCCTTCATTTTCACATCCATGTTAAAAAATAAATTACCCATGCATTCACATTAAAAATCATCTCATATATTTTTAGCATCCCAGTTGCATCAAATAAAGTAGTACATGCATCTATTATTTGCATTTATTATCCAAATAAGCTGCATTAGGAGTACGCTAAAAAGAAAATAAAAATGTCACCCATCATGAAAAAAGAATATCTCCTTGGCATTTCTTATATCCCTACAGCATTGGCATGCATAGAAAATAAGTTCTGGTGCATAAAAAATATCTGTTTGTCTTGCATATATCCGAAAATGTATCCGAAAAATGCACTGGAAAATTTGCATTTCATTCGAAAAGTCCGTATTGTGAACATATACCATGTAAAAATATTTTTAGATATAAAACATGCATCATATAGCCTTATTTGCATTAACATTATAAATCATGCATAGTAGGGTCAAATAGTGACTACTAGTTCAATTATGCATCGCAAAAATAAATTGCCCAAATTTCATGCATCACTACCAAAATTGCATCATTTTAGCCCATAAATTGCATGCATAAACATCATGGGAAGCATATATATACTCCAAAAAGTCCAAAGCAGTACAGGAATTGAGCAGATATGAAAAATTAACCAAATGGGTGGAAGAAAGAGTATACTTACAGCAGGATCTGGAAGATTTGAAACATGTTTATACCAATCACGCACCAAATTACCCCAATCTCGCTTTGAATAATAATAATCAACATGATTTCGGACCAAATGAGGAAGTTCCCTCCTCTCTTCGCCTGCTTCCGGGTTCATTGGTGCTTTTCCCTTCCGAGATATTGAGGACGAAGCCATCTATGCAGAATAAACAAAATTTTTGGCAGAAGAAAATTGTGAAAAGAAGAAGAAATGAAAGAAAAAAGGTTCACTCCGTCGGCAATGGAGGAATTTGAGAAAGCGAGAAGAAAAGAATGAAGACTCCTTTCTTCATCCCGTAAGACAAACAGAGAAGAATTTGGAATTTTTCAATCTTCCCCCTCCAAGCAACTCAGAATCAGCACTTAAGTCCTCAAAATTTCAAAGTTGCAAAATGGCCCCTAAAGCTTAACAGGAAATTAACAAAAGTAATTTTGTTAACCAAACTCGACGGCCTTTCATCCCAAGAGCAAGGAAAACTCATGTCTCCAGCGAGTCAGCCGTAGAACAAGCAGAAAAGTCAGAAAATTCGGCGGCAAAGGTAAGCCCCCTTCCCTTTTGTAAAAATAAAGAAAAAAAATCAAAAAAAAAATCAAAGACAAAAAAAAAAAAAGAGAAAGAAAAAGAAAAAAAAAGAAAAAAAATCAAAGGAAAATAAAAAATAAAGTCATGAAGAAAAGCAAAGAAAAAAAAGAGAGATCCCCAGCATTGAAAATCCAGAAATGCAGAAATAGTCAAATTCGCTGTGCCAGCAGCAACAGTCAAAGCATGAAAGGTAAGAAATGTAAGGTTTGCTTATTCTACCTTCAAAAATAAAAGAAAAATCTTTTTGAAAAGGTTTTGTTCAAAAAAAAAAGAGGAAGGAGAAAAGAAAAATCTCTTTATCGTATCCAACCAGATATTGATTAGTTGGATACAATTTTCGGAAAATTTGAAGAAAATTCATTTTGTCGTATTCGACGTCAGATATTTATCGGTCAAATACAGTTTTCGAAAATTTGAAAATTTTCTTATTGTGTTTGGAAACAAGGTATTGACCAGCCAGACACAATTTTGAAACTGCCTCTTAACGTATTTCAGCGACAGGTATTGACCGGTTGAAATATGGTTTTCGAAAAACACAAAAATCTTCATACCGTATTTAACGACGGTTTCGGACCGGATGAATACGGCTTTTCGAAAAACATAAAAATCTTTTTTCCATTGTGTTCTCAGATGGGTATTGACCCAAAGGACACAACATCCTCGTTGGTTGTTCGTCTTGCTTGAGGCCGAACTACGTTTGGTCTGATTTCCTTTATTAAGGAATATGTAAGCATCCTACATTAGTAGGTCCGACCATCAGAGTACTTAATTTGCATATCTGCTTAAAAACTGCGATAACCTGCTATAACTGACTAAAAATGTCTAGGATATGGAGGTTTGTTTCATGTTATAAATTGTTGCATTATAACTGCTACCTGTTGCATTTTTCTCCCTCATTTTATAATTGAACGAAATTGGAGAGTCTATTTCTTATCAACGATGTTCGTTTACTCAGTAAGCTGTGGGTTACCCATAGACTCCATCGTTGAGGGCTCTCAGACACCCCAATTTCGTACCCCTGGTATGTGACATGACATAAAATATCAAGACCTGTTAAAACATTAACAAATGTCAAGTTACAGGGTCAAAAGTGCAAAAGGACAAAGCAGGATGCGCAAAAGAGTGAAAAACAGGGTTCAAAGCGTCAAAAATTGAAACTGTGAATAGTAGTGGCACCACCCACTTGAAGAATGGGCATGGCGCCCAGTTTAGCCTTCCCGGCTCCCAGACTCTTCTACAGTCGCCGTAAAGCTCAAATCTCTCTGCGGCTGGTACAATCGATCAATGCATGAAGAGTAAAATTAAATTCCTTCGATGTCCCTATTCAAGCCTATAAATAGAGGCTTTGGGGTCCGCTTTCAGTACACCATTTTCATCGATAAAAATTCTCCGCGTCCTCGTTACGCTGAAGAAATAGAGAGCGAAGTGAGATAGTGAGCGATCTCTCCTCAAAGCCTCGAAACCCTGTCAAACCTCCTCCAAACACAAAACCAACCGGTAGGAGTGAGCCTTAGCCCCCCAGCTAGGTATCCACCCTATTTCCCCGGTCCAAAAATCGTGGAAAGAGCAGTTGCTCTGCCCGATTTAAAAGGCCAAATCTGTTAGAAATAAGCCCTTATTCTGCCCGATTTCCGCCTTCTCCAAGCCAACAAACAAACAAACACAAACAGTTACTCTGCCCAAATCCCGAGGCCAAAAGTAACTTTCGGAAGCAGTCACTCTGCCCGAATCTTCACAACACACACAACAACAAAAAGACTCCCTCTCCCTGAAGGACAGAGCGAGCACACCCTAGGCCATCAGTAGGTAAGTTTTAAAGTTTTTATTTATAAAAATGTTATTTCTAATCCGGCCCAATGTAAATTTATAAGTAGTTGTGCTGCCCGGATTTAGATAGAAAATACCACTAAAAAGAGCCGTTATTATGGCCAAATATTTCCAAGTATATTTGTAATTATTTGTAAAGAGGTCGTAGGTAAGTTTTAAAGTTTTTATTTGTAAAAATGTTATTTTCAATCCGGCCCAATGTAAATTTATAAGCAGTTGTGCTGCCCGGATTTAGTTAGAAAATAATAGTAAAAAGAGCCGTTATGATGGCCAAGTATTTTCAAGTATATCCGTAATTATTTGTAAAGGGACAGTTGTAAGTCTGTAAATAATGTAGACACAATGGATGTATTTGTAGGCAGTTAATGCTTTATTTATCTGTTAAATAAATATAACAAAAAGCATACGTTAGCCAAAAACTGTTTTGAGACCGAAAGGGCGAGTTGGGTGCCTAGCACCTTCCCAACTCGTAACTTAGCCTCCGGACCCGTTTTTTATTATCTCTGGTTTTCTTTTTTTGGTTTTGCTTTATTTCTTCCTCAAAATAAAGATGGCGACTCTAAAACATTTTGGATCCAGTGGGGCCTCGTAACATCTTTCCTTGCACTTTCCCGTTTTCCCCTAAAAAAGGGAAAATGAGAATGGAAATGTGATGTATTCCTATATCCTGGTATCCCCTAAACAAGGGATAACTTGATGTAGAAAACCCAAAGCACCCATAGTGATCCGAAATAGGCCATAAGGCTATTTTCATAAAATCCATAGTGGGGGCGCCGCAACATTCTTTCCTTGCACTTTCCCGCTTTCCCCTAAAAAAGGGAGAATGGGAATGGAAGAGTGATGCATTCCTATATCCTGGTATCCCCTAAAAAAGGGATAACTTGACATAGAAAACCCAAAGCTCCCATATTGGATAAAAAATCCACTAAAGGCAATCGAGGCGCATTCAAACGCGCTATTCTGACAGCACTCCTCTCGCACTTTTGATTTCGTCTTCCCCTAGAAAAGGGAGGGTGGAACGAGAGCAGTGGATGTCACCGCATCCTCACGTACGCGCACCCCTATCCAAGGGCGCGCGTGGCGCGGGCGCACGTGGCGCGGGCGCATGTTTCCCGGGAACCCACAACCTGACGTCTTAAATTCAAGTCCTATTTCTGTAACACGTCCAGTTCCATATGGGTTTTAGCTAAATCTGCCTTTAGTTGTCAGATTGTGTTGGATTCCATGCATCATTTTTCTCTCAGTCTCAAGCACTACTCGTGTACTGATCCCGTGACCTTCACCACATTCTATGCTAAGTGCACATCTGTTGAAAGGCAAGAGTTGTGGAATGAATTAATTGATTTCAGTCAGGGGCTTGTTAATTCTCATGGTTGGTTGTTGGGGACTTCAATATCATTCTTGAGCAGCATGAAAAACTTGGTGGCACGGGATGGGACAGACAGGGTGCTCTTGAATTCCAAACGTGTCTTAATGCTTCTGGTCTTTCGGATTTGGGCTATCAGGGCAGTAAATACACTTGGTGCAACAACCGTGGCAGTCACGCTACCATTTTTCAACGAATTGATAGAGCAGTTTGTATTTCTTCCTGGATTTCTCGATTCTCTAACACTACGGTGGATCATCTCAACCGTACCTGTTCTGACCACTCGTCTCTCCTTATTTCTATATGTTCTTCTACTGGTCATAATCCCTCTCAATTTAGATTTCTGAATGTTTGGTCTTCGCATCACACTTTCTTGGCCACAGTTTCTGCAGCCTGGCAGGTTAATGTTAAAGGCAGACCAATGGTGCGTTTCTCGAATAAACTTAAGGCTGTTCGAGCTGCTCTTAAAATCTGGAACAAGACCATCTTCGGCAACATTTTTCAAGGTGTTAAGATGGCCGAAGACGACGTGCTTGCTAGGGAAATTAGTTACGAAGCTGATAATAGTCCTGCCAATTGAGCTGCACTCCATCTTGCTCAGGCCACTCTCAAACATGAACTTAAATTGGAGGAAGATTACTGGAAGCAGAAATCTCATTTTCGTTGGCTTAAAGAAGGGGATGGAAACACCAAGTTGTTCCATTCTTCTGTCAAGCAATCCCAAAGTAAGCTTTATATCCACCGTATTACTGATATACATGGCAATGTTGTGGACACTGAACAGTCTATCAAAGAGGCTGCTATCAATTTTTATAAGGATCAGTTGACGGCTAGTGTATTCTCTATGGATGAAGGCCCTCTTTTAGTTATCCCTTCTTTGATTATGGTGGATCAAAATTCCTCACTTACAGCTCCCCCTTCTCTTGAGGAAATTAAAGAGATTGTTTTCTCCTTAGATGGCGACAGTGCTGCTGGCCCAGATGGTTTTTCGGGTAAGTTTTATACGTCTTGTTGGGACATTATTGCTGATGATCTTCACCTTGCAATTTCAGAATTTTTTGCTGGATTTGAGCTCCCTAAAGCTTGGACTAGTACTCTTATCATTACTATTCCTAAATCTAATCAAGTCGATACATTCAAAGACCTTCGGCCGATTAGTCTTTGTAATTTCTGTAACAAGGTGATCACCAAAATTTTGTCCTCCCGGCTTGCCCTTATTCTTCCCCATATAATCTCCGAAAATCAAAGTGCATTTATCAAGGGAAGACTTATTCAAGACAATCTATTACTTGCCGATGAATTGACTCATCATCTCAAGAAAAAGGTCAACAGATCCAATGTTATTATCAAGCTAGACATGGACAAAGCCTTTGATTGGGTGTCATGGATTTATCTCACCCAAGTTCTTCGTAAATTTGGTTTCAGTGAGACTTTGATTGATATGGTTTGGCGGGTGATCTCTAACAACTGGTTCTCGGTGTCTGTTAATGGATCTTTGGCAGGGTTCTTTCCCTCATCCCATGGTTTGCGGCAAGGGGATCCCCTTTCTCCTAGCCTTTTCATTATAGCAGCTGAAGTCCTAAGTCGCGGCCTTAACAAGCTCCATACATATCATGCTAATTTTGCCTACTCTTCTTCAAGTGGTTGTCCTATTATCTCGCACTTAGCTTTTGCTGATGACATTGTTATTTTTTGCAATGGTAGCAAAAACTCGCTTACTCAACATCGGTTTTTACTTGAAAAATATGAGCAGTGTTCTGGTCAGATGATCAACCAGGGGAAGAGTTGCTTCATGGTTTCGAGCTCCCTATCGGTTGCTAGAATCTCTTCTATTCGGCGTCATGTTGGATTTCCAAATAAATCCCTTCCTGTTACTTATTTGGGGTGTCCTCTTTTTGAAGGAAGGAAGAAAAAAAAAAAAATCCCTTTTTGACCCACTTATTGGAAAAATTCAGAATAAAATTAACTCTTGGATGGGAGCGTTGCTCACGCAAGTTGGTAAAGTAACTCTCATAAACTCAGTTCTACAATCTATTGCCATGTATCAGATAGCTATTTTGGACCCTCCGGTTTCGGTGATAAAGCACATAAATAGGATGTTTTCCAATTTTTTCTGGGATTCGATTGACAGTAAACTTAAATCTCATTGGGTGGCTTGGGATTGATGCTGTCGGTCTATTCTTGAAGGGGGTATTGGTATCCGTGCTATTTCTGATATCGTCCGAGCTTTTTCTATTCATCTCTGGTGGAGATTCAGATCCTCTAACAGCCTGTGGAGCCGGTTTATTTATCAAAAATATTGTTCCATTGCCCACCCGACGATTGCTTCATCTAGAGGATCCCTTACTTGGCGTAGAATGTGGAAGGTCAGAGACATTGCAGAATCGCATATTATTTGGATTATTGGAAAGGGTCAGTGTTCTGTTTGGCTGGATCGTTGGCTTCCTGAGGGGTGCATTCCGCAACCAGCTTCCTCTAGATTTGTATCAGTTCATGATCTTTTTGAATCCTCCTCTCAGCTTTCGGCTGAAGCCCGTCGAGACATTGGTAATGCAGCTGTTGTTTCGGTGGCCAAGGCCGGCATATCTATCTCCAGTTTTCCTGATTCAGCTCACTGTACTGTTACGGACAAAGGTGATTTTTCCCTAGCTTCTTCTTGGCAAGTGGCTCGTACCATCAGACCAATTTCTTTATCTTCCAGGTTTATTTGGCATAAACTTGTTCCTCGTCAGATCAGCCTGTTCATGTGGCGTTTGTGGCTGCGCAAGCTGCCTATTGACGAGAGCATTATCAGTAAAGGAATTCATCTTGCTTCTCGATGTTTTTGTTGTTCCTTGGGTGATGTTGAAACATATTCTCATGTATTCTTTGATAGTCCCCTTGCTCGTTTCTTGTGGTCCGCTTATAACAGGTTGAGTGACATTTCATTCTCTTCCAATTCTCTCTATCATTGTTGCTTTAGCTGGTGGCAGTCGAGAGCAAACTCTATTGCATATCATCACCCCCATGGTGATCCTTTGGGAGTTATGGAAGTATAGAAATTCCAGCTTTCATGACGGCTATCGTGCTCCTCATTGGGTTGTTATTAATCGTATCAATCTGTTGCTTCAGTCCATATTACAGTCAGCTGGTCTATGCCCGAAAGTGCAGAATTGGGACCTTCTTTTCTCCACTCGTTTGGCCTCCATTTCGACTAAAAAAATTCAGATTATTAACTGGATGAAACCTGATGGAAATCTGCTCAAACTTAACACGGATGGTGCTTGTCGTGGCAATCCTGGTTTAAGTTCGGGAGGAGGAATTATTCGTAACAGTCATGGTGAGTTGATTTTCGCTTTCTCCTTATTCTATGGTCATTCTACAAGCTTTCATGCAGAATGCTTAGCCTTGTTCCAAGGGGTCTCTTGGTTGGCAGATAATCAACATTATGGTTCTATTGTTGAGGTGGATTCTGTGAATCTTCGGCTTTGTGTTTTGGGCATCACTCGGCCTCCTTGGAAGAGTCTCTACTTAATTCGGGCTATTATAAATTTTTTTAATGAGTCCAATCTCTCCATCAGCCATATTTATCGCGAAGCCAACTCAGTCGCTGATGCTCTTGCAAATCTTGGTTGTGATGAGGGCATTGATCGTTCTTTTGACTCTACAGATGCGCTTCCTCCTCGTATCAAAGGTCTGCTTACTCTAGATAGTAGAAATACTCCTTATGTTAGGCTTTCCTAGTTTTCTTTTTTGTATTTTCTTTTCGAGGTTAGGCTCCTCCGTCCTCCCATTTATAAGAGCAAGGCTGGTTGTCCCCCTCAAGTTTGTTATTTTCCTTTCTTAATTAATAAAATCTAGCAGGGTACCGTCCCTGTTTCATCAAAAAAAAAAAAAAAAAGACACATGGCACACATAACACGAGAGATTTCCAAAGATTGAAAAATCTCTCAAAATCAAGACACTTAGCAAATATATCAGCAAGATGATTTTCAGTCCCAACATGTTCAATGCAAACAATTTCCATATTCAACCAAGTCTCTAATAAAGTAGTGTCTTATATCATTGTGTTTTGCTCGAGAATGATGAACTGGATTTTTGTGCTAAACAAATTGCACAGGGGTTATCAAAATACAAGGTTAACACATCAATGTGTAGTCCATAATCTTTGATCATTTGGAGCATCCATAAAAGTTTTAAGGCTTCTCTCAAAAATATTTTGATAAGCATGCTAATTTGTGAGAATCAACCTTACCTCTTCTCCTTGTGTATATGCCATCATGAATATTACCTATGACTTGTGAAGTGGGATGCACTTTCTCGACTCGCTAGGATGTCATGTCATGGTCGTGATCGCTTAAACCGATGAATTTCTGAATGTTCAGGACCTGTTTCTGAATCTGGCAAATTTCTGACCAATGTAGCTTCTGGTGTAGCTGCATCCGGAGCTACATTCTGGGTCACATTCTCTGAACTTCTAGGACTTGCATATTCTGTCTGTTTTGGTGCAGGTTCACTGATTGCAGATGCAGGTTCTGAAGATTGTGCATGAGATTCATGATCTACAAAGTCAGGTAGACTTGAAGTATCATCCTCAATGGTTTTGTGGCCAAGATTAGTTATAGTGGGAGCATATTCATCATCGGACCACTTAGCACCAGGACATATATCAAAGGGCTCACAGTACTTGGATCTTGCATTCTTGTAACTACCTTTGGGAACCCACATTTTTTAAAAGGTTTTTGGCTGATGTTGCACTTGGTTAGGAACTAGGTAAGCTTGCCTAACCTCTTCCTTATAGACAGCCTTTTTAAGGAAGCAAAATGGCTGAATATGTCTAGGCTTGTGACAATAATGACACTCAAAATTTCTCTTTCTAATTTTTGGTTTTTCAAAAAAGTTTGGATTTTGAAAATTTTGTGTGTGTTGTTTTGGTTAGTAGATGTACCTTCACCTTCTTTAACAAATGTCTTTGGCCTGAAACCAATCCCAGACTTACCAGAATTCAACCTATCATTCATTTTGTGTTGGCTTGAGTTCCATTTTGCGATGGTTTCATTGGCTTTAAGCAGTTCTTCTTTCAGTTCTTCAAGCTCCACATCTTTCTTATGCAGCAAACATTCCAGCCTTGTGATACACTTCTTCTGATCTTCATTTACCTTCTTTAGTAAATCATTTGTCTTTCCAAACTATGTAACTTGAAGAGCCCTCTTCTGCCAATCCTTGTACAACTCTTTGTAAGCTTCCAGCAGGTCTGATTCAAATTCTCCACCATCTTCTGTGACAGAGGAGTTAAAACATCAAAAATCCCAGCTTCTGTCCAATGTAGCTTCTGATGTAGTTTTTGAAGAAGCTACATTCGGAGGTACATTGGCTGAAAATCCTGCAAAATCAGATGGAGAGTTGTGTATAGCAGTGAGAGTGATGAGATCACCTGGATCTTCATCATCACTATCAGTCAAAGTAGCAGAAAAATTCAAACCCTTCTTTCTCAAAGTATTAGCACATTGATTAGCATAATGCCCAAACCCTTGACAAGCCCTACATTGAATATAATCAATATTTTTACTTCTAGATGTAGGCTGCTTAGCAAAATGATTGGTAAAAGATTTTTCAGGGGTTTGAAAGAACTTTCTTTGGGAGGAAATTTGCTAGGCTCAGTTTTGAAAACTGTTTTGGTGATAGAAGATGGAGATCTGTTTTGTCCCTTTACTTTCAAAATATTTTTAAACTTTGTTGTTAAAAAATCAATTGAGTCTTCACCAAAATCAGATTCCTCAATCTCCTTATGCAATTCAATCAATTCAGAAGAGATATCAACAACAGAAGGAAAAACAATACTTTCCACAGAAGGAGGAGAAGATGCTGCACCTTTACATTTGTTCTTAATTTGCTCATTGAGGTTTAACTCAAAATTTTGAAGAATACCAGCTAGTCTTTCAAAACCAATTTTGTCAATGTCATGAGCTTCCTCAATAGCACAAATTTTGGCATTAAATCTTTCAGGCAAAGTGCGCATCATCTTGCTAACAAGACGATCATTGGTGATAGGATCACCCAAAGCAAGAGAAGTATTAGATATATCAAGTAATTTGACATAGTAAAACATAATATCTTCATCTTCATTCATTCTAGTGTTCTCAAATTGAGTAGTAAGCATTCTAAGTTTTGAAGCACGAACACTAACAGGACCTTCACATAAGGTTTGAAGGGCATCCCAAACATCCTTGGCAGAGTCATAATTTGCAATAACTCTGAAGGTGTTGGCATCTAAGGTTTTGTATATGGCTGAAAGAGCCTTAGAATTAAACGAAGCAATGGTTCTATCTTGAGTGGTCCAATTTGCCTCACTAGTGATTTTAACATCACCATCATTATCAGTAGTCTTAGGAGGACTCCAACCATTTAGAACAGCAAGCCATGCTCTTTCATCAATTGGTTTGATGAAGATACACATCTTCACTTTCCAAATAGAATAATTCACGTTAGTCAAAGTTGGAGGACGAACAACATTCTCATATTGAGAATCCATCACGGCTACAACCAGAATCTTCTCTTAGTCACGTCAAGAGGAGGCTCTGATACCAATTGTAAGAAAACAATAGTAGCTAGGATTTTCCAAACTACCAATGCAGTTCCCAATGTAGCTTGTGAAGAAGCTACAATGGAAGACACATTGGTCACAAAATCAAAAACATCGGAAGACTTTAAAACTAAAGCACAAATTTAAGCACAAAGGTTTACCAAACAATCTACTAGCATATGCTTGTAGATCTAGCCTCATGGCCAAAAAGATTTCACTTAAAAAAGATGAATTGTTTTACAAAAACTATGTGAAATCACTAAACAAAACACTCTCACAAGACAACAAGTCTTGGAGAGCAAAATCTCACAGAAAAACAGATAAAGAAAACGTGGGATAAAAAAAATAATCTTCCTAGAACAGCTAGGAAGACAAACAGTTCCAACAGTTTTCAATGTAGCTTCTGATGCTACTGCATTGGAAGCTACATTCAAATTCTGCACAATTCTGAAATTATGAACAACTTCTGAAATTCTGAATTTTTCTGCTCTCTGCTTTCTGAATTCTCTCTATGTTCTTCTGTACAGCCTCCGTCCCAAGCCCTCTATTTATAATATGGAAGAGACCTACAAAAAAGGAAGCAAACTTCAACAAGGAAGAGGATTAGAGTTAGGAACTAAATACACTTACCATAAATCCTAGATTTTGTTACCATATGGACAAGGACTCTTGAGACACGCTTTAGGAAAGATTTTTGCATAGATTTTGTTTCTAAAATAACTCCTAAGATTTAGGTCAAAAAACCCAAAATATAATGAATATTTTGTTTCCAAAAATTGCACCTAAACTTTAGGACCAAGAAACCAAAAATCTTAGGAATATTTTGTTACCAAAAATGCCTAAACTTAATGACCAAGAAAGGAGAAACAAAACCAAAATAGGCCATGCCTATTTTACCCTTACACATGTATTTCAATGTGCATTATCATATGGAAACTCAAAATTCAATCAAAGTGATGGGCCTCTTAAAATGTTTCAATCTAGATTGACTCACATGTTTCCAAAAGTATCCTTCAACACCTACATATGTATAATAAAACACTCAACTCAACACGACGGAATGAAATTACCATAAACTTACAAATTGATCAAATTTCCATCACTGAATATGAGTTCAATACACCAATCAAAAGGTCTTTTAAGGGTTGTAACTGGGCTAGGGTTGAAAGGTAGGATATAAGGATTGTAAGGTGAGTTAAATATGTCAAAGAAAATGCAATAATAACACATGAATTACTCATAGCTCAACCATCGCTGAATTATGTCCACATGAAGCATAAACCCTTAATCATAACACAATTGAAAATGCATATTCGAACTTGAATTCAGTCATGTTTTTTATTTTGAATTGATTTGGTCTGCTGCTACATACTTTTATTCCCTCTCTTCTTTCTTTCTTTTTTTTAAAGCTACTACAGATGAATTGAAACTTTTATTTACACGCATAACTTAGCAGAACCAAACATAATTTCTTCTTTTGCTTGTACCATGTAGAATTCATTCAATTTAAAGCTCCAGCATATATACAAGATTGAGACTATGATTCACATGATACTCTTACAATTCTTGACATCAGGTTAATCAAAAAGAAAGTCAAACAGCTAGATGTTCATTGAAATTTGATTAAAGAAAATAAATGGGTAAGGTTCAAAAGGGTTAACTAAAGGGTAATATTAATTGGTAAAATAGAAAAAAGATAGCTAAAAGTGGGTGATTCCTAAGTGCCTTTATCGTATTGGTGCACAAACTCATTGGTGTGACCTCAAAATGTATACAAGATGCAAGTTCTAGAATTTACACACGCGTGTGAGAAACACTCAAAGAACAACCGAGAGCGAAGTGTATGAAATGCTCCATATTTGGCCCAAAAACTCACTTAAAAAGGCTCAGAGTCAACACTTGCATACATAACAGTTGAAGGAATAATTTTGAAAACATATTGTTAATCTAGAGCAGAAAAATTTCAACATGCCCATCATGTATCAAGAATTTCTCGTTTCAAAATGAGAATGCACATAAAAAAAACACAAACACCCAAGCAACGTTATATAATGCACCCTTCAACCCAAACACAAACAGACCCAAAAACAGCCCCCAGAATTGCTCCCCCACACCTAGATGATACATTGTCCCCAATGTAGCACATAATAAATTGAAGAACAAAAAGGGATGCGGGAAAAAAACTTCTATGTTATGTTGATGTGGCAAGGGTGGCTGCAAACTAAATGACTAGAAATAGGCCAGCATCGAGTCGTTTTGGAATTCTTCATGAAATACTACATGGGCATGTGCTAAACTCCACAAGCCCTGCCACTAGCAACTCATCTAGAACACTTTTTTTTTTAGATCACACACTTGCTGCTGCTATAGAATAAAACTCAAAACATGAAAATAACAATTAAATAAATTTAACCTAGCAAAGCATTCACAACTAGGAAAATTGGGTTGCCTCCCAACGAGCGCCACTGTTTACTGTCTATAGCTAGACTCAATGCCTACTCTTCCTACAACTCGGTCAAATTATTACCAATGATAACTGGCAATGGAGAAAGAATTTTTTCACTTGAAAATGGTAATGAAAAAGAAGCAAAATCAAACCTGGGTGTTACCTCCATTGTAGAATAGAATGCCATAGTATTTTCTTGTACCTTCTCACAGCCTTGGAAATGTACATCTTTATTTGTTAAACATTTTACGGGTACTAATTTCAGCTTCATTTTATTTATGCACAGTTCATTGAGAAACTTAGCATAACAAGGTACTTCCTTTATGGCATCCAGGAGAGGATTGTTGATTTCGACCTTGCGGAAAGTATCCTAGATTACCTTCTCATCATTTTCCTTCTTTTGTAGTGTAAATTTTCTTAGAAAAGGTAGAAGGATGACAATTTTCTGATTTTGTGAACCCAATTCCCCAATTTCTTTCTTCGACGAATCATGTTGTTCAACACTTTCTTCATTGTTGCTGCTATCAACTCACTTTTTCTCCTGTTCAATTTCCGGTAACTCTTTTCCATTCCTGAGAAATACTGCACATGCATTTTCTCGAGGATTCTTCTCAACTTGAAAATGTAATCTTCCTTGGTTTACCTCCATCTTGCTCATAGACACGGCTAGCTGCGAAATTTGATTCTCAAGAGATTTTATTCTAGCCTTTGTTTCTTGTCTGTCTTGTTGAATCGTTTCTGCCAAACTCTTGATTAAACTCTCAAGCGGAGTTCCTGAACTAGTAAAGGGCTGTGATGGTGAAGATGGTTAGAATGGTGGCCGAATTTGTTGCTGTGGAAAGTTCGAATTTCTATTTCTATAACTCAGATTCAGATGATCACGCCATCCAAGATTATAATTGTTGGAGTACGGATCATATTTTCTTTGTTGCTGCCCTTGAAACCCCCCTACAGAATTTACCTGCTCATTCGGATCCTCTTGTAAAGTTGGATACATATCAGTTGGATGACCAATATTCGCGCAGATTCCACGCCTTGACTTGCTGAACTTGCCCTGTCTCCAAAACAGAAGTTAATTTGTCTACTATACGATCAATAGAAAAAACATCTACCTTATTAATCTTGCTCGGATCATACTGCCTTGTCCCAAACTGTTGAGCATTTTCAGCCAATACATTACAATAAAATTCTTAAAAGGAAATAAATAACAAACCCATTCCTCGGCAACAGCAGCAAAATTTGACGTGTGTCAAATCGTCAAAGTTAATTCTCCTACTTCACTAATAGCGAGTATAAGGTAAGTTTGGATCGTATCCACATGGAACGTTGTACTTATTCATTTTAGAATTTTACTAAGTAATAAAAAATTGAATTAAGATTTTTAATTAACTAAGAATCAACTAACAGACTAATTAACTGAAAATTAAAGATTTTAATTAAACTAACGTATTAAAACTTGATTAAATTCAATAAAGTAAAAGTCCAGTCAATGAACCAATTTCCATCTCGCATTTTACTACTGATCATAGATGCAAAAATGTCTCATATAATCACAAATTAACCGGTTATAAGTATCGATAAACGTCTAACACCAAATCTCTCCTTACCGTGTTGATAATTAAGAGAAGCTCGTTAACTATCGTCTAACTGAATTACAACCCTCGAGACGCTCGCAAGATTTAATAATCCCGATTGCATTAAGAAGAGAGAGACCCGATTCAAAGCCATGCATATTAAAGCAATATCATGTAACTAAGATTACTTATTAGTGATCCTTCAAAAGTAAGTAATATATATATATATATATATATATATATATATATATATATATATATATATATATATATGAGGTGTAAATACGAAGAGACATAATGCAAAAAGTGTTGAGAATCTAGACAAAATATAAAGTTTCAGGAGATGTATTTTTTTTATAGATATATGACATTAATTGTTATTAAATGTTGTTGATTATAATAATTTTATGAAGATCCATTTTTAGAAAGTTAGTTTAGACGAGAAACTATCATAAATAACAAGACTCGTATGTCGAGTACTCAAACATCGACAACTCACTAGAAATAACAAGGAAACGAAACGAACACCACTAGTTGTGATGTCTACTCTCGCAAAGATCCAACACTATCTCATCTCAAAGCCACGTATATGTTCGTCATGTACACTAGAAGTTCAAACACAAGGCCAACGACCTAATAATCACTACCCCATGGTGTACTTGCTCACCATGACCATCAATCGTCTTAACACATCACTTTCATCCTTCGTACAAATCGATCGCATCCCATTCCTATAACAACCAATTCAATAACGTATAATTATATTATACAGAGCATTACGCGTATCTCTATAGAGTATACAAACACCATACTAAGCCAATAAACATCAACATATTTTCATTATTTATATGTTTGTATATAACAAGACCATCTATATAGGCCTATAAAACCACACTTCTATTCCACAATTGATTACCTACCAGAATATCATAAGTCTAACATTATCACTCTTTATATATACTATGGCCCTACATATATATATATAGACCACACAAACGTCATTTATATCACATGTGATTACCTAAAGGCTATCGCAAATCAACCAAAACAATCATACCAATTTCATATCGGGGTATTCCCCTCGATCAAACAATAAACCGAGAAACACAATCAATAATTCTCAATACACCATATAATGTATGTATGTATCAATGCACATGAACTACCGATGAAACACATACTCATAATAACGATAATAGTAACAATAGTATGATAAATATACGGGAGAATACTTTCCTATCTTGGGTAGGTCTCAAAACTCCGTAATGGCCTACCGCCACACGCACACGACCTCAAACTTTAGGTCGACCATCTCCATCTCTCTTAAAGCTACTAGACAGGTGACCAGTTTTCTTAAATTGGTTAACTTTTATCCTCAGGCAATCCTTCCGAACATGATCATCACCACAAGCAAACCATTTTCCTGATTTACCCCAACACCTATTCTCGGTGTGTCCTATTCTTATACAAAAGTTACATATTAACTCATCACCTCGTCGCCTCAGACTAGAGGTAGGAACATCACTCTGTTTACTAGAACGCAAGTTTCCTTGAGTAACTGTCTGGGGTACTGACTGTCCTCTACTATCATTATCAATTCTAACCGTCTTTGAGGTTCTCTTTTGAGCATACTCCTCGATGTCCAACTCCATCGCATATGCACGATCCACAGCTCCTCGGTAATCCTCAAGCTGTAATGGGATAAGTTGCCTACGATATTTCATTCTTAGACCTTTCACAAATCGTTGAGTCTTCCTAGCCTCATCTGGTACTAAGTAACCACAGTAACAAGCCAACTCTGTGAACTTCGCTGAATACTGAGCCACGGTCATATCTCCTTGTTCTAACATAATGAATTCCATTTCTCTTCTCTCCCGAACTACTGTAGGGATAAACTGTGCCATGAACTCCCTCACGAAGTTCTCCCAGACTCGAGGCACACCATGTTGTTTCCAACTATCTCGTAGTACATGCCACCAATGTTCGGCCGCAGTATCCAATTTATACACTGCTAAGGCAACTCTCTCCTCGGTAGTACAACTCAAGACTGCAAAGATCTTCTCCATGCCCTCTAACCAAAGTTCTGCTTTAGCAGCATCTGGCTCTCCATTGAAACCTTTAGGTTTCATCTTAAAGAATCTCTCAAGAACAATAGTATTATCTCCCTGTCCAAACCTCAGTTGAGGAGATATACGCGGTTCATAAACATTTTCCTCTCTCTCGTTGCCACGAGCTGTACCCGAACGAGGTCTACTAGAACTAGCTCCACCCCAAGTTCCAGACATTATACGCCTACAAAGAACACTCAACGTTAATAACTCAACAATAAACCCAACCTAAACAAGGCCAAGGAACCTATCCTGGCGAACAGCTAACCTATAGCTATGATACCAACTGTCACGACCCGACCCGAATCTCTATACGTAATCACAAGGTTGTGCTGTGAGAACAATCTAGAAAGGCGGACATGCACCTGCTAAGCACAAAGGTGCGAGTCAAAATTCGAGCCGAACAAGCTCTTAACAGGAATGTAAAGCCATTACGGCGATACAGGAAAATAAAAACCATTATCCGCGGAAGCAAAAAATAAGTGAAACCCAAAACTGCAAATTCCAAAGAACGGAATGCAAGGCTAAGAGACGACTATCTCTTGACCAAATTTACGACGCGCATGACGCAACATTGCACACAGGCTACAAACCATCGGGTAACCACAAGCCGACGAAACAACAAAAACCCAACATGATAAATAGACACTCAACGGCTAAAGCATACCGGGGGAAATACCAACATAATAACAAGAGTCTAATACTCTAATCCAAATCACAATCTCCACGACTAAAGGTGTTGGAGATAACAACAACTATACAACATCACTGAGACAAAATCCAGGAGCTAAGACATGCTCGAGGAACAACTGGAAACAACTCCCTGAATAGATACAACAACAACTAGGACAATAACTACCCAAGTAAAGTCTAAATAACTTTACATTCAAATCCTCGCAAGAAATATGAAATACAAGATATGAAAGACTCTTAAACTATTGCTCGGGAGACCACCTGCTATCAACTTTAACTCACTGTCGTCACGCGTACTAACGTGTCCACTGCACACACTAAGGAAAACAAACATGAAGGATGAGTCATAATGACCCAGTAAGCTACTATGTAAGTACATGACATGGCATAATACTCAGGCATATATAAATAAATCATGGCATCATAATAGTATGCTAGTAATCAAGACATGTATCAAGTCATCAAGATACATAAACTCATATAAATTACATAGCAAGTTGTTTATCACATAAATACTTGAAAGTAACCACATAGAGCAGAATATTTAAATGTCTACCAATCTGTCTGTCTGTGCCACTGTTGTGAACACAATCTGAGCTGCAACCGAACCTCATCTCGTGCTCGAGCCAATAGTGAAGCTAGAATCAATACTTTTCACTGGTCTTATTCAGTGAACAATCAATAACTCATCAGTTTTCCTTAATGAGCATTCGTTACCTGTCATCGAACCTAGGATGAAGAAATGGGAGCTCGATATCAGGCTAGATGGCGCTAATACAAGACCACATCCCACTATTGGCTAAATAGTGAGGAGAAGGGGAACCAATGCGGCGACTCATGGCGATTGCTTACACAAAGACCGTGAGTCGTCCCATTGCCATCACGATAATAAGAACGCCAGCTGGACTCAATACAAGGATCATAAGTAGGTGTTTACTTGTCTAGAAAAACAAGGACCAAATCCAACAAGAGCGGACTCATCCAAAACAAGTAGGTCATAAGCTCTACAAATAATCCAATTAACAATGCGCACACACACACACACACACACACACACACACACACACACACACACATATATATATATATATATATATATATATATATATATATATATATATACATCATGTTTGGCTAGTAAGTCATTTAGTACAGGTAATCACTTATCAGGGTACTCATGGTCCCCAAGTCACAACTCAAGCAATGGTAGCACATACGTTTACTCTTAAACATACCGTGAGATCTATCATGATCCTTAAATACATTCAAATCAAGACTACTATACTAGTGTAGTTCACAATCACTCCATGAGGTCTACAATGATCCTCAAATCCCAATCAATTCAAGATTACTAAGTTCGTCTAATAACGACCATAAATCAAGACTTAATATTTAGTCTTCACAAAACCGTGTCGGACTCAACTGTAGTTCTCATCATCGTATAAAATCGACGTCCTCAGAACCATGTTCAATAATATCAAGACTAACTTGTAGTCATAATTCGCAAGTGCCTTCATGTGCATGCGTCCTAAGTCCCTAGAATGAAGACCCATTCATAAATCATTCCTTAGTGATACATGAGACCATTAGTTGGTCTTAAACTCTCCGTGCTCTATCGAGCATGCACTAAATCAATTCCCGAGCTTCTAATAGCTCGATGATAAGGCTTTCTAATGTAGTAAAGCATACTCAAATATTCGACAATAAGTCTTTATAGCGTAAGTGTCACAATTGGACACGAATCGAGATGCTCGAGCGCTCACAATCATAACCAACCAAAACCCGAACATCGTAAGATTTCAACCCAAAGATCATTAACATATTATTGAACTTATAACGACTCCGTTGAGTATTAATTATATATTTCATTCTTTACCCGATTCGTAAATTCCGAAATCATCATTTAATTGAAATTATAATACATCACAAAGTCATACGACTTGATTCCCAAGCCCTAAACATTAATGAATTCAACATTAACATAAACCCAATTCATTCAACAACTAAATCCCATTTAAATCAACCTACTCATGTTATTTGGCAAGTTCATAACTTCAAGATAGGCATAAAAAGTATTTCAAGTGTTCATTGCCCACAATTAGCAAGTAGATTGTTTTCCTTAAGGCCAATGAACCAAAAATCAAAAGAAAGAGTAAGTAGTAACTTACTTAATCCGAATGAAAATCAAAGGGAAATAAAATCGGATTGGTGGAGACGTTCTACTCGTCGAGGGCTTCAAGAATCTAAAGTTACAAGGCAATCCAACGGTTTGATCTTCGCAAATCAAAGGAGGAAGAACTAGGGCTCCAATGTCTCCTTGTCGTCTCTCTCTCTCTCTAACTCACGTATTCGAGAGGAAGAAATGAAGGAAGAATGGTTGAACTCTCTCTAGTTTGGGGATATAACACCCACAAGGAAGGAGGGCACATTGGACAATTCCATGGTATAATAGGATTAGGGCTAATCAATTACTTACCAAGCTTAATGATAATCAACTAAGACTAATCAGGATGATTTAGAGCACTAAGAGGTTAATTAGGGCTAAGTGGTGGGGTTTAGAACAAGTTTCATTAAGGTTGAAATAGGTAATTCCCGTCAAAAACGAGTTTAGAAGAAATTTGCTCGTAACAGGAAGAACAGTCATTCGGGTGTGCTGACCGAACATCTACCTAGATGTTCAGTTGGGCTAACCGAACATCCCCCAAGATGTTCGGTTGGTGTGGCCAAAAAATTCCCAAGATGTTCGGTTGAGGATTCAGAACAAGGATACAAGTCTAAAATCGGGTTTAATGAGGTCCAACGAAACGACGAATGGAACAACGAACCGACTGGCAAGAACATAAGACTATAAGCAAGTAAAAGGCTATTTAATAGGCTTTAATACTTCTAAGAAGTTAAAAGACAACTAGAAGAACAAGAACTTCGAAAGACGAGGTGATCACACGACTCGATCTCAAACTATGCGATAAGGACGTATACTATCCTCGAAGCGTCAAAACATCAAAAGACATAAGGGACACCTCCAACTTTAAGTCTAGCACATCTAGACATGTTAGTTATCATCATGAAAAGATCTTGAACCAAACCGAGGTCACGAACACAAAATGCAAGTAAACTCTCAATCGAGTCGCGTTTCGACTAATGTCGAGTTACGACTTGTGACGTTAACAAGTCAACAACTAAATAACATACAATAATAGGATTTTGGTCTCAATATGACTTCTTGAGCACATATAGAGTCTCTCGCAAACCAATCAAGCCAAAGTAAAAGGAATAAACAGTAGCGTACCACGCAATTCAGGTACATACGGAATCGGGGTCTCACAGCCTATAGGTAGCCTTACATTTGCTTACTAGCCAAGTTATATCTTCCCATCTTGTGTAAGGGCCTGTCGCCTGGTCGGCTAGCTGTCAATCTCTCACTAGTTGGCTTATGCTTGCAAGGACGACACGTGTCATCCAATTAGGATCTAACATCTGGTAATTACTTGGTCGGTGTAGTTGAGTGTCGAGCATGGATGTTCCTCGACTTGGTGGTCGACTTTGTTCGGGTTCTGGAGTAACCTTTGTTCTATCCGAAGATACTTTGTTCGACTAGAGTAGTGATCGGCCATGGTCGGTCCTAAAGGTCGAGGAGATTCTGAGAGATGGGCCCCACTTATGCCTAGCTAGGAGCCATATGTTTGCTCCACGTAGGAGGACCCAGGTCGGGTCCCTTCACCCATAATTAACTTTTATATAACAGATCTGACCCACCCATTCTACTCTCTCTACTTCGATCTCAATGCAAACCATCCCAAGACGACGAATTGCAGAGCAACAAAAGTAGAAAATGATCGGAACACCAAATGAAGGCAAATTTTAAACCACTTTTCTCCAGTTGGCCCATTTGCCTCGGTTGCTGAAACTCATCTTGAGAGCAAAGCCAACAACAAATGAATTGAAGAGAGAGAAAGAGAAACGAGAGAGGAAGAAACAAAAGGAGAAGAAAAGGGAGAGAAAAGAGGGAAGAGAGAATTGGATAAACTATTTCTCTTTGAGATTTCGATAAATCGTAATTCACACGCACTAAATTATGAGATTTAATCCTGACATGTGAGCGTGTAAGACTGAACTCTATTATATATATTGGTTCATATCCTAATATGTCATTTACCATGATTACAATACATCTTTCAATTCTTCTCTTAAGCGGTAAGCCATTCGGTTTAGTTCGGTTTTCTAAAATACCCTGAGATGAATTGCTCTCATGGATTTGGTAGAAAATGAAAGCAATCTAAACCATCTTGAAACACGAAGAAGCATGTTTTATCGGTTCACATAAATTCAAACAAGGAGCTTGAGATTTTATTAAAAAAAACTTGGTAAAAATTTTACATAGAGTAGACTTCCAATGTTGAAATAGATTTTCACATAATAAAACAACAAAAACCAAGGCATTTGAAATCTCAATTATAATAAACAAATATACTTTACAAACCAACAATTACATAGACTGTGATAGTACCAAGAATTTTTTACTCAAAACTAAAACTTCTAATGTGCACAAGTTCAAAGACTTATTACTTTTGCTTAAAAAAAATTCAATGAATCCTTGTAGAAATAGGTGACTACCATCCTTTGTTTAGAGAAAGTAAACTCCGGGAGAGTGTTGATCGTACAAGAAAGGTTGAGGAAATATGATAAGAGTATGAGATGATGCATATTTGGCTATGGTTGGGGAGAGACTAGAGAGAGAGGAAGATGATTTGAGAAATGATGACAAATAGAGAAATAGAGAAAGAGAGGCCAGAAGATGGTGTAAGGCAAGTAGACGGTTTTAATTAGATCTTCAACTTTTAACGGTATACATTAAATCTCAAGACCATTATTGAGATAGACGGTTAGGATATAAAACAAATATAACTGATTGATTTTCACCAATACAACCACCCATACCTCTAAAATGACCATTCTACGCATCAACCAAATTCAAACCTTTTTTTTTTCTTCTTAATTTTCAAATTCAAACTTTTGTTTCTTTTTAAACAAACTTAAACCATCTTCAAAAATCAATTGAGTAAAAAAGATTTTTTTTTTGAAATACAGTAGTGTTTCCCCTAGGAGGCAACACTAATTAATAAAAAAAACTGGTTTGAAAAGAAAATATTTTTTTTATTATTTTTTTGTTTCACACAATTTATAAAAATAAATAAATTTAAAGTTGGTATGAAAAGAAAATAATTTTTTTGTTGTTGAAATACACTAGTGTTGCCCCTAAGAGGCAAGACTTGTGTATTTTTTTTGTTAAAAATAGTAGGTCTCTTGTAATACCGTCTTACGTATTTTAATTCGTAAGATGGAGCCCCACTATCTCACAACTCAATCAACCAACACACGGTGGATCGGGTAAGGAGGATCCGTCTTACAAAAAATATACGTAAAACCGTCTTACCCAAGTTTTTGCTAATTTTGTTTGTTCTTTTCATTTTACACAATTTATAAAAATAATATTCTCTCCTTTCCGGACAAAGAGTCTCCTTTTGAAAGTCAAACTTTTTAAGAAAATACCACTTTTAATAGTTCATTAGTCATAAAATAACACTTTTATGCCTTAATTTGTGAAAGTAGACTCTTTAAGTGAAACATCCAAAAATAGAATAGTGGACTATTTGCCCGAAACGGAGGGAGTAGTTTAAAGTTGATTTGACAAGAAAACATTTTTTAAAATAAATATACTAGTGTTGCCTTCTGGAGGCAACACTTGTATATTTCAAAAAAAATTAGTTTTTTCGTTTTACACAATTTATATATACAAAATTAATGTTGGTTTAAGAAGTTGGTTTTTTTTATTTTTGTAAAATAAGTTGGATTGAGTGGTTTAAGTTGGTTTGCAAAGAAAAAAAAAGGTTTGAACAATGTTGACACCCAGAAGGGAAAAATAGTCATTTGGAAGGGAGGGTGGTTGTATTGGGATAAAAAGTTTGTACAAAGTAATTTCCTAGTTCTATTACTAAATTTAGACGAAGGGGAGCTAAGAGTGGATCTGGGGGCATTTACAAAAAACGGTCAAGTCAAACAAGACTTGGTCATTTTTAACCAAACTTTAAAAAAAAAACACTTATATGACCACTTTAGTTGTGAAATGTATAAACAACCTTTTATTTATCATTTTCTTTTTTTGATATTGGTTTGTACATTGTATACGTATACCGAATACTCCTTCGTCAAATACTCCCTCTCTCAGCCGCAAGAACAGAGTTCGGCAAACTTCGGTAGGATCGTTACTCAAAGTCGTAACATTCGAAATCCAGTGTTCTCTCTCAAATTTGAAGCTCAACAATTGTGTTCTAAGTATTCAGGTTCGTCCCCCTCGTCGAATACTCCCTCCCTCAGTCGTGTCGTGAAGTTCAGAAAAGTTCTCTTCCAAATTCGAAGCAATCCCATCAATTGTGTGCTTAGTATTCAGGTACGTTTCCGTAAACATTTATTTGAATCCATTTTAGTTTTCTGCAAATTCAACCATGGCCCAAAACTGGTCTTTCTTTGCAAAATGCACAACCATTCGACAATCATGTGCATTTTGAACTGGTACCGTATACATTGGCACATAACCTGGTTTATCAATCCACAATGTAAGTTTGCAAAAAAAAAATCATTTTTTATTAATAAATCATTGCTAATTGGTTTATGAAACTAGTTTATCAACTCGTTTATTGATAAACCAGGTGAGTATCTGTTAACTGGTGTGTGGTCGTTTATGAAAATGGTTACCAAACAGGTTTCCAAACTGGTTTATCAATTGATTTATTTACTAGTTTATCAACTGGTTTATTAATAAATCATAGATAAACCATGTCATTGTTTGTTAACTGGTCTGTGGTTTATAAAAAAAGGTTACCAAACAGGTTTGCAAACTGGTTTATCAATTGGTTTATTAATAAACTATAGATAAACCAGGTGAGAGTTTGTTATGTGGTGTGTGGTCGTTTATGAAACTGGTTACCAAACAAGTTCGCAAACTGGGTTATCAACTGGTGTATCTACCGATTTATCAACTAGTTTATTAATAAACCATAGATAAACCATGTCATTGTCTGTTAACTGTGTTAACCGGTCTGTGGTTTATAAAAAAAAGGTTACCAAACAGGTTTGCACCTTGGTTTACAAACTGGTTTATTGATAAACCATAGATAGACCAGGTGAGAGTTTGTTACGTGGTGTGTGGTCGTTTATGAAACTGGTTACCAAACAAGTTTGCAAACTGGTTTATCAACTGGTGTATCTACCGGTTTATTAATAAACAATAGATAAACCATGTCATTCTCTGTTAACTATGTTCACTGGTCTGTGGTTTATAAAAAAAGTTTCTAAACAGGTTTGCACATTGGTTTGCAAACTAGTTTATCAACCGGTTTATTGATAAACCATAGATAAACCAGGTGAGAGTCTGTTACGTGGTGTGTGGTCGTTTATGAAACTGGTTACCAAAACATGTTTGCAAACTGGTTTATTAATAAACCATAGATAAACCATGTCATTGTGTTACATGTGTTAACTGGTCTGTGGTTTATAAAAAAGGTTACCAAACAGGTTTGCACCTTGGTTTGCAAACTGGTTTATCAACTGGTTTATTCATAAATCACAGATAAACCATGTGAGTGTCTGTTAACTGACGTGTAGTCTTTTATGAAACTGGTTACCAAACAGGCAAACTGGTTTATTAATAAACCATAAATAAACCATGTTATTGTCTGTTAACTGGTCTGTGGTTTATAAAAAAGGTTACCAAACAGCTTTGCACCTCGGTTTGTAAAATAGTTTATCAACTAGTTTATTGATAAATCACAGATAAACCAGGTGAGTGTCTGTTAACTGGTATGTGGTCGTTTATGAAACTGGTTACCAAACAGGTTTGCAAACTAGTTTATCAACAGGTTTAATCAGCTGGTTTATTAATAAACCATGGATAAACCATGTCATTATATGTTAACTGGTCTGTGGTTTATAAAAAAGGTTTCCAAACAGGTTTGCACCTTGGTTTGCAAACTGGTTTATCAACTGGTTTATTGATAAACCATAGATAAACCAGATGAGAGTCTGTTACGTGGTGTGTGGTCGTTTATGAAACTGGTTACTAAACTGGTTTGCAAATTGGTGTATCTACTGGTTTATCAATTGATTTATTAATAAACTATAGATAAACCATGTCATTGTCTGTTAACTGTGTTAACTTGTCTGTGATTTATAAAAAGGTTACCAAACATGTTTGCACCTTGGTTTGCAAACTGGCTTATTGATAAATCATAGATAAATCAGGTGAGTGTCTGTTAAATGGTGTGTGGTCGTTTATGAAAATGGTTACCAAACATGTTTGCAAACTGGTTTATCAACTGATATATCTACTGGTTTATTAATAAACCATAGATAAACCATGTCATTGTCTGTTAACTGTGTTAACTGTTTTGTGGTTTATAAAAAAGGTTACCAAACAGGTTTGCACCTTGGTTTGCAAACTGGTTTATCAACTTGTTTATTGATAAATCACAGATAAACCAGGTGAGTGTCTGTTAACCAGTGAGTGGTTGTTTATGAAACTGGTTACCAAATAGGATTGCAAACTGGTTTATCAACGGGTGTATCTAATGGTTTAATCAACTGGTTTATTGATAAACCATGGATAAACCATCTCATTTTCAGTTAACCGGTTTATGTTGGTTTAGTTACGCATTATGTTGCTTAATGAAATTGGTTTATTAAATGGTTTATCAAGTGGTTTATTGATAAACCAGTTTGTCAGTTTCTGTTAACTGGTCTGTGGTTTATGAAACAGGTTACCAAACAGGTTTACAAAATGACATGAATGTATAAGTACCTATTTTTTATGGTTGCAAAATGCAAATGGTTGATTAAATGAACATGGTTTATTAAATGCACATGGTTTGTTAAGGCAATATATTCCTTTAACATTGGAATACATTGAGTATATGAATGTACTTATTTATTATGCTCAATATTGCAGATATGACTTCAAATTTTTGGCCCTCAGTTATTTATTTTGGACATTTTGTTAAAGACGACATCGTCGGATGCTCATGGAAATTTATTGACAAACAGAATCCAAGAGGAGTTGGTATCAGTAATGAAAGTACATGTGAAGAGTTATAGGATAAAGTACAAACCATTTGCCAAGTTGATGACATAGAGATAAGTTTTCTTACTCCAGCAACGACAAATGCTTTAAAATTTCCTGTCTTAATTACTAAAGATGAAGATTTTGAATGGTACTTGAACCTTAACAAACTAGGGGTTAAATCTCCACTTTTTGTTACCCATTTGATCATGGAAAATTTGGATTCGAACCGAGGAGAAAATAATGAAACTGGTTTTGACATGGAAACGAATGGAGAAGAGAAAAATAATAGATAAGATAAAAACAATGGAGAAGAGGAAGAAATGGAACATGCATATTATTTTTCTAATAACCCTACTGAATTTGCCACACCGTCGAGACAATTTGTTGGGTTTAGTCAAGAGAACAGAGATGAAGACAACAGAGATGAACCTTTATCCAATAACCCTAATGACTTTGCTACACCCACGAGACAGATGTTTGATGGGTTCAGTCAATACAATCGAGATCAAGCCAACAGAGATGAAGAAAATCAGTTCACAAGGGATAATTTAGGGACTTCTTCGGTTGCAAGTACAACGCAAGTGATACCGTAAGAGATTGATTTGAATGTTGGACAAGTATTCAATAACAAGAAAGAGCTTCGTGGATGTCAGGCACTTGTGCACTTGCTTGCATTGAACCATAAGTTTGAGTTCAAAACAAAAAAAAAATCCAACAAGACTGTGTACACTTTAGTTTGTCTTGATGATAATTGCAAATGGCGTTTGTTTGCAACAAAGTACTCATAAAGTGATTATTTTGAGATTCGAAAATATACACCTGAACATTGTTGCCCCCAAAATATGTGCATTGATGATCATAGGCAACCGACAACACATATGATTGGGAAACACATTTCATCAAGGTTAGAGGACCGCGACACTGTGTTATCAGGAAATCATTGGGGGTGTCTAGAACATTGGGGGTTTCTAAACTACGAAAAAGCAAGGAGGTCTAAAGAAGATGCCTTAACACAACTCAAGGGTTCAGTTGAGGATAGTTACTAGAAGCTGGCCGCATATATGCCCACAACTTGCAATTGGTCAATCCATCAACAGTCTACTCTTTAAAGCTTGATAATGAATACAGATTCAAGTACTTCTTCTTGGCGTATGAGGCTTGCATTCTCGGATTCCACGCTGCAATGCGTCCAGTAGTGATTATGGATGGAACATTTTTAACTGCAAGATATAGAGGTACGTTGATTATTGCAACTTGTCAAGATGGTAATATGCAGATATATCCTCTTTCATATGCTATTGTCGATTCTGAAAATGATGCATCATGGACTTGATTTTTTATGAAGTTGAAAGAAATAACAGGTGACAATGAATCACTTGTGATCATTTCTGACAGATATAGGAGTCTAATTACTACAGTCCAAAATGTTTATCAGAGTGCACATCATGCTCATTGTATCTATCATATAAAGGGAAACTTAAGGGTTGTAACCCATAAGCCTGACACGATGTCCCTTTTTATGAGAACGACAAAGGTTTATACCATAGAAGAGTTCAACACGCATATGTCTCAAATTCAAAAAAATCGATGAGAATGGTTGAAAATATCTTAGTGAGGTAAAAAAATTGAAACTTGGGTGAGGTCATATTGCAAAGGAAACCGTTACAATATCATGACTTCAAACAATGTGGAGTCTCTTAACTAAGTATTGGAAAAAACATTGCAGAAATGGTTTTGTGGGAGGCATGAGTCAGCTTCAGGGTGTACAACCGTTTTAACCCCGATAATGGAAGCAAAACTAGCCAAAACCAAAGAGATGGCCAAGAAGTATACGGTTAGTGAAGCCATCAGTTAGTCCATGTATATGGTGAGGGGTGGTAATAAGTATTCTACAGTAGATTTTGATAAACATACTTACACTTGCCAAATGTTTCAAGTGAACCATGTACCATGCAAGAACACAGTTTCAGTTTGCATCAAGAGACGTTTTTTAGTGTACCCATTGTGCTCATCATTCTATACAACATCGTCTTGGAGAATGACATATTCTTGTAACATCTTCCCAGCGCCCAATCAAGAGGAATGGGACATGCCAGATGCAATTAAGGCAATGACTATCTTGCTACCTGCATTCTGACCACAAGCTGGACGTCGCAGAACATCGAGAATTCCATCCATAGGAGAGTTTCGCAAAAATACAAAGATGCATTAAATGTGGAAAAGTATGGCACAATCGACTTTTGTGTAGAAATCAAACACTTATTTCTGATAGATAACCTACTTCTGATAAACAATCAAATGTTTAAAAACATTTTCAGATTTCAAATTTCATGGACCATTTAAGTTTAGATTTCAGATTGTTATTGATGTGTGATTTAAGAATTTTCAGATTTCTATGTTTAGATTTATTTCAATTTAATTTAAGTTTAGCTTTAGTGTTATTGATGTGTAATATCATATTTATTTCAACTGGTTTGCAAACTGGTATGTTTACGTTGTAATTTGGTTTCCTAAGTAAAAAAAGGTTTTGGCTTGAAAATACACCTGGTTTATTGATAAACCATGTTGACGCTAACTTGTTTACTCAACTGGTTTATCAGCTCTATGTTTCTCTGAATTTGTTGATTCAACTACTGGTTCATGTCCTTAAGATCTTATTTGATATGCACCTGAGTAATTCTTAGAATATCTAGTGTTTCATAGTAAGTAGCACCTTCAGGAAAGAGATTACCAGAGGCAACATGGGTTGAAGTAGAAGGATCTGCAGGAGCAGCAGGAGTAGCAGTTGGTGATGGAACATCTGTTGAAGTTGTAGGAGCAGCATCTGCAGGTGAAGAAGAGGGGTGTCCTTAATTAGGGAATAATGTTTTCTTCCATGTACGTTGAAGAATAGCCAGCTGTAGATCTTCCTTAGCCTATAAGCATGAATATGGGTTGGAAAAGGATGGATAATTTCAATGCTTCGATGTAGTCTTTGGAGCCACAAATTCTTCGAGGATGAACCGCCGTCTTCGAGATGTAGATGAAGAAGATGAAGTCAATCGGAAGTGGCTTCATCACCGGTTCTTGACTTTCGAACGGAAGTAGATGGAGTCATGGGGATTTTGATTTTGTTAAGGTCAAGATCGATGGAGATGGTGATTTGGTCGATCTGTTGGAAAAATCATGGAGATGGGTTGAGCTTTAATGGGTGAAGGAGAAGCGGTGGAGATGGGCTTTTATATGGTTCAATGGCTATCTCGTAGATGTAAGCTCCTCCTACCTCAGGATCTATTTCTAAGAGAGCAGATACTTAGCAGCAACCATATATGTTGATGTGTGAATGTACTCCATGGCTTACTCATGAATCCATTTGAGCTTGTTTGGATTGATGTCAGGCATAGTTCCATATACTTGATACAGTAGGTCATCTTTAGTGACTTCTCTTCCAACTAAGTAGGGATCATTTGTTGTTGGCATTGGTAGCTTGTATGATATCCCATACTTTCATCACCGGCCATCCTATACAAATATGTCTTGCTAATAGGTGTATCGTGTTTTTATGGTATAATAGTGCATCGTAGTCCATTATACCATTTCGCCAATAGCGTAACGTGTTTTCATGTTATAATGGTACATCATAGTCCATTATACCATTTTGGCAATAGGTGTAACGTGTTTTCATGTTATAATGGTCCATCATAGTCCATTATATCATTTCGCCAATAGGCGTAACGTGTTTTGATATTATAATGGTCCATCGTAGTTCATTATATTATTTCGGCAATAGGCATAGCGTGTTTTCATGTTATAATGGTCTATCGTAGTCCATTATACCATTTCACCAATAAGCGTAACGTGTTTTGATATTATAATGGTCCATCGTACTCCATTATACCATTTCGGCAATAGGCGTAACGTGTTTTCATGTTATAAAGGCCCATCGTAGTCCATTATACCATTTCGCCAATAGGCCTAACGTGTTTTAATGTTATAATGGTCCATTGTAGTCCATTATACCATTTCGCCAATAGGCGTAACGTGTTTTCATGTTATAATGGTTCATCGTAATCCATTATACCATTTCGCAATAGGCGTAATGTGTTTTCATGTTATAATGGCCATCGTAGTCCATTATACCATTTCGCAATAGGTATAACGTGTTTTCATGTTATAACGGTTCATTCTACCATTTCGACAATAGGCGTAACGTGTTTTCATGTTATAATGGTCCATCGTAGTCAATTATACCATTTCGACAATAAGCGTAACGTGTTTTGATGTTATAATGGTCCATCGTAGTCCATTATACCATTTCGTTAATAGGCGTAACGTGTTTTTATGTTATAACGATCCATCGTAGTCCATTATACTATTTCGCCATTAGGCATAACGTGTTTTCATGTTATAATGGTCCATCGTAGTCCATTATACCATTTCATCAATAGGCATAACGTGTTTTCATGTTATAATGGTCCATCGTAGTCCATTATACCATTTCGGCAATAGGCGTAACGTGTTTTCATGTTATAATGGTCCATCGTAGTCCATTATATCATTCCGTCATTAGGCATAACGTGTTTTCATGTTATAATGGTCCATTGTAGTCCATTATACCATTTCGCCAATAGGCGTAACGTGTTTTCATGTTATAATGGTCCATCGTAGTCCATTATACCATTTCACTAATAAGCGTAACGTGTTTTGATGTTATAATGGTCCATCGTAGTCCATTATACCATTTCGACAATAGGCGTAACGTGTTTTCATGTTATAATGGTCCATCGTAGTCCATTATACCATTTCACCAATAGGCGTAACGTGTTTTGATGTTATAATGGTCCATCATAGTCCATTATACCATTTCGCCAATAGGCGTAACGTGTTTTCATGTTATAATGGTCCATCGTAGTCCATACCATAGTCAACTAAGTTTTTCATGTTATAATGGTCCATCGTAGTCCATTATACCATTTCACCAATAACGTGTTTGATGTTATAAGGTCCATCGTAGTCCATCATTATACCATTAATAGGCGTAACGTGTTTTCATGTTATAATGGTCCATCGTAGTCCATTATACCATTTCGCCAATAGGCGTAACATGTTTTCATGTTATAATGGTCCATCGTAGTCCATTATACCATTTCGGCAATAGGCGTAACGTGTTTTCATGTTATAATGGTCCATCGTGTCCATTATACCATTTCGCTAATAGGCGTAAAGTGTTTTCATGTTATAATGGTCTATCGTGTAGTCTATTATACCATTTCGCCAATAAGCGTAACACATTTTCATGTTATAATAGTCCATAGTAGTCCATTATACCATTTCGGAATAGGCGTAACGTGTTTTCATGTTATAATGGTCCATCGTAGTCCATTATACCATTTCACCAATAGGCGTAACGTATTTTGATGTTAGGGATGAAATTCTAGATGGACCGTTTAAGCCTGGCCGTTAAATGCCTACATATAGTTAGTTAGTAATATGAGGCGGGGTATAATCTGAAAAAACGCATACAAACCTCGTAATTGGGAAACGTTGAAGTTTAATCATTGACGAAAACCACGGGTTTGAACCAAACCGTTAGGGCAGCCGAGCTCGGTAAGATGTTGTGACCCGAGATAACATCGCTAACCGCCTAAACCGAACATACGCTAGGGTTGGATCGAAACGTTAGAACCGTTAGGGTTTGGACGATTAACATCTCTAATAAAATCACTTCTATTAGTCCGGACTTCAAATTTCCCTCCCAAATTTGCCCAAATTTTGAAGTCAAATTTGAATGCCATATAAAACCGAGTTATTCTCCCCCAGTTTAGTCATTTTCTCATAAGCTTACCCTTCTCCATTATGCGCTATCTTTCTCTCTCTCTCTATTTTCTCTCTCTACCTTTTCCTTCATCATCGATCTACTAACTTCGTTACGTGTCCAAGGAAAACCCGGCAATGAATGTCGGTTGTTATTGTGAGTCATCTTGGTGTTGAGCGGCATGGACAAAGAACTTATCACGGTCGAAGGTTCTTGGTTGTCAAACTATTCCTATGTAAGTTTTAATTCGTTTTAGGGTTTTGTTTGTTGAGTTTTGATTGTGTTTTCTTGTAGTCCATAATTCCATTAATGCGTCATCAATCACCTTTTCTCTTTCAAATTTGGATGTTACAGTGGGAGGATGACGATACTTCAACAGTATGACCCCACATGTGTGTAAATATGGTTGTTATTCGGACCTTCTACAATCTATCAATAACACGAAAGTGGAGAAATGTGAACTTCGAAATGAAGGCAATTAAGAGCGGAGGCATTTTGATGTGGAGTTTAGTTGTCATTAACATTTTGTTCTTCCTAGTTGTTGGTGTCTTCTTTGTGTTAATAAGAAAGGAAAGGAATTTTGTTACCCTTTTTTTGTTTTATGATTTAGTGAGGCAACCAAGTTATGAAATGTAAGTAATTAAGTAGGTAATGTAATTTGCATCAAATATGTATCCCCTATCTTTTGTTATTGTTAATGGGGAGGGAAGATGTATATGCCACAATGATTTTTGGACATGTAAATATGGCTTATGAATATGAAATGTGAATATGTATATGCCAGAATGATTTTTTCTCACTCAATGTTGCTCTGTTTTTTTTTACTCCAATGTTACTATGTTTTTGCAAGAAATATCATTTTTGACTTGACAACAAACCAAATTAGACCATAAACCAGCTTCTATGAAACTGGTTTATCAATGGTTTATTGATAAACC
>CM028378.1:38214107-38285245 GCA_013146195.2 Codonopsis lanceolata | reverse complement strand
ACATAACACGGTTTATCAATCCACAATGAAGTTTGCAAAAAAAAAAAATCATTTTTTATTAATAAATCATTGCTAATTGGTTTATGAAACTAGTTTATCAACTTCGTTTATTGATAAACCATGTGAGTGTCTACTAAGCGGTGTGTGATTAGTTTACTCGTTTATGGCGGTTACCAAACAGGTTTACAAAGCTGGTTTTATCTACTAGTTTATCAAGCGGTTTATTAATAAACCATAGATAAACCATGTAATTGTACGATGGCTTTGTTAGCGATGCGTGGTTTATAAAAATTACCAAATGTTTGCACCTTCGTTTGCAAGCGGTTTGATGATAAACCATAGATAAACGGTGAGGTGTCACATTGGCCGGGGTGTGGTGGTTATGAAACTAGTTACAGACGAGTTCGCAAAGCTGGTTTATCAAGCGGTGTATCTCTTGGTTTATCAGCGGTTTATTATTAAACTATAGATAAATGTCATTGTTTGTTCTTGGGTTGTGGTTTATAAAGGTTACCAGGAGGTTTGCACCTTGGTTTGCAAAGCGGTTTGATGATAAACCATAGATAAACCGGTGAGTGTGTTAAGCGTGTTAAGCGGTGCACGTAGTTTATAAAAATTACCAAACATGTTTGCACCTTCGTTTACAAGCTGGTTTTGTGATAAACCATAGATAAACCGGTGGAGTGTTGTTGCGGGTGTGGATTGGTTATAAAACTAGTTACCGAGACGAGGTTATAGCGGTTTATCAGCGGTGTATCTTGGTTTATCAGCGGTTTATTATTAAACTATAGATAAACCATGTCATTGTTTGTGCGGGTTGTGGTTTATAAAGGTTACCAAGCAGGTTTGCACCTTGGTTTTGCAAGCGGTTTATTGATAAACCATAGATAAACGGTGAGTGTGTTACATGGCGTGTTAAGCGATGCGTGGTTTATAAAAAGGTTACCAAGCAGGTTGCACCTTGGTTTGCACCACCAAGCGGTTTATCAAGCTGGTTTATTCATAAATCCACCCGATAAACCATGTGAGTGTCTGAATTAGCGGCGTGTGTAGTCTTTTATGAAACTAGTTACGACGGGTTCGCTTGGCTGGTTTATCCAGTCTTGAAAGCAGGCAACGGTTTATTAATAAACCATAGATAAACCATGTTATTGTGCATTGTTAGCGGGTGTCACGTGGTTTATAAAAAAGGTTACCAAACAGGTTTGCACCTTGGTTTGTAAAATAATAGTTTATCAAGCTAGTTTATTGATAAATCATAGATAAACCGGTGAGTGTCATGCTTGGAGGTATGTGGTTGTTTATGGCCGGTTACCCAAAGCAGGTTTGCAAAACTAGGTTTATCAAGGGTTTAATCTGGTTTATTAATAAACCATGGATAAACCATGTCATTATATGTTAACTGGTCTGTGGTTTATAAAAAAGGTTTCCAAACAGGTTTGCACCTTGGTTTGCAAACTGGTTTATCAACTGGTTTATTGATAAACCATAGATAAAAATTTTTTAAGCCAGTGAGAATACATTGTGGGTTCGTGGCCCCACGCCCCTGTGTGGTGGTTGTATGAACACCACTTACTCTCGTTACTAAAGCGGTTTTGCAAATTGGTGTATCTCTTGGTTTATCAATTGATTTATTAATAAACTATAGATAAACCATGTCATTCTGTCTTTATGGAGTGTTAACATGCGTGAAAGTTTATAAAAGGTTACCAAACATGTTTGCACCTTCGTTTGCAAACTGGTTTATTGATAAACCATAGATAAACCAGGTGAGTGTCTGTTAACTGGTGTGTGGTCGTTTATGAAACTGGTTACCAAACATGTTTGCAAACTGGTTTATCAACTGATATATCTACTGGTTTATTAATAAACCATAGATAAACCATGTCATTGTCTGTTAACTGTGTTAACTGTTCTGTGGTTTATAAAAAAGGTTACCAAACAGGTTTGCACCTTGGTTTGCAAACTGGTTTATCAACTTGTTTATTGATAAATCACAGATAAACCAGGTGAGTGTCTGTTAACCAGTGAGTGGTTGTTTATGAAACTGGTTACCAAATAGGATTACCAAGCCGGTTTATCAACGGGTGTATCTAATGGTTTAATCAAGCTGGTTTATTGATAAACCATGGATAAACCATCTCATTTTCGATTAACCGGTTTATGTTGGTTTAGTTACGCATTATGTTGCTTAATGAAATTGGTTTATTAAATGGTTTATCAAGTGGTTTATTGATAAACCAGTTTGTCGATTCTGATTGGCAGTGCGTGGTTTATGAAAGCAGGTTACCAAACGGGGTTTACAAAATGACATGAATGTATAAGTACCTATTTTTTATGGTTGCAAAATGCAAATGGTTGATTAAATGAACATGGTTTATTAAATGCACATGGTTTGTTAAGGCAATATATTCCTTTAACATTGGAATACATTGAGTATATGAATGTACTTATTTATTATGTTCAATATTGCGAGATATGACTTCAAATTTTGGCCCTCGGTTATTTATTTTGGACATTTTGTTAAAGACGACATCGTCGGATGCTCATGGAAATTTATTGACAAACAGAATCCAAGAGGAGTTGGTATCAGTAATGAAAGTACATGTGAAGAGTTATAGGATAAAGTACAAACCATTTGCCAAGTTGATGACATAGAGATAAGTTTTCTTACTCCAGCAACGACAAATGCTTTAAAATTTCCTGTCTTAATTACTAAAGATGAAGATTTTGAATGGTACTTGAACCTTAACAAACTAGGGGTTAAATCTCCACTTTTTGTTACCCATTTGATCATGGAAAATTTGGATTCGAACCGAGGAGAAAATAATGAAACTGGTTTTGACATGGAAACGAATGGAGAAGAGAAAAATAATAGATAAGATAAAAACAATGGAGAAGAGGAAGAAATGGAACATGCAAGTATTATTTTTCTAATAACCCTCTTGAATTTGCCACACCGTCGAGACAATTTGATGGGTTTAGTCAAGAGAAACAGAGATGAAGACAACACGAGATGAACCTTTATCCAATAACCCTAATGACTTTGCTACACCCACGAGACAGATGTTTGATGGGTTCAGTCAATACAATCGAGATCAAGCCAACAGAGATGAAGAAAATCAGTTCACAAGGGATAATTTAGGGACTTCTTCGGTTGCAAGTACAACGCAAGTGATACCGGAAGAGATTGATTTGAATGTTGGACAAGTATTCAATAACAAGAAAGAGCTTCAGGATGCTGTGCACTTGCTTGCATTGAACCATAAGTTTGAGTTCAAAACAAAAAAAAAATCCAACAAGACTGTGTACACTTTAGTTTGTCTTGATGATAATTGCAAATGGCGTTTGTTTGCAACAAAGTACTCATAAAGTGATTATTTTGAGATTCGAAAATATACACCTGAACATTGTTGCCCCCAAAATATGTGCATTGATGATCATAGGCAACCGACAACACATATGATTGGGAAACACATTTCATCAAGGTTAGAGGACCGCGACACTGTGTTACAACCGAAGGAAATCATTGCGGAAGTGTCTAGAACATTGGGGGTTTCACTAAACTACGAAAAAGCAAGGAGGTCTAAAGAAGATGCCTTAACACAACTCAAGGGTTCAGTTGAGGATAGTTACTAGAAGCTGGCCGCATATATGCCCACAACTTGCAATTGGTCAATCCATCAACAGTCTACTCTTTAAAGCTTGATAATGAATACAGATTCAAGTACTTCTTCTTGGCGTATGAGGCTTGCATTCTCGGATTCCACGCTGCAATGCGTCCAGTAGTGATTATGGATGGAACATTTTTAACTGCAAGATATAGAGGTACGTTGATTATTGCAACTTGTCAAGATGGTAATATGCAGATATATCCTCTTTCATATGCTATTGTCGATTCTGAAAATGATGCATCATGGACTTGATTTTTTATGAAGTTGAAAGAAATAACAGGTGACAATGAATCACTTGTGATCATTTCTGACAGATATAGGAGTCTAATTACTACAGTCCAAAATGTTTATCAGAGTGCACATCATGCTCATTGTATCTATCATATAAAGGGAAACTTAAGGGTTGTAACCCATAAGCCTGACACGATGTCCCTTTTTATGAGAACGACAAAGGTTTATACCATAGAAGAGTTCAACACGCATATGTCTCAAATTCAAAAAAATCGATGAGAATGGTTGAAAATATCTTAGTGAGGTAAAAAAATTGAAACTTGGGTGAGGTCATATTGCAAAGGAAACCGTTACAATATCATGACTTCAAACAATGTGGAGTCTCTTAACTAAGTATTGGAAAAAACATTGCAGAAATGGTTTTGTGGGAGGCATGAGTCAGCTTCAGGGTGTACAACCGTTTTAACCCCGATAATGGAAGCAAAACTAGCCAAAACCAAAGAGATGGCCAAGAAGTATACGGTTAGTGAAGCCATCAGTTAGTCCATGTATATGGTGAGGGGTGGTAATAAGTATTCTACAGTAGATTTTGATAAACATACTTACACTTGCCAAATGTTTCAAGTGAACCATGTACCATGCAAGAACACAGTTTCAGTTTGCATCAAGAGACGTTTTTTAGTGTACCCATTGTGCTCATCATTCTATACAACATCGTCTTGGAGAATGACATATTCTTGTAACATCTTCCCAGCGCCCAATCAAGAGGAATGGGACATGCCAGATGCAATTAAGGCAATGACTATCTTGCTACCTGCATTCTGACCACAAGCTGGACGTCGCAGAACATCGAGAATTCCATCCATAGGAGAGTTTCGCAAAAATACAAAGATGCATTAAATGTGGAAAAGTATGGCACAATCGACTTTTGTGTAGAAATCAAACACTTATTTCTGATAGATAACCTACTTCTGATAAACAATCAAATGTTTAAAAACATTTTCAGATTTCAAATTTCATGGACCATTTAAGTTTAGATTTCAGATTGTTATTGATGTGTGATTTAAGAATTTTCAGATTTCTATGTTTAGATTTATTTCAATTTAATTTAAGTTTAGCTTTAGTGTTATTGATGTGTAATATCATATTTATTTCAACTGGTTTGCAAACTGGTATGTTTACGTTGTAATTTGGTTTCCTAAGTAAAAAAAGGTTTTGGCTTGAAAATACACCTGGTTTATTGATAAACCATGTTGACAGTTAACTTGTTTACTCAACTGGTTTATCAGCTCTATGTTTCTCTGAATTTGTTGATTCAACTACTGGTTCATGTCCTTAAGATCTTATTTGATATGCACCTGAGTAATTCTTAGAATATCTAGTGTTTCATAGTAAGTAGCACCTTCAGGAAAGAGATTACCAGAGGCAACATGGGTTGAAGTAGAAGGATCTGCAGGAGCAGCAGGAGTAGCAGTTGGTGATGGAACATCTGTTGAAGTTGTAGGAGCAGCATCTGCAGGTGAAGAAGAGGGGTGTCCTTAATTAGGGAATAATGTTTTCTTCCATGTACGTTGAAGAATAGCCAGTTTAACAGTAGCTTTCTGTATCTTCCTTAGCCTATAAGCATGAATATGGGTTGGAAAAGGATGGATAATTTCTGCAGCTGCTTCTGATGTAGTCTTTGGAGCCACAAATTCTTCTGAGGATGAACTGTCTTCAGTAGATGTAGATGAAGAAGATGAAGCTGAATCAGTAGAAGTGGCTTCATCAGCTGGTTCTTGACTTTCTGAACTGGAAGTAGATGGAGTCATGGGGATTTTGATTTTGTTAAGGTCAAGATCAGATGGAGATGGTGATTTGGTCTGATCTGCTGTTGGAAAAATCATGGAGATGGGTTGAGCTTTAATGGGTGAAGGAGAAGCAGGTGGAGATGGGCTTTTATATGGTTCAGCAGATGGCTATCTGCTAGGTAGATGTAGAAGCTCCTCCTACCTTTGTGGATCTATTTCCTAAGAGAGCCAGATACTTAGCAGCAACCATATATGTTGATGTGTGAATGTACTCCATGGCTTACTCATGAATCCATTTGAGCTTGTTTGGATTGATGTCAGGCATAGTTCCATATACTTGATACAGTAGGTCATCTTTAGTGACTTCTCTTCCAACTAAGTAGGGATCATTTGTTGTTGGCATTGGTAGCTTGTATGCAGCATTGAAGATATCCCATACTTTCATCACCAGCTCATCCTATACAAATATGTCTTGCTAATAGGTGTATCGTGTTTTTATGGTATAATAGTGCATTGTAGTCCATTATACCATTTCGCCAATAGGCGTAACGTGTTTTCATGTTATAATGGTACATCATAGTCCATTATACCATTTTGGCAATAGGTGTAACGTGTTTTCATGTTATAATGGTCCATCATAGTCCATTATATCATTTCGCCAATAGGCGTAACGTGTTTTGATATTATAATGGTCCATCGTAGTTCATTATATTATTTCGGCAATAGGCATAGCGTGTTTTCATGTTATAATGGTCTATCGTAGTCCATTATACCATTTCACCAATAAGCGTAACGTGTTTTGATATTATAATGGTCCATCGTACTCCATTATACCATTTCGGCAATAGGCGTAACGTGTTTTCATGTTATAAAGGCCCATCGTAGTCCATTATACCATTTCGCCAATAGGCCTAACGTGTTTTAATGTTATAATGGTCCATTGTAGTCCATTATACCATTTCGCCAATAGGCGTAACGTGTTTTCATGTTATAATGGTTCATCGTAATCCATTATACCATTTCGGCAATAGGCGTAATGTGTTTTCATGTTATAATGGCCCATTGTAGTCAATTATACCATTTCGGCAATAGGTATAACGTGTTTTCATGTTATAACGGTTCATTCTACCATTTCGACAATAGGCGTAACGTGTTTTCATGTTATAATGGTCCATCGTAGTCAATTATACCATTTCGACAATAAGCGTAACGTGTTTTGATGTTATAATGGTCCATCGTAGTCCATTATACCATTTCGTTAATAGGCGTAACATGTTTTTATGTTATAACGATCCATCGTAGTCCATTATACTATTTCGCCATTAGGCATAACGTGTTTTCATGTTATAATGGTCCATTGTAGACCATTATACCATTTCATCAATAGGCATAACGTGTTTTCATGTTATAATGGTCCATCGTAGTCCACTATACCATTTCGGCAATAGGCGTAACGTGTTTTCATGTTATAATGGTCCATCGTAGTCCATTATACCATTTCGTCATTAGGCGTAACGTGTTTTCATGTTATAATGGTCCATTGTAGTCCATTATACCATTTCGCCAATATGTGTAACGTGTTTTCATGTTATAATGGTCCATCATAATCCATTATACCATTTCGACAATAGGCGTAACGTGTTTTCATGTTATAATGGTCCATCGTAGTCCATTATACCATTTCACTAATAAGTGTAACGTGTTTTGATATTATAATGGTCCATCGTAGTCCAGTATACCATTTCGGCAATAGGCGTAACGTGTTTCATGTTATAATGGTCCATCGTAGTCCATTATACCATTTCACCAATAAGTGTAACGTGTTTTGATGTTATAATGGTCCATCATAGTCCATTATACCATTTCGGCAATAGGCGTAACGTGTTTTCATGTTATAATGGTCCATCGTAGTCCATTATACCATTTCGACAATAGGCGTAACATGTTTTGATATTATAATGGTCCATCGTAGTCCATTATACCATTTCGGTAATAGACGTAATGTGTTTTGATGTTATAATGGTCCATCGTAGTTCATTATACCATTTCACCAATAGGCGTAACGTGTTTTGATGTTATAAAGGTCTATCGTAGTTCATTATACCATTTTGACAATAGGCGTAACGTGTTTTCATGTTATAATGGTCCATCGTAGTCCATTATACCATTTCGCCAATAGGCGTAACATGTTTTCATGTTATAATGGTCCATCGTAGTCCATTATACCATTTCGGCAATAGGCGTAACGTGTTTTCATGTTATAATGGTCCATCGTGTCCATTATACCATTTCGCCAATAGGCGTAAAGTGTTTTCATGTTATAATGGTCTATTGTAGTCTATTATACCATTTCGCCAATAGGCGTAACACATTTTCATGTTATAATAGTCCATAGTAGTCCATTATACCATTTCGGCAATAGGCGTAACGTGTTTTCATGTTATAATGGTCCATCGTAGTCCATTATACCATTTCACCAATAGGCGTAACGTATTTTGATGTTAGGGATGAAATTCTAGATGGACCGTTTAAGCCGGACCGTTCATACGGCTTAGTATAGTTAGTAATATACGAGACGGGTATAATACCGGAAAAAACGTACAAACCTCGTAATTGGGAAAAAACGTACAAGTTTAATCATTGACAGAAAACCACAGGTTTGAACCGAAACCGTTAGGGCCAGGCCGAAATCGGTATGTTGTGACCAGATAACATCGCTAACCGCCTAAACCGAACATACGCTAGGGTTGGATCGAAACCGTTAGGGCTGGACCGATTAACATCTCTAATAAAATCCACTTCTATTAGTCCAGACTTCAAATTTCCCTCCCAAATTTGCCCAAATTTTGAAGTCAAATTTGAATGCCATATAAAACCCAGGATTCTCTATTCTCTCCCCCCCCCCCCATTTAGTCATTTTCTCAATAAGCTTACCCTTCTCCATTATGCGCTATCTTTCTCTCTCTCTCTATTTTTTCTCTCTCTACCTTTTTCCTTCATCATCCGTCTACTAACTCGTTCTGTGTCCAAGGAAAACCCGGCAATGGCGAATGTCAGTTGTTATTGTGGTCATCTTGCGGTGTTGAAGACGGCATGGACAAGAACTAATCCTGGTCGAAGGTTCTTCGGTTGTCCAAACTATTCCTATGTAAGTTTTAATTGTCGTTTTAGGGTTTTGTTTGTTGAGTTTTGATTGTGTTTTCTTGTAGTCCATAATTCCATTGTCTGTCTATCAATCACCTTTTCTCTTTCAAATTTGGATGTTACAGGTCGGAGGATGACGATACTTCACTTGGTATGACCCCCCCCCCTATGTGCCGTCGAGCTATGGTTGTTATTCCAGACCTTCTACAATCTATCAATAACCTGAAAGTGGAGAAATGTGAACTCGAAATGAAGGCAATTAAAGAGCGGAAAATTTTGATGTGGAGTTTAGTTGTCATTAACATTTTGTTCTTCCTAGTTGTTGGTGTCTTGCTGTGTGTCTGGCTGAAGGAAAGGAATTTTGTTACCCCTTTTTTTGTTTATGATTTAGTGAGGGCAACCAAGTTATGAAATGTAAGTAATTAAGTAGGTAATGTAATTTGCATCAAATATGTATCCCCTATCTTTTGTTATTGTTAATGGGGAGGGGAAGATGTATATGCCACAATGATTTTTGGACATGTAAATATGGCTTATGAATATGAAATGTGAATATGTATATGCCAGAATGATTTTTTTTCTCACTCCAATGTTGCTCTGTTTTTTTTTTTTACTCCAATGTTACTATGTTTTTTGCAAGGAAATATCATTTTTGACTTGACAACAAACCAAATTAGACCATAAACCAGCTTCTATGAAACTGGTTTATCAATGGTTTATTGATAAACCAGTTGAGTAAATCAGATGATACAATTTGTTGAATAAATCAATTGCATTTTGCAACTGTTAACTGACATGGTTTATGAATTGTATGAATGACATAGTTTATTAACTGATTTATCAATAAACCAGTTGATAAACCAGTTGATTTGCATTACAACATAAACCAGTTAAATGTGAACATGATTTATCAACTGGTTTATTGATAAACTAAGATGCATTTTCAAAGGAAATACCATTTTTTACTTGGGAAACTGAATTACAACATACATGGTTTATCAACTGGTCGACAAGTGTGGTCGACATGTCGATTAGTGGTCGACTAATTGGTTTACACTGGTTTATCAATAAACCAACTAGTTTATCAGTAAACCAATGGTCAAAGGCTATATTTGTTTAAAATATTTATATGATTAATATTTAATATTTATTCAAAAAATTATTTATCATTTTATAAAATCTGATATTTTTAAAAATGTGTTCTATAACTGTCCACTATCTCAAATGACGGTTGAATAGACAAAACATTAACTATCTAGTCTGTCTATACTTTAATGATACACATGACCCAAAAATTCCTTTATGGTCTAAAGACAAATTTATCAAATAAACACCAGTATTTATTTTACATTTATTTCAAGGCTTGTTGATATACCCCCTCTAATCATTTGAAAACTTTACAACTTTCAAAAAGCTTAAACCTCCAAAAGTTTTCTCTTTGCCTTCACCTGCACTTCATCTTCTTCGCTAAAACTCTAATTTCTACTCACACAATATAGGTACAATGGCGGACAAAACATAATTTGGCTGTCTTCTTGATGTCGTTGTTCTCAATCAAGATGGTCTTGGAAGCGCCCTAGTCACCCTTCTCGGCAATTCTGGTGTTCTTCCTCTTCTGACCTTCAACACCAACAATTACAGTTAAACCCTCACTAAACTCTTCTTCCAGCAGATGAATCCTACCCCAAACATTCCCCCACTCCCTTATTGGAAACATTAATGGTACCAATATTGTGTTTGATGCCCAAACCATTCTTGTTGCTTTTCCAAATCTCAAAACAACAGGTGCCTCCATCAAAGAAATTACAAAGAAAATCATTTCAAATGGATGGGCTATCATGTTAGGAAGTATTCCTGAACCTGCTGCAGCTGCTGATAGGAAGAAGAACGTGTTCATGTCCCTGCACTATGCCCTAGCTGCTGTTCTGGACAAGTGCTTGATTATCAAATCTGGGGCAAATGATAAAATCATTGAAGATCAATTGAGGTTTATGTCTGCAATTGTAGTTGGTGAAGACATCAATTGGGCTGCTGTTCTGGTGGGGTTTGTATTTGAAAAATCAAAAAGCACAGGAAGCATCCCAACAAACCCAAATGGACTCATCACCTCATCATCACCCATTTTCTTAGACAAAATCAAGCTATGATGCAGAGTGTTGCTGCTGGTGAAGTTGTTGATGTGTGGACAGGAAGAAAGTTTGGTTCTACTAAACTAACTTGGGCTACAAAGTCCAACAAGTATGTTCCACCTGCTGCTACAAGATCAGAAAGGAAGAAAAAAAGACACCTTGTTATAAGTGAGGAGGAAGAAATTGAAGATGAAGCAACTGCAACTGCAGAAGCTACAACATTTGCACCTTCATTTGGCAGAAGTTACTCAAGGAAGAAGAAAAGAGCAGCTGATGATCTGAACCATGAAACCTTCATTCCTTTTCCCCTAAACGTTGAACCTTCCAACCTTCAATCCACACCTGCTGCTTCTACCCGATCTAGGAAACAGCGGAAGCCCTACTTACCTCCTATCTTTAATCCATCCTATCATCCCAAACACTCTCCCTACCTTAAAAATCCTACTCCCATACCTGGAAATTGGGTATTTCCAATTGATCACCTTCCGTACTTCATTCAAGCCCTTCTATCCTTTCATGAAGAAAATAAGGAAGCAAAACCAAATATTGATCTGTTGAAGTATGTGGATGACAACAGAAACAAGAAGTAGTATGTCCCATACCAGAAACCTTCTGAAGAAATGAACTCAAAAGAGGTCATTCAATTAAATTATGGTAAGTATTTTGACCTTCTGCCTCTTCAATGGACTGCCTTCTACCATGCACAAGACAGATTTGTGCAGGATGAACTGGTGATGAAAGTATGAGATATATTCAATGTTGCTTACAAGCTACCAATGCCAACAGCAGATGATCTCTACTTAGTTGGAAGAGAAGTCACTAAAGATGACCTACTGGATCGAGTATATGGAAGTATGCCTGACATCAATCCAAACAAGCTCAAATGGATTCATGAGCAAGCTATGGAGTACATTCACACATCAGCAGATATGGCTGCTGCTAAGTATCTGGCTCTCTTAGGAAATAGATCCACAAAGGTAGGAGGAGCTTCTACCTCTACCTAGCCATCTGCTAAACCACATAAAACCCCATCTCCACCTTTTTCTCCTTCACCCATTAAAGCTCAACCTATCTCCATGATTTTTCCAACGGCAGATCAGACCAAGTCACCATCTCCATCTGATCTTGAACTAAACAAAATCAAAATCCCCATGACTCCATCTACTTCCAGTTCAGAAAGTCAAGAACCAGCTGATGAAGCCACTTCTACTGATTCAACTTCATCTTCTTCATCTACATCTACTGAAGACAGTTCATCCTCAGAAGAATTTGTGGCTCCAAAGACTACATCAGAAGCAGCTGCAGAAACTGTCCAGCCTTCTCCAACCCATATTCATGCTTATAGGCTAAGGAAGATACAGAAAGCTACTATTAAACTAGTTATTCTTCAGCCCACATGGAAGAAAACAAGATTCCCTGATGACACCCCCTATTCCTCACCTACAGATGCTGCTCCTACAACTTCAACAACTGCTCCACCACCAACTGCTACTCACGCTGCTCCTACAGATCCTTCTACTTCAACCCATGTTGCCTCTGGTAATCTATTTCATGAAGGTGCTACTTACTATGAAGCACTAGATATTATAAGAATTACTCAGGTGCACATCAAAGAAGATATCGAGGACATGAACCAACAGCTAAATCAACATATTCAGGGAGTACAATAGCGGATGAACCAACAGGTTGAAGGTTTGCAGATGTAGATTCAAGCTCTTCTACCCTCCATACAGGACTCCATATCTGTTGTTGTTCAAACTACATATGTTGCAGGTGAGTCTGCTACACTTAAAGCATTCAAGGAGGAGGAAGAGAAACAGAGAGCTGAGCTCAAAGCAGAAGCCTTAGCACTCAAAGAAGCCTAAGTGAAGCAAAAGGCAAGAGCTAAAAAAGTTGAAGCAAAAGATGCAGCTTACAAAGAGAAGATCTAAGGCCTTAAACAAAGATTAGGCTTTGCAGCTAAACACCTAGGAAGAGCAACAGAACAAGCTGCTGAAGCTGCAAATGAAGAATCTTCTAATAAAGATACTGCACAAGATTGAAGTGTTTTAGAGACACACTAGCAACTTTATATATCCCTCAAACTCATTACATTTGGTGTGCTTAAACTTTAAATGTGATAAGTTTACCTCATATACTGTTCTACTAACACCTGTTGCAGGAACAATTTTTCTGAGTTTATCAATGGTTTATTAATAAACTAGCTGATAAACCAGGTGCATTTTCAAAGGAAAACCCATTTTTGACACTTCAAACCAAATTAGAACATAAAACCTACCTGGTTTATCAATGGTTTATCAATAAACCAGTTGATAAACTAGTTTCATATACCAATCTATGAACATGGTTTATCAATAAACCAGCTGATAAACTAGATGCTTTTTCAAAGGAAAAACCATTTTTGACACTTCAAACCAAATTAGAACATAAAACCTACCTGGTTTATCAGTTCAATAAACTAGTTTCTTAAACCAAAATAATCGTAAGATTTATCGAATCTGGCCATTTGACCCAATGAGTAAACAAATATAGCCCTTAACCATTGGTATACTGATAAACCAGTGTAAACCATTTAGTCAACCTATCGACCACACTTGTCAACTAAGTGGTTTACACTGGTTTATCAATAAATCAGTGTGTTTATTCATATACTAATTGGTTTACCATTTAGTCGACCACTGGTCAACCTGTCGACTAAGATGGTAATATGAAGATATATCCCAGTTTCATAGACCAATTAAATGTGAACATGGTTTATCAATTGGTTTATTGATAAACCAGGATGCATTTTCAAAGGAAAAACCATTTTTGACTTGGGAAATTGAATTACAACATAAACAGACCTGGTTTATCAATACACCAGTTGATAAAACCAGTTTCTATCAACATGGTTTATCAACAAACCTATCAAACCACACACATAAACCAAAACCAACATAAACCAGTTGAATAAACCAACATAATAAGAAAGGATTGTGTTTGCAATTACAACATAACATACTTTGTTCCAAATTACAAGTACCAATTACAACAACATAACATAGTCTCTACCAATACCAAAGTATACAACTGAATGATTAGGTTAAACAAGTTTGGGATCAGGTTTCAGCGCAGGCGTGATATAGGGAGAAGAGATATGTGTAGATGTTTTTCCCCCTCTTCTTGTTCGATTCCAAAATATTGTCAGTCTCAATACCAAGGAGACATTTCCTTTTCCTACCCTTAATCTCATCTATTTTCTATGCTTATCCTCAGCATCTTTACCTGCTTCCTACGCAGATACTTCTTCCAAAATATCTTCCAAATCTTCCAACATCCCTTTCACATTTTCACTTCTTTTTCTGGTCTTCCTTTGGAAGACACTTTCACTTTTCATCGCAGTAGTAGTGGCGATGAGATTGGTGGTAGGGGGAGTAGTATAGATGGTGGGAGTAGGGATGAGCTTGGTTCGATTCGGTCCAGTTTTTTGGGAAAAAAGAGAAAATCGAAATGAGACCAATAGTCTGGTTCTCAAAAAATTTAGAACTGGAACCAACCCAATATGTATAAGAACTAAAACATTGGTCCGATCCAAAACCAATAAAAAAATATATGAGAACCAGGACCAGACCAATACTATGTTTTTTTTTACTTTTTAATTGTTTAATACAAATACATAATAAAAAATTTAAGACTGAAACTTCATAAAAAAAATTAAAAAAACCTTCGATAAAAGTATATTCAAGAATTAAAAATGCCGAACTCATAAACTCATAGCTCAACAAACCGGTGGAAACAAAATAATAAAATAGTACCAATTAAAAAGTAGAACAAAGAAAGTATTAGGAATTAATATATATACTTGTATAATAATAATATTATATATATATATATATATATATATATATATATATATATATATAATAAAATAAATAAATAAATAACATATCGGGTCAGGTCGGGTCGGTCCGGTTCCGTGTTTTTTTAGTTCGAGAACGGGATCAACCCAAATGTCCAACTTTATAAAAATTCAGATCCATGACCAAACCAAAGTATTGGTCCAGTCCAGTTTTGATTGGTTCGGTTCGGTCTGGTTCTATTGGTTCGGTCCGGTTCCGAAAAAATCCTACACACCCCTAGGTGGGAGTGGTGGTGGTAGGGAGAGTAGTGGAGATGAGAGTGGTGGTAGGGGGAGTAGTAGAGATAGGAGTGGTGGTAGGGGGAGTAGTAGAGATAGTGGGAGTGGTGGTGACAGGTAGAGTAGTGGAGATGTGAGTGGTGGTAGGGGGAGTAGTAGAGATGATGGGAGTGGTAGTTGTAGGGAGAGTAGTGGAGATGGGAGTGGTGGTAGGGGAGTAGTAGACATGGTGGGAGTGGTGGTGGTGGTAGGGGCAGTAGTAGTGGAGGTGAGAGTGGCCGTAGGGGGAGTAGTAGAAATGGTGGGAGTGGTGTTGGTAGGGGCAGTAGAAGTGGAGATGAGAGTGGTGGTAGGGGGAGTAGTAGACATGGTGGGATTGACATTTGGGATTCTTGAAAAGGTAGCAAAACTTGGAAAAGTAGGAGAAGAGTAACAGGTGGGAATCCATGCCAAGCTGGGGGGTGATGTTAGTTCTCGAGTATGACCTAAACTTGTTTTTAGATCACCCGGTCAATTCAAGTAAGTAAACAAGTTTAGGTAAGTATAAACTAATTAATATCACAACATATTACTCAAAATCAAAAGGTCAAATACTTTACCACTTCAGCCCTAAGATGGTCAATCTTTTGGTCCATATGGTCAATCTTCTGGTCCATCTTCTGCAATAAATAAAAAAATTGCACTGAGATGAGGAGTGCTGGTATTGTTGGTGCTGGTGCTAGTCACAACGGGAGAGGGAGAGAGATGTTGTCGGGAGGGAATGCATGGTGGGGACCGACGACCTTCATCTTTAACATGTTCAGCATCAACATGGAAAGATGTACTCCAATCAGCGCCAAACATACGATCATACTCAACAACATAGCGCTTTTGTTTTTCGGCTTCAGTGGGGCTCAGTGGAACAAGCACTTCATCCTGTCAATTGAGCAAAATACTAACTTGATTAATAAATAAACTATATTGGGCACTTTACTGTTTATAAAATAATATAGTTTGGATTAAATAACACAACAATTTTATTAATCAAACTCTACATTTACCCTTGGGTTATCCAATATCTCCATGATTTCCTCATAGCTTAGATTTTGGCATGACTTCCAATCGCACATTTTAGGTATTTGGGCGCTTCATTGTTGATTTTTGATAGCTCATATAGTTCTTTAAATCCAGGAAAACCATGGAACAACTCAAATACACATACCTGTATTTCAAAATGTTACATATTAGAAGCATATCAAATTGAAAAAATCATCTATCCATTCAATATAAAAATCAACTACAAATGGTTACCTGTAATGGCAACGGAAAGCCGTTGCATACAGAAGTCTTAGCACCAGAACTAGCCATCTTCATCATTTAATTGAGCAGGTGGGTATATGACTTTGTTCCCCATAGATATTTATTGAACAAATCCAAGTTCTTAGCTATACTCAAAACACCCACATCAATACTAGTATTAGGTGATGCACCATTCAGCACATACTCCCAAACAAGTGCAAGACCAATTTTCAGTTTATCATCCATGTTAGTTACCTTTTTAAATATTTGCCTTAACTCTTCAGGCTTCACTGTTTTTCTTCTCAGTCCAGGAATACATTTCTCTACTAGTACCTTGGTAGTAGGGATTTCAGGGACATAATCTTCCAATAATTCATGTTTTAAACCTGTGATTAAGGTGTAGTCAGAAAAAGAAAATCTAACTTTTTTACCACCTATATAGAACCATATTTCACTTTTATTGTTTCTAGGTGACTTAATCATAAAAAGTGCCAAAACATGAATCAGCACATTGCTCTTATTAATATTTTTTTCTCATCCTATACAATTTACCAAAAGCTGATTTCCTGAATAGGGTTTTGTGTGCACGATCTATTGCATTATATACCTCATCTAACATTAACAAATTGCATCTTGTAGTAACCTTGCATTTGTACCAGTCATCACGTGAAACAATATATGCCATCTGTAATAGAAATATAAATTAAACATTAAAAAAATGAACTATAATATACGACTATTAAAACAAGGTTTACTTCTGTAAGGGTAAAATAGGCATGGCCTATTTTGGTTTTGTTTCTCCTTTCTTGGTCCCTAAGTTTAGTTATTTTTGGAAACAAAATCTTTAATTAGATTTTGGTTTTTCTTGGTCCTAAAGTTTAGGAGTCATTTTTGGAAACAAAATATTCCTAAAGATTTTTTGTTGCATTTTTGGAAACAAAATATTCCTAAAGATTTTTGGTTTTCTTGATCCTAAAGTTTAGGAGTTATTTTGGAAACAAAATCTATGCAAAAATCCTTCATAAACCGTGTCTCTAGAGTCCTTCTCCATATGGTAATAAAATCTAGGATTTATGGTAAGTGTATTTAGTTTCTAACTCTAATCATCTTCCTTGTTGGAGTTTGCTTCCTTTTTTTGTAGGTCTCCTCCACATTATAAATAGAGGACTTGGGGCAGAGGCAAAACATGCAGACATAGAGAGAATTCAGATGCATAGAGAGCAGAAAATTCAGATTCATAAGCTGTTTCAGAATTCCAGAATTGTGCAGAATTTGAATGTAGCTTCCAATGCAGCAACATCAGAAGCTACATTGAAAACTGCTGGAATTGTTTGTCTTCCTAGCTGTTCTAGGAAGCTTATTTTTTAATCCCACGTCTTCTCTATCTGTTTTTCTGTGGGTTTTTGGTCTCCAAGACTTGTTGTCTTGTGAGCGTATTTGTTTGATGATTTCACATTCTTTTTGTAAAACAATTCATTCTTTTTAGTGAAATATTTTTTGTCATGAGGCTAGATCTACAAGCATAGGCTTGTAGATTGTTTGGCAAACCTTTGTGTTTAAATTCGTGCTTTAGTTTTAAAGTCTTTCGCTGTTTTACATTTCAGACCATTGTGACTTCCATTGTAGCTTCATCAGAAGCTACATTGGTAATTTTGGAGAATCCTAGCTACTTGTATTCTTACAATTGGTATCAGAGCCTCCTCTTGACATCACTAAGAGAAGATTCTGGTTGTAGCCATGATGGATTCTCAATATGAGAATGTTGTTCGTCCTCCAACTTTGACTAATGATAATTATTCTATTTGGAAAGTTAAGATGCGTATCTTCATCAAATCAATTGATGAGAGAGTGTGACTTGCTGTTCTGAATGGGTGGACTCCTCCTAAGACTACTGATAATGATGGAGATGTTAAAATCACTAGTGAGGAAAATTGGACCACTCAAGATAGAACCATTGCTTCATTTAATTCTAAGGCTCTTTCAGCCATATACAAGGCCTTAGATGCCAATACCTTCAGAGTTATTGCAAATTATGACTCTGCCAAGGATGTTTGGGATGCCCTTCAAACCTTATGTGAAGGTCCTGTTAGTGTTCGTGCTTCAAAACTTAGAATGCTTACTACTCAATTTGAGAACACTAGAATGAATGAAGATGAAGATATTATGTCTTACTATGCTAGATTACTTGATATATCTAACACTGCTCTTGCTTTGGGTGATCCAATCACCAATGATCGTCTTGTGAGTAAGATGATGCGAACTTTGCCTGAAAGGTTTAATGTGAAAATTTGTGCTATTGAGGAAGCACATGATATAGACAAAATTGGTTTTGAAAGACTTGCTGGTATTCTTCAAAATTTTGAGTTAAACCTCAATGAGCAAATTAGACAAAGGCAAAGGTGCATCATCTTCTACTCCTTCTGTGGAAAGTATTGTTTTTCCTTCTGTTGTTGATATCTCTTCTGAATTGATTGAATTGCATAAGGAGATTGAGGAATCTGATTTTGGTGAAGACTCAATGGATTTTTTAACAACAAAGTTTTAAAATATTTTGAAAGCAAAGAGACAAAACAGATCTCCATCGTCTATCACCAAAACAGTTTTCAAAACTAAGCCTAGCAAATTTCCTCCCAAAGAAAGTTCTTTTCAAACCCCTGAAAAATCTTTTACCAATCCTTTCGCTAAACATCCTACATCTAGAAGTAAAAATATTGATTCTATTCAATGTAGGGCTTGTCAAGGGTTTGGGCATTATGCTAATCAATGTGCTAATACTTTGAGAAAAAAGGGTTTGAATTTTTCTGCTACTTTGAGTGATAGTGATGATGAAGATCCAGGTGATCTCATCACTCTCACTGCTGTACACAACTCTCTATCTGATTTTGTAGGTCCTTCGGCCAATGTACCTCCGAATGTAGCTTCTTCAGAAACTACATCAGAAGCTACATTGGACAGAAGTTGGGACGATCTTTGCTGTTTTAATTCCTCTGTCACAGAAGATGGTGGAGAATCAGAATCAGACCTGCTGGAAAGTTACAAGGAGTTGTATAAGGATTGGGAAAAGAGGGCTCATCAAGTTACATTGCTTGGAAAGACAAATGACTTGCTAAAGAAGGTAAATGAAGAACAGAAGGAGTGTATCACAAGGCTGGAGAGTTTGCTAAGTAAGAAAGATGTGGAGATCGAAGAACTGAAAGACGAGCTCATCCAAGCCAATGAAACCATGGCTAAATGGAACTCAAGTCAACAAAAAATGAAAGAGATGTTGAAATCTGGTAATTCTGGAATTGGTTTTATGCCAAAGATGTTTGTTAGAGAATGTGAAGGTACTTCTGAACCTAAATAGCCCACACAAAATTTTCAAAATCCAAATTTCTTTGAAAAACCCAAATCAAGAAAGAAAAATTTTGTGTGTCATTTTTGTCACAAGCCTGGTCATATTCAGCCATTTTGTTTTCTTAAAAAGGATGTCTATGAGGAAGAGGTAAGGCATGCCTTCTTGGTTCGTAATCAGATGCAGCTTCCAATGCAGCAACATTGGAAGTCACATTCGAAGCTACATCAGAAGGTACATTCACAGAAACAGCAACCAAAAACCTTTAAAAAGATGTGGGTTCCTAAAGGCAATTACAAGAAGGATAAATCCAAGTACTGTGAGCCCTTTGATATATGTCCTGGTGCTAAGTGGTCCGATGATGAATCTGCTCCCACTATAACTAATCTTGGCCACAAAACCATTGAGGATGATGCTTCAGGTCTACCCGACTTTGGAGATCATGAATCCCTTGCATAATCTTCAGAACCTGCATCTGCAATCAGTGAACCTGCACCAGAACAGACAGAATCTGCAAGTCCTGGAAGTTCAGAGAATGTGACTCAGAATGTAGCTCCGAATGCAGCAGCTACATCGGAAGCTACATTAGTCAGAAATCTGCCAGATTCAGAAACAGGTCCTGAACATTCAGAAATTCAGTCCAGTTTGATTGATTGCAGTCATGACATTCCCAGCAGAATTTAGAAAGTGCATCCCACTTCACAAGTCATAGGTAATATTCATAATGGCATATACACAAGGAGAAGAGGTAAGGTTGATTCTCACAAATTAGCATGCTTATCAAAATATTTTTGAGAGAAGCCTTACAACTTTTATGGATGCCCCAAATGATCAAAGATTATGGGCTACACATTGATGTGTTAACCTTGTATTTTGATAACACCTATGCAATTTGTTTAGCACAAAAATCCAGTTCATCATTCTCGAACAAAACACATTGATATAAGACACCACTTTATTAGAGACTTGGTTGAATATGGAAATTGTTTGCATTGAACATGTTGGGACTGAAAATCATCTTGCTGATATATTTGCCAAGTGTCTTGATTTTGAGAGATTTTCCAATCTTTGGAAATCTCTTGTGTTATGTGTGCCATGTATCTTTACACTTAGTTAAGAAAAGAAAGAAAAAAAATTAGGCATGATTGCATTTTGTCTTTAGTGGGCACTCTAGATCATTGTTTCACATGTATGTGCCTCTTGTGGTTGCTTGGGAATTGCATTTAAAATCAATTGTGATTTTTTTTGGTTTATGATTTTCACTGTCTCTCCCAGTTCTTAAGTATATTTGAAGTCCACAAAGGAAAGAGCTACCTTTAAAAATCAAGGGTTGTAGCACTTTATCTTGGTACTATGGAACTTAGGTTCTCATAGGTTGATCTTGAGAAAATTGGATACCCTTGAAAGAAAAAGTGTGAAAGCTACCTAACGGAAAAGAGCTACCTATGAACAAGGTTTGTGGCAATTTTCTTTTGGGACTATGAATCCTTGGATTTTATGGGTTGATCAAAAGCAAAGTGGCTTCCCTTGGTAAATAGTGTGAAAGATTGCAAGTGGCATGTTTTTATAGCTTAAAATAAAGTAGAGCTATATTTCTAGGGAAATAAAGTACCTATGGATTTTTGTTATGAAAAATTTATGATCTTGAGAGAGAAATCTGGTTGAGAAAACAAAAGATGCAAAAAGTGCACAAATTTTATTATTGATGAATGCACCTCTCAATGCAACTACATTAGGAACTACATCCTTTGATCTGGTCTTTATCACTTGTGTGTGATTGCATTTTTTTTTCTTTTGCCTAACTTTTGGTTATCATGTTTTTAGGCATAAAATTTTAGGACATGCATTGTTGGTATGGATATCAGCTTGGTGAAATTTTGTCCTAAAATAAACTATGCAAATCAATTTCCAAAAAAATCTCCATGTTGAAAAATATTTAGTGGTTGTCTAATTTTTGTGTGGAACTAAGAGGTATTGAATCTGGATATGATGTGCTCAGTTATTGCTAGTAGTGTGATCAAATCATGGTGAACACTTAATTATGTTTTTCAAAATCTTGGATTTTTTGAGAATTCCTATAAGATGGTTTATCCCTCTTCCTTTTCCGGTCAAATAGGAGGAGAGAGATCAAGTGTTTCTGGTGATGGTGATGAATCTCATAAACTATTCATGTTTGTTTTGTATGCATGTGATTGCATCATTGACATATTCTGATTTGTGCTTAGTAATGATTTCTAATTTTATACCTTGCACAAATTCAGGGGGAGATGTGTTTTTCTAACCAATGCAGGTTAGATGGTTTGATTGGTGTTAAATAAACACTTGTCATTTGATTTGACCAGAAAGGCTCAACAAAATGGGAGATTGTAAGGGTAAAATAGGCATGACCTATTTTGGTTTTGTTTCTCCTTTCTTGGTCCCTAAGTTTAGGCATTTTTGGAAACAAAATCTTTAATTAGATTTTGGTTTTTCTTGGTCCTAAAGTTTAGGAGTCATTTTTGGAAACAAAATATTCCTAAAGATTTTTGGTTTTCTTGGTCCTAAAGTTTAGGAGTTATTTTGGAAACAAAATCTATGCAAAAATCATTCATAAACCGTGTCTCTAGAGTCCTTCTCCATATGGTAATAAAATCTAAGATTTATGGTAAATGTATTTAGTTTCTAACTCTAATCCTCTTCCTTATTGGAATTTGCTTCCTTTTTTTGTAGGTCTCCTCCACATTATAAATAGAGGACTTGGGGCAGAGGCAAAACATGCAGACATAGAGAGAATTCAGACGCATAGAGAGCAGAAAATTCAGATTTAGAAGCTGTTTCAGAATTCCAGAATTGTGCAGAATTTGAATGTAGCTTCCAATGCAGCAACATCAGAAGCTACATTGAAAACTGCTTGAACTGTTTGTCATTCTAGCTGTTCTAGGAAGCTTATTTTTTAATCTCACGTTTTCTCTACATGTTTTTCTGTGGATTTTTGGTATCCAAGACTTGTTGTCTTGTGATAGTATTTGTTTGGTGATTTCACATTCTTTTTGTAAAACAATTCATTTTTTTAGTGAAATCTTTTTGGCCATGAGGCTAGATCTACAAGTAGGCTTGTAGATTGTTTGGTAAACATTTGTGTTTAAATTAGTGCTTTAGTTTTAAAGTCTTCCGCTGTTTTACGTTTCAGACCATTGTGACTTCCATTGCAGCTTCATCAGAAGCTACATTGGAAACTGCGTTGGTAATTTTGGAGAATCCTAGCTACTTGTATTCTTACAACTTCGTTGGTTGATTCAAGTGAACATATGAAATTACACATGGTTTACTCACATGGTTGATTCATAGATCAGGTTATAAAACACATGGTTTTCTAACCTTAAACAAAAACCCAAGAACATAGTTTATTACATGGCAAACTGATAAACATAAACATAAATCTGAACATAGCAATAAAATATAATTTTGGACAAGTGTTCATGTTTATTTCAAGTGATCATGTGAAATTACACATGGTTTACTGACATGGTTTATTGATAAACTAGATACATTGAAGAGAAAATAAAATCATTTTTGTCTTAACAGACCAACTACATGACAAACTGATAAATAGAAACAAGAACATGAACACGAACACGAACACGAACATAGCAATACAATTCAATATAAACAAGTATTCATATTTATTTTAAGTCGTCATGTTCATTTCAAATGTTTTAAAAGTTGGGGTCGTAAAAAATGATCAACCATAACTACAACACTAAAACCCTGAGCGAAAAAGCAATGTGAGGTTTACCTGGTTCTGAATTAATGATCACCAACGAGTTAGGGTTTCGAATAATTGAGAGCTCCTGAGCTTTTAATCGAAATCAAATGGTTTATCAATGGTCGACGTTGAGATGGTCTAGGTCGACAAGACTCTGTTATACCACAATGAAATGAACTAAATGTTTTTTCACTTTCACTCGTGTTGTGTATGTATTTTTTTCTCAACCAGTGTATATCGTGGTCGTCAAATGATTTATCTAATAAACCAGTGTATATGTAATTAAAAAATATTGTTGCTCAAAATTTATTCATGGTCGACTAGTCAACCACTTGACGACCAAGGTCGACAAGGACATATATCAAGGGTCATTTCGTCAGATCCCTTCTTTGGCTAGTTAAAGGCTATAAATGTTCATCAACCAGGTCAAATTGCCATATTTGACCAATCCCACGTGGATCTGAGAGGAAAAACCAAACTCTTCAAATAGTCATTTGTAAAAACAATGAGGAATGGAAATCTTTTTTAAAAACGGTTTTCTTGAAAACTTGTGGTTGTTAGATTAATTTTTATGAAATTTTCAAAATATTAAATTAATAGAGTTAAAAATGATGAATATGTAAAATCATTATAGTTTGTGTGACCGGCGAGCCTTGGTTTAAGTAGGTTATGTGTAACTTAAGTGTATTTTTATAATAAATTTGATTTTAAAAAAAAGGCTAGGCTCCTATAAACTCCCCACAATTATTTTTGCTCTAATCATGAAAATAAAATAAAATAGAGGGTGACATTTTTTTTCCTTCAAGTTTTATCTGAAAAAATTAAAAATTGAATGAAAATAATGAATGCTAGATAATTATTATTTTTTGTATCAAAAAATAAATAAAATTATTTTTGAAAGATAATAAAAGCCAAAAATAAAGGTTAAGGGATATGAAAAAAATAGTTGACTTAAAAAAATTGCATCATTATTAAACTAGACAAGCATTTGTTCAACAAACATGTCATGACAATAATTAAGTTAATTAATTATGAATTGATGTAGTGAATACATAAAAACCGTATTAAAAATAGATTACCCCTAAAAAAATTTGAAAGTTAAGTTTACCAATTTACCTTTAATTTCAATTTATTAGTTGAAACTCAATTTTAAATGTTATCATCAGAAAATATATATTTATAATATTTTATTTTAAATTAAAAAAATATACAATACCTTAATTTTTATAATTAAATTCAATTATGTTTTATGAATTTATGCGTTGGGTTAACAGGGAAAACATATTTTGTAGTAGCAAACGAAAAAAATCATTTTTTTTGTTTTTTGTTTTTTGTTTTTTGTTTTTTGTTTTTTGTTTTAATACCAATCCGTCGAGTTTGCTACTCACAAGATGTTTAACTTTTGATTCAAAAATTTAGGCATCCGTTCTTCAGATATTGATTTCTAACAGCTATACAGTAATGGCGGAACTGAGTCTAAGGGGTGGCGAACCGCCTTCCGAAGCCGATATTCCGACCGGCTTGAATCGAATCAATACTCGTCGAGTTCCTTTGTTCAAGGATCATCACTCCAGCCCCAAGCTCCGAGACTCTAACAATCAGTTGATTGGCTCTCCAATTTCAAAGCTGAACCAGCGGCCGGTTGATGACGGAGCTGTAAAACTAAACGGTTTTAGTCCTAGAGAAGGTATGCCACATTTATTTCCTTTTATTCACGATGATTTGAGCGGACACCGTGCATGTAATTGATTCCGTATCTGGATTTTAATACTTTAGTTTTCCGGTCTAAGCTTGAATGTGGATCTTGTTGGAGTAGAATCTAGGCTGTGTTTGGTTGTAAAAGTCAATTTAAATGATGGATTGCTTTTTTTTTAATTATTTACTCAATCTGGTTTGGACAAAGAGTTCATGTTTAAAAGAAGAATATTTAATAGTTATAAGAGCATCCCAATGGTACATGCACTTTAAAATGTGTTCTTAAAAAATGTTACTACAAATTAGTGACATTTAAGAACATTTCCTCCCATTATGTTTTTCCATTTTCTTTTGTTTGAAAAGTATAAAAATAAAGAGGTGTAAAAGTACATGGAAATCCATAAATTATGGGTGTCATGTTATTTGGATGAGAAGATGCGTTGTTATTAGAGAGATGCAATATTAAAACAACAATGTTGCAGTGGGGCCTATATATAATGGGTGTTAGGAACATCTCCATTGGGATGCCCATATCAATGGAGTTAGTCATGATTACAAAAATGCTTGAGCAGAGTGGATGCTTTAGAGATTGTAGGTATAATTTTTGAAAGAAGACCCTATGCACGGAACATCTCAAAATGGAATAGCTCTTTACCTGGAATGGGAGAAGTATTTCACAACTTTTGATTCCTTACTTTTTTTTACTTTAGGGAACCTGTGAGGCTGGGCATCATTTGTTTTTTTTTACCTCGACTTTTTATTTCAAGAAATTTGCGAGGTGGAGTTGTTGTGCTTTTATCTCAGGGAATGTTTGATTAGTAATAAACAACATCTGATAACATGAGGAGTTTAAGATTGATGTGTGGGAAAAATTGATATGGAAAAATTCAGATATGACGAGTAGGTAAAACAAGGAGAAAATGAGGGAAAAATGCTTTTACAGGATACAATGCTCAAGGTGTTCTTGGAGCCCACACCAAGTGATACTATGTATAGTTAGAGGATACGATATATGGAGAATAGTTCAACTGAAAATTTTGCTATTTGACAAAACTGAATGACGAAAAGGTGTTCTTGGAGCCCATCCCAAGATTGGTACAAATGGTTGTGCTGAGTTTTGAGTGTTGTGCTTTCGTTGTCTGTCTCCTTCCTGAATCCCACTTGGTTTGGGTGTTGTCATTTATGCCGAAAAGCTCAAAGAACGAATCATGGAACTAAAAGGTAATTGCAACACCTCGGTGGAGTATTGAATGTTAAAAATGTAAGCAAGGCCACATGGTTCAATAAAAGTTTTGTTATGGAAGCTTGGATTTACATGGTGATATCTTTTGATTGAGATATTTTATTCCAGTCTTCTGCAAAGGATGCATACTGATGGAAAGTCGACATTGCTACCCCCCACCCAAAAAAAAGGAGCGCCTATAAGGAGAGGATAATATAGCTGAAATTAAAAAGAGCATGGACTAGGGTAAGGATACCACTGTGGAGAATGTGGAACCGGAAAAAAAGACAGAAACGACTAACATTGATAGAAAACTTTTCTGCATCCCTAGAACCATAGGAAGTTGCAGTGCCCCTGGAAACCACCCAGTCTCTTAGCAACCACAGAGGAAGGGCTTGGTTTCTAAAACTTTTAGCATTGCATTTGACAAGAAGCTCCTAGAATCATACTAAGCAGAAACTCGAACGTCTCTGAAATCCTTTCAGCTCTGCAAACGCAATGAACCCTACTTGGATTGGGGTCAAGGGTTTAGTACCAAAATAGCATTTCATAACTTTAATGAGACAACGTATATCAGTGCAGAAAATGGCCACATTTATTTCATGAGATTCTAGAAGTTACAGAAAATGGTCCCTCCTTTCACATTTTCCCTCTCATAACTGCAGAAAAATAGGAAGCCTTTACTCTGGTAATAAATCAAATTTTTGGGGGTAAAGATTTGGATTAATATATAATTGTCATTGAACGTGGGGTCATTTTAGATAGTGGTTACCGAACTTCAGCTTTTCTTTTTTTTGGTAGTTGAACTTGTCTTTTAGCCTACAAGGAGTCCCTGATGGCATAGACTTTATAGTTTCCTTTTAAAATGGCTCTGATTGACCATTTTGCCCCGCTTAATTGCTGATTCTGATCAGTGTTTGTACATATGCAAAAACATGTGCGCACACATGTGTTTTTTGTTTTTCTAAGTTCTTTCAATTTACCTTTTTTTTCTTTCCCTCTCTCCATACATGTTTAGTTTGTAAATTAGTTTTTTGTTTTTTGGACTGAATCTTATTTTAATTTTCTTCCTCCCTCCCTCGATATATTTAATTTTTATATCAGTTATCCTTTTTTCTGGGGATTATTTTATTTGCAATTTTTTTTCTCATTCTGTATGCCATACTCACATCAATATTCACATCGACCACCCGCTAATTCTCCAAGAATTGTCATCCTTGCGGAGTCCATGTTGGGGAACAAGAGGATGAGCATATGCAACTTTATTGATGAGGTACATCCAGCCCATCTTCAAGTGGATGAATTCAGCCTTAAGTCTTTTGATCTTCAAGGGGATGAATTCAGCCTTAGTCTTTTGGTCTTCAAGGGGATGAATTCAGCCTGTCTTTTGATTTTCTGCATTTATTTTATCTTGTCTTTTCCTATGCCCAAGACACCCCATTTTGCAGCCTATATAAAGGGGAGGTTATTCCATTGTTGGAGATCGACTTTTATGCAATAACAATAACAATAACAATAACAATTCAGTTTATTTCTTCTTTAGAAAACAGCCTTAGTTGTTTGTTTTTTTGTTATTTTCTCGTCCGATTGAATGAAATCAATCACCTGTACGTTAACGAAATTAACTTCTTCCTACCCCGTCCTACATCAGTCCACCTCTGTTCTCCCTCCTTAAAATTCGTAAAATTTGTCACATAAACTAGAAAGGAATATCTTATGAAGTGAAAGCTTCGAGCACACAGCAAATCCATTTAAGAAAGCAGTTTACAGATTCATAAAATACGGATAACCAGCAGGAAAATTTAGCTGATGGTGCAGGTGGCATTACATGTCTAAAATAGGCAGACTGGAAGACATTGTAGAAATTCGTGAAGGTGGCGCCTCAGGTGTATTAGATGCTGGACTGAAGTAAGTGGATGTGAGGACATAGAATGTAGGATGAGAAAACATATGTGTTGTAGGATTCTGCAGACTCCTTTCAAAGATATGTGAATGTGTTTTTGGTTGGATGGCGTGGTGTAGGTGACGAGTCAGCTGGAAATGTCACTTTGGGTTTTCTTATTTATTATTATGAACTGGTTATTGATTTTTTTTCTATAAAACAAAAATGTCAGCTAGAAGTGGTGGTTAAGATATGAATGATTTATGACCTTCAAATCGATAACAGCTTCTTGACTTTTAATTGGAGAGACCTCCAAAGAAGGCAAAATCAACATAATATTTTAATCCAATTAGCAATCTTTAGGGGCTAAATGGTCTATTAGAACAAGTTTAGATGACAAGATAGGAGTTTACTCGATGGACAGAGACTAACCGTTCGGCTAAATGTCAAGATCAGCCACCAAGAAAGGAAAAGACAATGTTCATGACCATTATAAGAAATTGCCTAAATTTAAGAACCAAATTAAATTTTAATTGTAAATATCAATACTTCTGCTCCTGGTGTTGTCATTTGTGGACTTGATCAATTTTATGGTCCACTAGAGTAGGTTCAAAGAAATTAATCATGACATTGGAATATTTACCTGTCAAAAGATGGGAATATTACATTTTTATGGCACTTTTCTTCAAATTATATTCACTATTACGTTAGTGTGCCCCTCTCAAATATAAATAAATTTATATTGATATTTTTTATGGAACAATGTAAAATACACACATGACACATATCAAAGGACAAAGGAATAGTGAAGTTACTAAAGCTGGGAATGCTTATGGGGCTGTTCTCCTTCGTGATTAAGTGGATTGGTTTGTGGTTTGGGACTCTCTCTTCCTCTGGTTCCACGAGCATTCTCTCCATCTCTCTGTTACTTTTTCTTCAATGAATGCGAGAAAAAAAAACTAATCCCCGAAACCAAGCCACTGAGCGACGCCAATCATGCCTATTTCTTTTTATCATAACTATTCTCAAGGGCATGAATGCATATGTTCTTTTAATACCACCATAGTAGATTTATGAAATGCTAGCTTGCTATATATATTCATAACTAGCGGAAAGGCCACAATTGGAAGAGCCATAGTTGAGATTCTTGGCTATTATTCAAGGTATAATAAATCTCCTGGAAACCAAAAAGAAAAGGAAAAAGAAAATAAGCTCTGGAGCTTTATATCACAATTCTTGCAGATTTTTTGTTACATGGCAAAATAAGTTTGGTGTCCTAGCTAAATTATGGAAATTTCATTTATTCATTTACTTTTTGCAAACTCAAATCAAGATCGTTTAAATATTTCTCTCTGATATTTTATGCGGCAAAAGTTATGTGATAGATTGATAGTTGATGTAAGATATCATGTAAACTGTAAGGAATGATTTGGGTTAGTTCATGTGTCAGGACTCAATAAAGGGAAGAAAATAGCTCAGTGGTTCACATCGTATTTTTTCAAGAGTTTTGATGAAGCTATCGATGATATTCCTCCAAACATCGAGGTGAGCTTTTAATTAATGTGCAAATGATAAATGCTCTGCATCTTGATATTTTCAGATTTACACTAAAACAGAACTTCCTAGCTACAAAAAATGTCCAGCTAATTTGACAGTATTGTGGCTCTGAGCTCAAGGCATTTGAAAAGGAAGGTCCTTCGAGAAAGTTACAAGAGGTGGTAAGGCATGCAACTGGAAAACAAACATCACTTGAAAGAACACGCAGTAGTCAAGTGCCAAAAGGCATTCGACCAGTCTGTACTCGAGCTCAGAGTTTCAATGATTTGAAGGTATTATTTCAATTTACTGTTTATCTGTGCTGAAAAAATTGAAAGTATTATTTGGTCGAAACGCGTTTGGCTGGGTTGGATTCTATGAATAAATTGTTGAAGTTTGAGAAACTGCTGTACATTTAGCGTTTGGTAATGTTCGTAAAGACGACTTCATATATCTGCCGATAACACGTGCATGTATCACGAATTTTAAAGGCAAGTAGAAAAGATTATTGGATATCTATACACACTTTTTTGGCTCATGTTCAAGTGATCACATACTAGCTGTTTGAAATTATAAATTCACAATGAGCTGATTGTTTAGTGAACAACTGGAAACCTTGAGTTCTTTCTGGATTTGCTTCAACAGATCAAAGTGTGAAATTTTCAGGCATCCATTTGCAAGCATAACTGTAGAGTACCTAGAGGCAAGCTAACAACTAAATGAGAAGCCTACAGAAGAAAACAACTTGTCTATGTGTTTGTTTAGAATATACTCATATAGACACCAGTTATGAATTATAATAACATTGGCCAACGGTTATTAGAAAATGTTTGTCATCCATTAGGCTCTAAGAGATCTCACCCCACACACTACGTGAGGGGATTGTTATACAGTTATTATTTCCGTGTTTTTCGGGGATTAAAATATCAATAGCAGAAAATGTCATGATCTTTACAGGCTACCAGACATAGGAACACTTTCTATAGATTGTAAAATGACCATGTAAACTATTGTTTGTTTATTACTTATGTTTAAGAATACATTACTGAATTGAGCCATGAGTAGTATTATACTATGGTGTTTCTAATGGTACCTTCACTCTCACATGCAACAAATTCAGTCCACAATGTTATGTGCTTTATTTCCTCCTCCTCCTCCAGTCCTCCTCATCCTCTTCTTCTTCTCCCCCCTCTCTTTAATCTAGTATTTTTTCAATGGATTTCCCTTTTAACAAAGTTTTTGTTCAGGAGCTTTTGGGATCATTCCGCTCGAAATTTGATACTGCAAAAGAAGTGGTCAACGCGGAGCTTGCTTGTTTTAAAAGGGAAGTGATGGAAGTACTGCAAAAGAATGATGTACTATCACTAGGAGGACAGAAAATGGCAGAGGATCTTCTCATTCTGACCCAAGAATGTATAGAAATGGCTACTATAGAATTTCGTATTAAGTGTGTAGCTATTGTACTTGATCTGACTGAGAAGAGGCAGCAATGTCAAACAGGGCTATTGAAGTGGCTTTTGACACGCATGCTTTTCATATTGACACGTTGTACGAGATTGCTGCACTTTGAGAAGCACAGTGAACAGATTGATGAAAAATCTCTTCTAAAGTTCAAAAAATTCCTAGAACAAATTCCTTATTTTGAAACAAGTTTGCTGAGTCCAGTAATTGCAGAGTTTGATTCAGTTCAAGCTTTTAACCATAAGGTTGATACCACACAAAAACTGCAGGGAAAAAATCAGGCGTCTAACCTACATCAAGTAACTTGGTGCAGGCCTGAGGTACCGGTTAGCGAGCGTGACTTAAATCTTGGACAGGGTTTTCCGGTTACCAAGACACAGTCATCGTCTCAAAATACTGATATTGGTGTCCAGTCAAATATTCAACAACTTCCTCAGGAAGATAATACTCTTTTAGAGTCACTTAACAAATGTAGTTGTGGTTCACTTCATGAGCAGGAACAAAGTTCAGATGGTTCTGATTTAGTAATTTGTAGGATTTGTGAGGAACTTGTTCCCACTCCTCATTTGGTATCACATTCGTATATTTGCGCGTACACGGATAAATTTGATTTGAAAGGTTTAGATGTTGATGAACGTCTTTTGAAACTAGCTGAGATACTTGAACAGATTATTGAGTCACGTAATCTGAGTGCTCATGCAACATATGATAGCCCTGAAAATTCAAGAATGCAAATTACCAGTTCTGTAGTAACTTCTGAAGGCTGTTCACCTAAGATAATTGAGTGGCGAAATAAAGGTGTGGAAGGAATGTTTGAGGACATTCACGAGATGGACACTGCCTGCATTGAAGATGCACAACTTGCAAACTTTGTGAATTTGAGATGCCACTCTGGTTTGAAGCTAAACCACTTTGGTCCACCCTCCTTAACTGGTAGCATGACATCAGCATCCTCAACAAATACCCCTAGAGCAGGAAATTTTGACTTCTTTTGGTTAGAGCAGAATCATCCTTCTGAGCTGGAGGATGTGCAGCAGGTATGTTAATCTTGTGCAACTTATGCATTGTATTGGATGACTATTGCTTGATTTACTTTGTAAGATAGATTGTTTCATGAAGTTAACATCTATCTAGAAGTGGAGTTGTGTCTCGTATGCAAAACGTTTGGCTTCCTTATGGAACTTCATTGCATTAAGTTTCCTAGGAATTTCAAATTAGTCAATTGAGTCCTCCACTAGCTACTCATGATCAGTTAGACAGTTTCTGGAAAATAACTTCCTCCGGGGGCCTGTATAGTGGTTTGTTGTTAGTTTCCCTATGCCCTCGAGACCAAGGCACCATGAATTTCATAGACCAGAAGCATTGCAATACCAAGAAGCCATTCCTATGACATGCCTAAGCACATTGAAAAGAGTACAGTGGACATACTTTCGTCTTATTAATGTGATAAACTAGAAAAGAGAACAATACATCTAGCCTTTTCTTGCAAATGGATAATGTAAATGCAGGTAATTTCAGTTTAATTTCTTTTTCTGCAGATGACCGACCTTGTGGACATTGCACATTGTGCAGCATGCACAGATCTTTCAAAAGAAGGGTCTCATGATTATTTACTTGCTTGCATGCAAGACTTACAAGATGTTTTACAACATAGTAAGCTCAAAGCTCTTGTAATAGAGACTTTTGGACATCGAATAGAGGATCTTCTTCGGTAAGTTTCATACAAGAAATACTGAATACTATTGCTCTTCTAAAGTAAGCCTGGTTATTGATGTAACATTTCTTATTTCCAAGAGAGAAATACATACATGCTAGTGAACTTGTGGATACAAACAGTGGACACAGTGACATTAGGCCCCCTGATTTGGCGGATAATGCATCTCAGAGTAGTAATGTGTCAACTTCTGTACATAAAGAACGAACAAGCATCGACGACTTTGAGATCATTAAACCAATCAGCAGAGGAGCATATGGCAAAGTCTTTCTTGCACGAAAGCGAACAACAGGGGATTTATTTGCAATAAAGGTATGAGCTCAATAATCCAAACTTTTCCTTGCAATATTCAGACTTTGTTTTCTTGAACCGGTAAGATAATTTTAGTAACCTTTAAAATTTTAGAGGAAAAAAGTATTGGAGTAATTCAGTTTAAATTCCAAATTCAATGGTTCCTTGGACTTGGGTTGAAGTCTACGTGTTTCCGCCATTAGTAAGAAGGAACATGACCTTTTGTGCTCAAAGCTTTTCTTGGTAAATCTGTTTCTGAAAGTAACTGCCTCTCATACCTATGGAAATGGGTTCCTCTCAATGAGAAGCAATGTCAAAGGTGATGGCTCTTGCTTTGTACTTCGTGATTCATGTTCCAAGGGTGCCCCATGTACATGGTGATACATGTACCACGGGTGCGATGTACTTAGTGTACCAATAGTGCAATGTACTTTGTTATGCATGTACATGGGGCTATGAATTTGGCATCCTTAAATGTATGTCGATGGACCTTTATCTGAAGAATAAAATGGGATGGGATGATCATTGTTGGAGAAAGATGAGGAAATTAAAATCGAGTGAGGCTGGAAGTACGCAAAGGGAGCCAGGGTTTCGAGGATGAAGCCGGAGAGGCTCTGGTGTCCATTGGGGGTGGGGGAAGAGCATTATAGGGGAGAAATTATATAATCTCATTACACGTTTGAAAATCGGTGTACAAAGGGCTTATCCAGATGGTTATGAGATTTTGTGTTGGGTATAAACACTTAAGAACTTTGTACTAATTATTTCTCTCAATTAGTGAAATTGGTGACTCTCCATGGATGTAGGCAGTTTTTGGTCGAATTAGGTAAAATTTGTGTGTTTTCCTTTTTTTGTCAAATGTTTGGCTTTTTTTTTCTCCTTAGCACCATTTGTTTCCGTGGTGATAATTCTGACAAAGTTGTATTTCAAGTTTATTCCGCAGCATTACTTTTCCCAAGAAGACACTTCTCTCTAGTGAAAATACGTGAAGAGGAGAATTAGTTGGTGAATGAGTATGTAGTTCTATATAATTCAGTCCGTGCAAATACAGTTGCAATCACATTCAACCAACTTAATACACGAGTGACTAAATAAAATTAGTTGGGAACAGGCTACGGCAGGTAGCCTGGCTTTTTTGTGGCTTTCCACAACTTAGGCATATTCGGTTATCGAATGAGTTGCTAAAGACTCAAGGTAGTTTGTATTTACTTAATATATCTTCGTTGTTTGTGTGCTTGTTTGTTTGTAGTGATTTGTTCTTTATGCCACTTTTGCTCTTACGAGAATGCTTTAAGATTAGATTAGACCGATATTAAGCCTGCTAGTCAGAGTCGAACATTTGGGGCGGGTTTACCATTTACCAAACCCGCTCCCATCCTAAACCCCCTCTAACCTGAACCTGCTCCATATGCTAGACATAAACTCCTATTCCTATTCCAACCTGCTCCGCCCCCAAAACCTGTCAGGCCACCCTTGCCCACACCCAAGTGGGCAAGCCCTTTTTAGCTATGCCCAAACCAAATTAATACAGTTTAGCCCACCCTTTTTTTCTTAAAAGAGAAAAGGAAAAAGAAACAAACAATATAATATAATATCATCACATTTCACATTAGTTTAGTAAAAGAAAATGCTTAAAGGGAGTGCCATGAGGAGCCAAACTTTAGTCTCAAAAGAAACAGAAAAATAATAATGGAGTAGTCAAACTTCAAATAACTAGCACCTAAATACTACATTCCCGACAAATGTTCATAAATCATAAATAAAAATAGCGTAATACACACACACACACCAACAGGAGGTGGATAGGGATAGAGAAGATTTGGTGGTGTGGGAGGATGGAAAAGGCAGCACATTTTCAGTTAAATCCTTTTATCAAAATCTGTTGGGACAAAGCAACAATTTGTTGTTCCCTTGGAAGACGAAGGCTCCGAAAAGAGTGGGTTTCTTTATGTGGGAAGCTGCTAGTGGAGCATTACTAACAGGGGATAAACTGCAACATAGAGGGAGAATCTTTGTAAATTGGTGTTGCATGTGCAGGAATAACGAGGAAAATGTGAATCATTTTCTACTGCATTTCCCAGCAGCTAAGGTGCTCTGGGACTTCATCTTGAATCTATTTAAGGTGGTGTGGGTAATGCCCAACTCTGTGAAGGAACTGTTGAGATGTTGGTCTCTGTATGCGTGTGTGTTGTGCTGTGTGTATGTTGCTGGGTGTTCTGTGTGGTGTGTGTGTGTTTGTGTTTGTGTTGTGCATATGTTGCTGGGTATGTGTGTGTTTGCTGTGTGCGTGAGTGTGTGTGTTTGTTGTATGTATGGGTTGTGTTGAGAGAGAAGAGTATTTTGGCAGCGTAATGGCAGGGTAATTGTAGGATGATCGTTTTCTGAAGGGGAGGAGCTCCTTTTATAGGCGGAGGGGGATGGCTCTCCAAAGCTAAAGGGGCAACCTTCGGGAGGAAGTAATCGACCTCTCGGAGGAATAGGGGACTGTTTAGGTGGCGTAGAGGGCAGCTGCCTTGCACTGTACCACCCTTTCTGGACTTCCCAAACAATCAAAAATGGGTGCCGTACTGGATTGGGTGCGTACAACGGCTGAAGAGGGAAGCAGACTTGCCAAAACAGCAAAAGGGGCGCATACAGGGACTTCGGGTGCCGTACACAGCGAATCGAATGCGGTACGCAGAAAATCAGGCGCCGTACACAGGACTCTAGGCGCCACGCTAAGCTGTTTGGTTGCCGCGCCCATTTCTGATTTTGCAATTTTTCCATTTTTCTTGTTACTTTTTGACGTTTAGGCCCCTCCGAGTTTCTTTTGACGTTTTTGTCTCTGAAATGTAGTAAGAGTAATTTTTTAGTCCATTTTTAGATTTGTAATAATATTTTATAGGACAATATAAAATAGGGGTATGAAATTGGGGTGTCTACAGAAAGTATATCAAGTCGTTAGTGCTTTTGTTTGTATACTTCCGATGTATATAGGACGCGTCACCTGTTTTGGCACAAGTTTATAGTATTAACTCTTTCTTATCAAAAAAAAAAGTAGTACATGAGTAAATGATTTGTTCCGTCTCTTTTATCACTCCGATGTATATGCAAACCATTCCTACTCTAATGGTTCACATTATACATCCCATCATATATGTCTGAACTTGTCGTGGCTGCTTTCTTCCTGCTCCTCTGTAAACAGAAGAGGCAGTGGGTGGATGGTACTTATTCCATGATAACTGCAGCTGAGGTAGTTATGCGTGATTACCAAATTGTGCCTTAAGGAATGAGTATTAACAACACTCAAGGTCTTTGCTTATGCTACACTCTACAACTGTGTACTAGTTAGGTATTTAGTTGCCATTTGTTCTCTTTAGACTTGTGATCTTTCTACTGCCTAGATAGTTGTATTTCTCACTACGCCTTTAGCTGGATTCTTGAGATGTAGTTCATTGCTTATGCAGGTGCTCAAGAAATTGGATTTGTTGCGGAAAAATGACATTGAACGTATAGTTGCAGAACGTAACATATTGATAACAGTTCGTAACCCTTTTGTGGTAATTTCCATCATTTGTTACTTTCCATCCTTGCCATCTACCCTTCTGGATTTATGATGTACTCTGGTTATTAATGTACGTTCTTGCCAGGCTACTTAACATCTTCATAGATACTTGTGCTAAGATAGGTGGCTGTCATTATAGAATTTTTTAGATCTATTTGTCTTAGATATGATATAATTCTTTTGGTTTTTGCTGCAGGTTCGGTTTTTTTATTCATTCACCAGTAGGGATAACCTTTACTTGGTTATGGAATATCTCAATGGAGGTGACCTGTTCTCTTTGCTCAGGAATGTTGGTTGCCTTGACGAAGATGTTGTGCGCATCTACGTTGCAGAACTGGTTTGTGTCAAATCATTATACTATAATGTTCTTAATCTGTTACTTGAAACTTCATCTTAGTAGAGTTTGGCCTATTGCAGGTTCTTGCTCTAGAATACCTTCATTCTCGAGGAATTGTGCATGGTGATCTAAAACCTGACAATATATTGATTGCACATAATGGTCATATCAAGGTGTGATGTATAGGTCCTGTAAATAGCCTGGCTTGTTTTAATATTTTTAGATAAGCCATGTATCAGTTCAAGTCTTTCATGCACCTTGATGTTTCTCTGTTGGGGTTGCTGTCAAAGTGGTATTCTCTGTTGCGTAGTCATTGCATGTGATTGATCATAGACATGTCCTATATCAGGCAGTGGTAAGTAACTCTGTTTTCCTAGTTTTAAGTTTATTATTGAATATCATTTTCTAGCTGCTACAGATGAACATAGAGTTGTTGCAGGTTCCTTTACTCCCAAATTTTGCTCAGCTTTTCAGAGGATGGCCAAACGATTGTTTGCAGTAAATTATAGATAAGGTGTTAGGATTTGATCTATATACGGTCTTTCTAACAAGTGCCCCTATGACACTTGTTAACATTTCCCTTAACGGAAAATGGACAGATACCAATACATTTTCAATGCATTGTTGATTATATTCAATGCATCTAATTCCATCAACGGAAACTGTTGTGCACAATGGAAGCAAATAACAAACAATCACAAATATAGGTACATCAATCAAAGAGAAAATAGAGAGATATGACCAACCTTGTACATGTACTAGGTTCACAATTATATATAAAGATACAATATCAAACCCTAGACCAACTTAAAAAAGGAAACAGAAACCAGTTGCCGCACCGGTCGCGTCAACCCACGTGACCCAACCGCCTTGTCCCGATGCGGTCACTTCTCTCCATTGCACGCGACCGCTTCAACTTCGGAGCCTACAACTCAAAACCACATGGTCGCTTGACACGACCGCCTCAACTTCTAGGACTCCTCCGAACTCCAATGCGGTCACCTTGCCAAGCCACGGGACCACCTTGTCTGATGTGATCGCGTCATTATGGCAGACGCGATCGCTTCGATGCAATAACTTCAAAAGTCCGTACCGCAGGGACTGCACCCCCCCTACGAGGCACAACCAACTTCTATAACCTGCAGGGCCAGCCCACCTCCGCTCATTCCGCTTCTCTTCAGAGGACTTGGCCTATAGCCTGGGCTCATACCTCCCTCCCCCAACAATCAGAAAAGAATCAACGGTCCATGATGCTCCAGATATTGGCCCAGATCCCAAGAATCTCCATCCCAAGAATCTTCTTGGTATGCCCCAAATCCTTCATGTTAAATTCTGTATTCAACAAGGTCTTCAACTTCTTGACCACATCCATGCTCTTACATGTGATAAGCATGTCGTCCATATACAGTAACTGAAAATACAAGAAAGAAAACAACAGGAAAGAAAATTTCATTGTATCTATCCATTGCTGCTGAGAGTAACCCTTTGCGACTAACCGTGTCTTGAACTTTTCCCCCTATTTTGATACTGCCTCCTTCCTCTTGAAGACCCACTTGCAACCAATAGCCCTTTTCCTTTTAAGAAGATCCACCAAATTCCATGTATCGTTCTTGTGTAATGACTCCATCTCCTCCGCCATAGCAGGCACCCACTTGCTGCTGTAATGACTTTTGATTGCTTCCTGCAAAGTATTTGGGTCTCCACTATTAAGGACCAGAACATAAGAGATCATATCCTCAAACTCATACCCTACTTGGTGGTTTAATTGCCCTTTTCGGTCTTCCACTTGAAGTACTTGCCTCTTCAGATGCCTGTTTAGTTACCTTGGAATCCGGAATAGTGCGATTCATATCCACTTCTGGTAACTCACCTCAACGAATGTCTTATTCTCCTTTTCTTCGCACTGTGTACCCTTTAACATAGCTTTCTCATTGAAAACTACGTCCGGATCCCAAAGTCTATACCCCTTCACTCCTTTTGCATACCCGAAGAAGATACACTCCTTAGACTTAGGGTCAAGCTTTGATCTCTTTTCAGCCGTAATGTGTACATAAGATGGACACCCAAATACCCATATGTTGGTGAAGTCTACCTCATTACCTGTCCATACTTCTTCCGGTACCTTGCAATCTAGAGATACCCAAAAATTCTTTGCCAAACCTGCACATCGATAGACACCTAGCCTTCCCCATAATAGATCTGCCACACCATTTTGATGTGCCGAATTGTGTTGTCTCTTGATCCCATGCTCTACACACAATTTTTGGAAGTCGCTATCTGTGTACTCAATGCCATTATCACTCCTCAAACACTTGATTTTCTGTCCGTTTGGTTTTCCACTTCAGCCTTCCACACCTTGAACTTCTCAAAAGCTTCATTTTTGTGCTTCATGAAGTACACCCAAACCTTCTTCGAAAAATCATCAATGAAAGTGATAAAGTACAAATGCCCATCACGTGATGATGTCCTAGCTGGTCCCCGAGTGAATATAATCAAGGATGCCCTCCGTTGAGTGTTTACCCGCCTTGAACTGCACCTTATGCTACTTTCCAAGAACACAATACTTGCAAAAATCGAGTTTGCAAGTTTTAACACCCTTCAACAACTTTCGTTTATGAAGTTTGTGCATCCCCCCGACCCAGCCCATATGCCAAAGAGTAGTTTCGGTATCTACCTCAGATTTCACAGACTCTAGGTTGCACGGACACTACTTCAACCTAGCGTATCCCGTGTGACACAGATACTTCTGGATACTCTAGGTTAAAGGTGTGTCAGTGCAATTTCATATGTGAGTCCATCAGTGCTCCCTAACAACCGATAAATGTTTTTCGAGCGCTTTTCTCCCTTCATAACAACTAATGCACCCTTTACTACTTTCATTACTCCACTTTGAGCTTTATAGGTAAAACCATTAGAGTCCAAGGTACTCAATGAAATCAAATTTTTAGAAACTTCTGCCACATATTTGACATCACATAACGTTGTAACCACACCAAGGTAACTGACTTGTAGGTGTCAAACCAATCACGATTGAAAGTCACATGAAACGAACATGCAGAATGCTCCGCTGATTCTGAAGTTGAGAGTAGAATGTCTTTGAAGAATTCAATTTTGCCTCTTGTGCCCCTTCTTCCCACACTTGTAACAATTTCCCATGTACTTCTTTGTCAGCGATAGGGAATTCTGCCTTTGTGAATTATTATCCCAAAATTGAGTTCTCCCATGTTCCTGAATTTCCTTCAGATACGGGCCGTCTCCTACGGGTTCATCAATGTTTTTCTTTTTTTAGTTAAACTCTAGGAGAGCCTCCGTAACAAGCCCCAATTCAAGAGCATCCTTCCCATGTCAAAGTAGTCACAAGGTTTTCATATGTTGAAGAAAACGGCAACGATTTTAACAGCATCAACGCCTTGTCTTCTTCCTCAAACTTCACATCCACCCTTAACAGATCATTGATGGTCTTAGTAAATACGTTGATGTGAGCGTTGAGATCAGCTCATTCTGCCATCTTAAGCCCTTACAACCTTTGCTTTAGATGCAGCTTATTTGACAAGGACTTATATTTAGCCTCCAAAATTTCCTATGTCGCAGTAGCGGACTCCTCATCAATAACATGATAGGCCAATTTGATTGCAAAGTACAAACGAATTGTAGAGACAACCCTTTCTTGAAGCTCCTTCCAATCATCCTCCTTTACATCTTCAGGTCTCGTCTTGTTCCGAAGAACCTTCTCTAAACCAGCCTGCACCAAAATATCCTTAACCCGCCTCTGCCACAACGCGTAGTTCCCCACTCCATCAAACTTTTGAACATCGTATTTGGAAGAAGCGGTACTTGCTCTTGAAATAGATAAAGATACCGGTTGTTGTGCACATCGGAAGCAAATAGCAAACAATCACAAAGATAGCTAGATCAATCAAAGAGAAGAGAGAGAGATTGGGGTCAACACTCTATTGAAATTTTATTATGGCCAACCTTATACACGTTCTAGGATAACAATTATATATAGGGATATAATACCAAACCCTAAACCGACTTAAACAAGGAAACAGGAAACCCTGCACCGATGCGGTTGTGTCAACCCACGTGACGCGACCGCCTTGTTTCGACGCGGTCGCTTCTCTCCAATCCACGCGACCGCTTCAAATTCAGAGCCTACAACCTAAAACCACGTGGTCGCTCGACTCAACTGCCTCAACTTGTGGGACTCCTTCGAACTCCAACGCGGTCGCCTTGCCAAGCCACGCAACCGCCTTTTTTGACGCGATCGCGTCACTATGCCAGACGCGATCGCTTCGATGCGATAACTCCAAAAGTCCATATCGCCCCCATCAAGGCACAAACTGCGAGGCCAATCCTCCTCCGCTCCGGAGGACTTGGCTTGGTGAATCGAGTCATTCCATTCTCAACAGAAATCTTAATGTATATGAGTCCAATGGCAATGGAAAACCATAAAATGCGCTTGGACTCAACCTTGCAAAATAGTCGCATGTAAAAGTGGTCCAGTCCATGGTTTCACAGATGTATGTGTTTTCTATTCACCTGCTCAATCTTTATGCTCATGATCATTTGCTAAGTCTTACTTCCTTTACCAGCTTACCGACTTTGGGCTATCTAAAATTGGCCTGATGAACAGCACGGGTGACTTGTCTGGACCAGAAACAAATGAAATTATGCCTTCAGACACTCATGATCAGTGCAACCAACACAACCTTGACAGAAGTCATCGGTCAGCAGTTGGCACGCCAGACTACTTGGCACCAGAAATCCTCCTTGGAACCGTGCATGGTTAGAAAACGAGCTGCATTCAGGTCAATTAGTGTCTAACAGGATGCTGAACTGCGAAATCGATCCTCCTGCAGGTTATGCTGCAGATTGGTGGTCAGTGGGAGTTATTCTGTTTGAATTTATTACTGGGCTCCCACCTTTCACTGCCGAACATCCAGAGGTATTATTTGCAATTTAGATACTTTGAAAATTAATCGTTTTTAAAATTGAGGGACTTGTAAATTTAAAGAATTTCTGAAAGTGTTTTATTAATTAATAATTGATACTACCTCTGCATATATATACACAAAATATCTAATAAAGGAAATAAATAATTATGTTGATTCTTCCCTAAAATCTTATGTTCATGGGACCCCACACATCACTAGGATGACCAAGATGATAGTGTAACAATATGATTTCACTATCTTTATTGACATTAGAAATTGACACGGAATTGAAAGACTGACATACTCAAAGATTGGACACAACTTGCTTGAGAAACTTGATTTGAGGATCGGCCACTTGAGAGTAGATAGAGCCCGGAGCACAGTTCAGCACTCCCAATCATTGTCCCCGATTTCAAGTCCTGAAAAACACACAAGTTTGGATAGAATTTAGTAACACGTTGAATATCACGAGCCAACTTACTAATGGACAAAAGATTACAATCCAGGTTTGGAACATGAAGAACAGAATTGAGATGCAACTCATTCGTGAGTTTAATGGAACCTGTCCCAGCAATCTTTGAACTTGAACCGTCAGCAATACGAACTGAAGAGTGACCACTGCTTGGCTTGTAATTTTGGAGAATTGTTGCATCTCCTGTCATGTGATCAGAGGCACCACTGTCTACTATCCAAGGCTTCATTCCTCCCCTGCTGACACTAAAAGCTGCATGAGAATCTGTTTGAGCGACAAGACCAGTCACAGTAACATTCCCACCACCTGATGATGATTTGGGAACTAGAAAACTAGAAAACTCTGGATTGCCTCCAGATTGAAGAGGGGGTATCTGTTGACGTGATGTTGGAGGTTTGAGATGAAGCCATGAATGGGTGGTTGATGAAAAACAGGAAGAGAAGGCCAAAAGAGAAGGTCAGGAAAATGACACGGCCTGAAGGAGAGTGGCCTGAGAGTACCGACCTGGAAAAATGGCAATGGCGACTGTCTGAAGATATTAGGGTTCAGAGGGCTGGCTCTGATACCATGAAGAATTTCTGGAAGTGTTTTATTAATTAATAATTGATATTACATCTGCATATATATACACAAAAATATCTAATAAAGGAAGTAACTAATTAGGTTGATTCTTCCCTAAAAATTAGGGAACAGAATCATAGAAGAAGATCACCGCAGATCTCTCCTTTTATTCCTAAAATTAAGTTCCTAACTTTGACTTCAAATATTCAACAATTTTGTATCCATATTTTCATGTATGAGCTTTATGATCACCACTCATTTGTCTGCTTGGATTGGAAAATTGCTGTAGCTCGCCATGCATGTTATGTAATCTCGATTGAAGTTTCGATTTTCGAAAGAGTTTACTTGACATATGATATATCTCTCATGTGCTTTCATTGAAATTTTGCTGTCAAAGTGAGCTTTTGTCCCCTGCCTGCTGCATTGAGCTGTTTATTGTCACGTTTAGGGGTGATTTTACTTGCCTCCCCTTAGGTTACTTTAGTTTCAGCCCCTTATGTGGTTTCAAAATATGTGGGGCTTCCCTGAAGCTAGTGGTTGTGGGAATCTTGACCTTTTGACGGTGGTTGACTAGCTAAAACCAACGAAATAATGTCCAATTTCAAAACACAACTGTCAATATTGTTTGATAATTTCTCTTTATCTCTTTATCGCGACATTCCCTCCCACCCACCTATGTCGTCTCGGTCTATACATACAAAAACCCAGTGAAATTCCAAGCATCATTGTTATTTTGCAAGGATCGATGATGTTGGACAATTGTACCTACATAGATCATCTGTGTAAGGATCTTATCGATCATGGATTTAGGCCTCACAGCATCCGAAATCTTATAGAACCAACTCCTCATAGTTTTGTACTTGTAAAATCTCCTAGAACAGTACGTGGTTCCTTCCCTATTAAATCTTGTTTTCTTTGATCCATTCCCTTGTCCCATCTGTCTTTCCTTACATCATCCTTCATTTGGAAATCTTGGGCTCCTCTCTAAGTGATTTCACCAGACATGTGCATGATGCGTATGAGTTAGATTGAGACTCATAAGCATATTGTCATCCACTTCCCTGGGGCATGGAGACTTTGGCTTGAATTGTTGGACATGATAATTGATGGGGGAACGTTGGGTCTGCTTTGTTCCTCACAGATTTCAGGGGGTTGGATGGGTAAGGATTAGATATGTGTGTGGCGCTGTGCTATGTTTAGTATTCTCTGGGGTCTTTGGATGGAAGGAGTGCTCACCTTTTTTGGGATTAGACTCTTTCCTTCCTGTTGTTGAGAGAGAGTTTATCTTCTGCGATGGGTGCTTTCAAGGGTTCGCCAGTATCGGATTTGTTCAGAGTTTGAAGATCTCTGGTTCGCTAGTTCTCTTTTCTCTTTCTTGTGTCATAAGTTTCTTTTCTATTCCAAGAGCCAAAATCCAGCAGCTTCACTTCAGGCAGAGATGAATGAATTTCAAACTATTTCAGATTACGTCAAAGCACCTCAATTATCATTTCTTATTCATTTAATTTATTTCAAAAAGTAAAAAGTATTTTTTTCCGATTATTTCATCAATCCAAATCTGACAATAATCACATTCAAACTTATAGGATTTTGTTCTGACCTCTGTTCCCTCTAATAATATGTCCTTGGAGTTTTAAACTACTTTGGATAGATCAGCCGAATTATGGACATACTTGCAAGCTAAACATTTTTGGCAATTGTGTTTTGTCAGTCTCATCTAGGAAGATGACTAACAAATAGACGGCTTTTGGGTGAACAGTTAGCATTCTGGTTATTTTCACCTCACGGTGTGGACTGTGGACTGGCACAGAAGTGGTTCAACGTTGATAGTAGTGATGTTACAGGTGTGTGAAAGTGGGCAAGGTTGGTAATATAAAGTTGGTTGAGGTGAGTGCTCTTTTTAGTGGGGGGAAGAAAATTGATAGATAAGAGGGTGTTGATTGATTTCATATGTGACTAGATGTGTCTACTTGATTTGAGATTTCATGGTGTAGAAAGACCCAAAAAAATTAAAATTAGGTAGGACGAAGAAAATAAATCTGGAGGAATAAATGGGAACTTATTTCAATCTTTAACTTGCAATTCAGTTGCCACATGACAATAGTTTATAAGCTCCGCAGCCGCAGGTGCAAAATCTAATTGTTTGTTTTTCTTCTATTTTGATGCACAGCGTAATTTGAAAGTTTAGTGTAAACTAACATCCATTTATGGTTATTCATCATTGTAAAGTACGATGAAAATTGACTACACTGAAGATTTTGGAGATACTCAATGGTCGATCCCTGTTAGTCATGATTGTAGGTTTGATGTAAAGGCTTGATTCAGTTGTATCTAATTCTTTGATGAGAGAGAGGATGAACATTATCTGAAGCATAATGTACTTTTGAATGCAACGAAACGAGTAAATTGTGAAATGCAAAAATATTATGTCAATGTAATTCGTGCCCATATCCTCGCTTTAAGTTTTTTGTGTTTAATAATTGTGGCCTAATATCAACAAGATCCATAGCAACCTAAATATCTGCAAGATCCACCCCCTTGGCACGAAAACTATTTTTTTTATTGCTTCCTACTCCTACATTGAATTTCAGATAACTCTGCGTGTTTGCTTTCTGATCATTCACTATTAAATGAGTATTAATCATCCTTTGCACAGTTGACTTGCATGAGCTTATTGTTGTTTCTTTTATACTGATAATACGGATGAGTAAGTTATTGTCTCATTGCTGCCACCATCTTTATTTTACAGATGATCTTCGACAACATTCTTAATAGGGAGATCCCATGGCCTACTATTCCCAGCGACATGTCATATGAAGCACAAGACCTGATTGACAGGTTGGTTACGAGATATTTGATACATAAATATTTTCCTTGAGCTTGTAATAGCGTTTTCTCAATTTTGAATGTCAAACCCTCCATTCCTAAAAAGGGTCTTGTTTGACACAGTACACAAATTAGGAAAAGTTAACTGGCTGACGTAGGACAATATTGGATTAGTTTTAATTTTAAGTTTGATTATTTTTATTGCAATTTTCGTATTTATTTTTAATAGGGTAATATTTTTATGTTTAGAAGTAGATTTAGGCATCTAAGTGATGAATTTAAGTCCTATTAAGTTACCATATTGGTTAGGCTACTTTTTAGGAAGTTTTAACTTGTTTTTCCAAGCATCACTAGTCCTTTTAAAATAGGTTTCATTGTAATTCCGAATTCATTCATTATTTTCAATAAAATTAGAGTTCTCTCTTTTATCTGTTAGATTCCAGTTATTTCTTCCTAGTGGATTCTTGGTTGGTTAAGGTTTGACGCGTTCAACCTTATTTTGAAGGGATTTCTCATAGTAAGAGCCATTGATTATTATTTCAAGAATGTATTCGTTGGTTCGTACGTTAACGAGCATAACCTTGATTCTCTTTTCACCCGTTCGTGTCTTACGAACATGACACGAACAAGACCTATTTTATTACACGCTTCCGTTCCACATCATTTGGTATCAGAGTGAAGGTTTGCTCATTTTTTCTATAAATTGCAATCCTAGTTGTTCATCGATGGATGACTTCCACAGTGTCATGAAGGATATCCGAGAAAGTCTACGAGAGATTAGAGTCATCTTACATCTCAACGACTACCTGCCAACAACACAACCGGGAAAGTCTATGAGAGATTTAGAGTCATCTTGCATCTCAACGACTACCTGCCAACAACACAACAACAGCTGACAGAGCAACAAAAATAACAGCCCTTAGAGCACCGAAGAATCGAAGAATTCAATGGGCACAAGGAAGAGGACAAGCTAAGAAAGATGCAAGACGTTCTGGTAACATGCATTTGAGCTTGCACAGAAATTAGAGGAAAATCTAAATTTGTTTGAACTTGCGTTTGGAAACATACACGATGATGTTGAGCAATTTGCAATTATTTCTCGAGCGAGATAGTTATGAGAAACATAATTTTGGGGATACAATATATTTTGGAAGTGCAAATTTATTTGATGAGGATGATATGGGATAAGACGTGCCACGTGTTATGCCAAATGAGTTTCTGATTAGTTCTCCTAGTTTCATTCGAGTTTTTGATTCCTTTTCAATTTCAGATTTGTCAAGGATTTCGAAGAGTCGGGGTTGCAAAAAAATATATACTATTCAAAATATCTCTTAGCTTGGCATGGACAATTCCAAGTCTCGGGTATGAACTCGAGGATGAATTTTTTTCAAGTGTGAGTGAACGACTTTGAACAAGATTGAATTAGTTTTAATTTTAAGTTTGAGTATTTTTATTATAATTTTCGTATTTATTTTTAATAGGGTAATATTTTTCTGTTTAGAAGTAGATTTAAGCATCTAAGTGATGAATTTAAGTCCTATTAGATTATTATATAGGTTAGACTACTTTTTAGAAAGTTTTAACTTGTTTTCCAAGGTATCACTAGTCCTATAAAAATAGGTTTCATTGTAATTCCGAATTAATTCATTATTTTCAATAAAATTAGAGTTCTCTCTTTTATCTGGCAGTTATTTCTTCCTAATGGATTCTAGGTTGGTTAAGGTTTGACGTGTGACCTTATTTTGAAGGGATTTCTCATGGTAAGAGCCCTTGATTATTCTTCCGAGAATGTATTCGTTGGTTCGTACATTTTAACGAGCATAACCTTGATTCTCTTTTCACCCGTTCGTGTGTTACGAACTAGACACGAACAAGACCCGTTTTATTACACACTTCCGTTCCGCATCAGTGACTCTATAATTAATGCAAGGGTGATGTGTGTTTTAGAATGATGCCCATGTGAGAGTGAGGTCATCAATTAGAGTAGGAATCAAATCATGGGTAAAATGGTAAAAGTAACATATGAAAAAGGAAAAATCAAAAAGTGAACACTTTTTCTAGAATGGCCTAAAAAGGGAAGATGGACTTTTTCATAGGAACGAGGGAGTATATTAATGTACAGATGTTGACTTTGTGATAGTGGCGCCAGTATCAGAAAGAGTCTGGTAGCAACTAGAACCCTAATATTGTAGCAGTATCGACTATTTGAACTTGTTTCACTATGTAACTTCAATTGGAACCTACAGTGTACATGCTTATCAGCTGATGATATGCTTCCTGTATCTTGCTTCAACATCTTTGTTGAAAGAATTCCCGAAATATTAGGTTTTGCTATGAAAATAGTTTGATGCCAATGGGGCTTTGTGGACTGTTTTTGAGGTGCATGAACGTTGTTGGAGCTAATGATCTCATTTGCATGGAATTTTTTCCTGTAGGTTTCTTGTTCATGATCCGAATCAGCGTTTGGGAGCAAAGGGATCGTCACAGGTTTAAAATATGCTACCGTGGAAATTTCAAATTGACAAACTATCAACTTCTCTGCCTTGGTCACCTGAATGATGAAGCATTAAAAAAAAAAAAGGGAAAAAAAACTTTTATAAAAAAAAAAGCTTAGTCATGTATCTGGATTAGCTTCCTAACTTTTCTGGACTTCCTTGCAGGTAAAAGCACATCCATTTTTCAGGGGAGTTAACTGGGACACCCTTGCCTCGCAAAAGGTGAAATTGCTGCTCTTTGCATATATTACTGATTCTTTTCCGCCGTCCTATAGATATAGGTGCTCATTGAAGTCTCTTCTCTCAAGTCTGCGCATGCTTGCCCTAGTGTGATGTCTAAATAAATATGTGTGTTGGCCACTGCTCCTGCACATTTTGTGGGGTTATGCTTTTTCTTTCTTTGTGGTTGACGTTAACTAGTGGTTCTCCTCATAGGCTGCCTTTGTACCACAACCCGACAGTGTAGACGACACCAGCTACTTTATCTCACGACATAATCACAGTTCAATGCTTGATGATGATCAGGAGTCTAGTGATTCTGCTTCTGACACTACTAACCTGCACTCAAGTTCGGGGCTCGAGGTAAACTCATTCACTTAACTGCCTACATACATCATTGGCATTCTTTTTCAAGACCCAGTTTGGTGCTACCATTCAAGACAAATCTCAAATGGTATGACATGTTGGTGCAAATTATAGGAAATATATAGAAGCAAAAGTACAATATGAATAACAAATAATTAAAAAAATTAAATGATATGCACCTTCGTCGAGCACTGGTTATCGTTATACAAGTTGGAATCTCTGTTAGCATGTTCATTCCCTTGAGTTATGACACCATGTTTATTTGTAAATATATTAATCAAGTCATCATGTAGACATGATTGCCCCAACATTTTTCAGTTCATGTGGCAACCTAGCTACATGTATGATGTATTGTTATTTGGAAAGCCATTTGTGAGTAGGTAGCATTTAAAACCATGTAATATATTATATACGAACCGTTATGCTGCAACCCTTCACTTTGAAGAAGCTTTTTGTAGGTATGAATTGTTAGATTTGTTTTCAGAATGAAGCTTAAATTTCTTTTCATTTTTTCTTTCTTGGTCCTTTTCCCTGTACTTCCTGAGCCAAACAGAGGGTGCAGTTTTGATCATGAATGGTTTATTTTGCAGAATCTGTCACAGTTGGCGGCCGTCAACCATGAGGTTTTTTTACAAAGTGAGAGGGACCCATCAAAATGTTCATCTCCAAACAAAGGTTTAAGTCTATAGGTTTTGCTTCAAATATTTTTCCTTCCACTTTGGGAAAAACGCAATTCATCTATCTCTCCAATAATCAGTTTCGAACTTGAATGAGTAAGGAATGTGCAGGGACTAGAGATTATAAGCATGTAATCAAGCCCAACCATGGTGTTTATTTAAGTAGATCATCCTTGTACCCAACGGGGCTTATTTTACTGGCTGACCAATCCAATCCAATCCAATCTTCTCACACCAAGAAAAAAAGGAATTGCATAAAATGAGAAACCCAACAAATCATGTTTTCCATGTCGATTACGGAATACGGTTGTTTAACAAGCTAATATCAATGTTGATTCATATTATATTTGAAAAAAAAAAAAAAAAAAGATCTTTTGAGATTAGCTCGTAAATTATCAAATCAATCTTAAACCATATAGTTCAGCTCGTTAATAATTAGACTCGACCAGACAAACTTACAAACATAATCTAAATTGAAGACACTAAATTATTCAAACTCGCCAATCAATTAACTCAAATGATTTTTTAAATTGACCAATTAATCAGTTTCATAAGTAATCAAATTAAACTCAAATAATATTTCAAATTTACTAATTATCAAATTATCAGTTTTTCTCATTGATTTGATTAATTATTAAGAACACTTGCAAACAATTTGGTATATACTCTTTCCCACTCATCTTCTTGAGCCTTCTGGTGTTAACACGCATTTCTCTCTCTCTCTCTCTCATCTTCTTTCTCTCACTAAAACTATGTGTCCTGTGGCGTTGGCTTCCATAGTTCCATGGAAGCCGAATTCAAAGTTGTCAAAGAAGCGATCCACTAAGTTCTCAAAGTACTGGAAGAGCACTCGAACAAACTTCCCACGAGCTCCCAACTCGCGTTATCAATTTGCCCGCCATTAAAGCCCTTCTCGATCTCGAAACCGACACCGACTCCAACCTCTCCAATGACCATCAAAACCTCACCTCTCTAACCTCTCCCACCATCTCGTCACCCTAAAAACCTCATCGACACATTTGAAAACTCCTCTATCGGCTCGGTCTCAAATCGAAAGTTTTAGTCATGGGTGCTCATTTAACTCATTGTTGTTTATAGTCTCAAATAGACATGCTCATTTGCGTCCACTTAAAAAAATTTGTGTGCTCATACCCATTATTTAGTGGACGGTCTGAACGGATAAATGTGCATGAATAACAATTGTCATCTCTGAATGGCCGTCATTGGATTACAATCTATTGGATTTCCTATTTTAATTAGTGGAGCCCACCATTGGAAGGATTGTAAATTTCTTTATTTTTCGTTATTCAGTACTATATATTTATATGTTTTTTTTAGTAATATAAGTACATATGTTTGTTAGTTATTTTATACATATTTTAACAAATACATACAAAAAATAAAATTATATTAATTTTACCATATGTCTGCATTTGTAATATATATATATATATATATATGGGATAATTTTGAATTTTCAGTTACTTTTTGAACATTTACTATCCAATTTTTTTTTAGCAAAAGTGGATTGAGAGACTAATTGACTGCTAAAGTACAATGTTGAAATTGATTTAAAAATATACTTGTGCGCCTTTAACGAGTAAAAGTTTAAAGTAGAATGATCAATTTAATATTTAAGCCTTCGTTATATGGAGATATGGACAAGGACGATTTCTTGTTACGTGCTTGCGTTGAACTTGTGGGGAAAAATAAAACTCCCAACTAAAAAGTAAACTTATATTTCCTTCGTTTCGGGTAAAAAATCTTTATTTGAAAATTAATTTTTTTAACAAATAACATTTTTAATAATTCATTAGTAATAAAATAACATTTTTATGTCTTAATTGTTAATAATTGACTCTTTAAATAAAACATCTCAAAATAAGTTAATGGACTATTTATCTGAAACGGAGAGAGATAACATATACGCACATTCATACATACAGAATTGGTTGTATGTTAACTAAATCTCTGAGGGCCTTGTGATGCTAAATTGATAACTCATTAGGTCCAAAAATAAGTGTTTCCTAATAAATATACACGAGTTTAAATATAAAAAATAAAAAACTCATGTTGAAGTTGAAGGGTTAGGGTTGGAGATAAAATGATAAATAAATAGACATCAAGTAGTATTTGGAAATAAAAATATTCATTGAGAGTTGTAAAGAGCAGTTAGGCTGAGAATCTTAACGTTGCAAATCCAGCATTTCACACAGGGCTCATAACTTGCAAAATGAAACCATAATTACTCGAGAACAAAAAAATAACAATAATTGGCATGTGAAATATAAAATCAACTAAAATAATATTATTGAACATCGCAAATTGTCATTTCATGTACATATAACGAAAGATACATGAACTCAAACAGGGATTGCCAACCCCTTCTTTGCCATGGTGTCTAGAACATCGTTTAGAGCTTGACACAATCCAACAATCTGCCACAATTCACAAGCACAGTGGTCAGTCAAGAAATACTTGCACAATATATGCTACAAAGAATAACCAATATTCTTGACAAATATAGATGGAGCATTTAATATTGTCACCCTTCCTTAAATTGAAATAAGGAAAAAGAAATATAAGAAAGAGGATGAAGAGGGAGAGGGAGAGGGAAAGGGGGTAGAAAGAGATCAAACCAGAAACCAAAAAAGTAAATTTAACTTGTTCATTCGAGTCTCCAGACATCAGAAGATATAAGTAAACCCCAAAGTCTGGGAATTCAAAATGGATAACATTGGGTTGGACGGGACATTTATAAACGAACTTCCATGACCAACCAAATCCACGCAAATCATGGGAAAATGAGGTATTCTAAATGGAAAAAGGAAAACAACTGTCAACCAAGCAGATGCCATGTCAAATTTGAGTTGCAAGGTAGAATGGTATTGGACCTATAAGATAGAGATGGAAGAAGTACAATAGTTAAATAAATAAATCACCTGTTGATCCCATTGCTGGAGTTCTTCGGTGTCATCCTCAAAATGAATAACAGCTTCAACCTGATGCAAGCAAATTCATATAAATGCCACATGATGACTCTATAATACCCAGTCCGACAAGATGAACCAAAGGAATAAAAAGAGCACGAAAAGGTCTACCTGATCAATAGAACCCCTCATTCTATCTTCATAAATCATTCTTGATGCTATTTTCTCTGCCTGCAGCAAACAGAATACATGGAAATACACATCCATTAACCGAGGAATAAAGAATAATGCTAAGGAGTGTCTTCGGTTCAGAAGCTTCAACGGAAGGGAAGAAGACCAAACAACTAGGACCTAGGACCTTGATGATGACTGAAATACAGCAAAATGTCATCCCAGCTAAAATGCCAAAAATAAAATTATAGAACAGCTGTAACAAACATGGGCATGAAAGTCCGTGCAAGAAACACATTCAGTTGACATTATTCATGGATATTTATGTATTCATCTTTACTTTTATGATATATCAAGGAAAAAATGGCGTAAATGAGCCCACAAAGCTTAATGCCATCAAGGACCACTCACGCGTGGGATTAAATTTCTCCTCGTGGGATTAAATTTCTCCTTCGGCCCAAGTTAATCATATAAATGAGGTGAGATCAATCACGTTAGATTCTCATGTTCTAAAGAACAAAGAAATTTATTAAGGCTCTATAAACTTGCAAAAACGATGCTCCTTCAGAATTCAGATAAGTTTAAACCCATTATTGGACATCACTAAGTCACTCATTTTAGGGCCACAATCGCGGCAATGGCCATGGGTACATCAACATTACTTAAATTGGAGTTCCATGTCAATTCCAATTCTTTGAAACTGCATCTCACCTTGTTTATAGAAGAGTAGAACAAGACAAAGTAATCAAGTTTACAATAAAGGGGGGAATTCACATAAAACTATATCACAAGATAGATTCGTACCTTGTGAGGAGCGATTCCCAGCAATGTACCCAACTCATCAAAGCTATTTTAGATATAAAATTAAGGATACATGAGCAACAAATCAGTAGATTCCAGCAGCATAATTACAAGGGTGAAAAAATATAAATAAATAAATAAAACCAAAAGCATATACATTGGATGAAAATGACAGTAAGCTACTTCTACCTTATATTTGTATAAAGTTTGCTTGCGCTCAGAAGATTATGCTCGATCATAGCTCGGTCAAGCACGGTAAAATTATCAGGCAAAAGAGCTTTCTGTTAAAGGAACAAAAATGTCACAAGTCAAACCACATCATCCCCACATACGCAATTGCTGTATAACAAAAACATAGTTCTTGACAAAAAAGTGAAATCAGACCTGATGTGCTTTTAATTCTTCAGCAAATGCATCAATTTCTGGCTTCCTCAAGATCCTTTCGAGATACACCTGCAAAGTACCAAGTTAAATTCATGGATTAAACAATATAGCCTATGATATTGGGGGCAGCCCAAGTATACAACATAAATGTGCCGGACGGGAATGTCGACATGTGTGGACACAAAATAGTTTCTAGAAAAGAATCGGAGTTTGTTTTGTGGAAGGCCACCTAAATAGTATGAAGATAATTATTGGAGCTTTTAGAAGTTTTTGTGTATATGTTTTTTTATAAGTAATAATTATATAAAAAAGAATCAAAAAAGGTGATGCGTTCTTTGTACACTAGGAGTATACCTTACCAAAAGGATTAGCAAATGTCTATACTATTTACAAAATCTACAATAGCAGTGTTAGGACTAGAAGTGGAGTGATCAGCCTCGGAACACCAAAAATGAAGGGTGCGAATCAACAAATTCTTCAGATCCGGGACTGACATTTCCTCGTTATCGAATGCCCTATGGTTTCTTTCCTTCCATAGAGTCCAACACACTCCCAAAAGAGTTGTCTCCCATATACGGCTTCTCCTATTCTTATACCCCATAGACCAGCCTCTGACATGGTCAATAATCGACCTCGGCATGACCCAAGTCATCTTGAACATTCCCAGCACAAAATTCCATAGCTCTATAGCCACTTGGCAGTGTAGGAGCAGATGATTTACACTCTCCTCGCTAGCCTTACACAAATAACACCTATTGACAAAAACCATGTTACATTTCCACAAATTGTCCCCGGTTAGGATAGCTTCGTGAGTCGCTTCCCACATGAAAAAAGCCACTCTCTTAAGGGCTTTAGAGTTCCAAAATGCTCTCCAAGGGAAGGAAGTTCTGCCACAGTTGAGAACCTTGAGATAATACGAGTTTATTGAAAAAAGAGGACCCCATATACCTTTCCAAACCACCTTATCCACCAACCTGTTTGTATTCTGCTCTTGAAGCCTCCCTAAGAGCTGCACAACTGACTCAATCTCCCAATCATGAAAATTCCTTCTGAATGTGGGATTCCAGATAGGCTTACCCTCCACCGTAGACAAAACAGAATTAACCCTACAATCCTTATCCGTGGAAAACTCGAATAAGTTCTGGAACACCGCCCTCAAACACGTATCCCCACACCATCTATCTTCCCAAAATCTCACCGAGACCCCGTTGCCAACCTCAAAAGCAATGAATCTTTCAAAAGAGCTCCACCCTTTCCTGATGCCTCGCCAGACTCCCACCCCATAAGTAGAATTTACCTCACTTGGGAACCAGCAGTAATCCCCTGCTCCATACTTACAAACCACCACTTGTCTCCAAAAAGCCTCCTTGTCTGTGAGATACCTCCACAACCATTTTCCCAGCAAAGCCTCGTTGAAGAAATTTGAGTTTTCCGATATTCAGACCTCCCTCTTGAACCCTAGAGCACACTTTTTCCCAATTCACTAAATGAAACTTGTGCTCATCTGTCTGCCCTTCCCACAAAAAATCTCTTTCCAACTTCTCTAATATTTGCCTTATTGTGGCAGGAATCACAAAGAGCGATAAGAAATAGGTCGGTAAATTAGCAAAAGTGTTCTTGATTAGGACTAATCCCCCCCCCCCTTGGAAAGGAGTTGACGCTTCCACCCTGCCAATCTCTGCTCGAAACGCACGATCACTAGATTCCACAACGCCCTGCTCTTTGATTGTGCACCTATGGGAAGCCCAAGGTAGAAGGCTGGAAGAAAAGTAGACTTACAACCAAAGAATGCAGCTAGATCCCCAACATTTTCCACAACCCCTACAGGAATAATTTCACTCTTGGAAATGTTAATACGAAGGCCTGAAACTGCTTGAGAGAATAATAATATCAATCGAAGATACCCCAACTGAGCCTTATCTGCGCCGCAAAAAACCAAGGTGTCATCTGCAATTTGGAAGGCCAACACAGTTGTTTGTGCCTTCGTATCATGGATTTTTTAAAATCCCTGTGTCAGACACCACATGTCTATGTTGACACTCAACATTCATGTATGTTCCCGAAAATATATAATATAGCTTAATTGGCAAATGCAACATTGTATGTATAAAAAATAGGAGAGCGAGAGCGAGAGAGAGAGAGAGAGAGAATACCTTTTGCAAAATGGGATAAATCTTTAACTTAGAGCACCGTTCATCCTGAAAAAGAAAAAAATACAAAAACTAAATATCTCATAGGATAAGAATGGTTTCAGGTGCATTTTCGGCATATATTTTTTTGAATCAGTTCCAATTTCGGACACAGATTGGATGCTAAGCAACAAAACACTACCTCTCTTTTTTTTATAAGTAAAGAGCAACAAAACACTACTTAGAGGGCAATTATTTAAAAAATGTAGAAAAATTTAAAATAACGTGCCCATATGATGGAGCAATTACATATGCAAAAAGGGCCATTTCTATTGCAATGGTATTGTTAGGCTAATAAAACATACTCTGTATGACATATTTCGTACAACAATTTAAATAATAAGATACAATAGAGTTACAAATAAAGTTAAATAATACTTCATATAAATATCAGGAGCCCTAATGCATTAAAAGTAAAGAAAGAAAAACAAAGTACTCCTAGCTAAAACTAAAAAGAGAGAGAATAAAGCCAAAAGGGGGAAAAGTAAATAATGAAAATGGAGATGAATAAACGACGCTTATCCAAGAGAAAAAGGGGGAGAAAAATAAGGTGTTTCATATACGCATATCTCTATCAGACTAATAGAAACTGCCAAAGAGAAAAGTAGATAAACGCCGAAAAATGAGGCAAGATCAGCGCATGCAAATGGAAGAGAGAAGACGCTGCAGAAGACACCATAACACCCAGGGAGAAGAAGTCACTTCCAGATATAGGAAAGAAAGGACCTTCAGTAGTAGGGAGAGCAAGTGAAATGTTTTGATAGCCAAACCGTAAGTTTGGTATCTACATTCAATACGTTGAGTTTCGCTGAGTTTCTGTGTTCCAACTCGGTGTCTCGGCCGAGTAACGAAAAACTCGCCAAGTTTGTTGAGTTTTTACCGAGTTAGGGTTAGAGCGCTATTTATTTGACTTGGTAGATTTTTTTGGATCAGAGACCCAAAAAATCTGTACCAAGTCGCCGAAATTTTGGAGACTCAGCCAAAACCTTGAACTAATGGAGAATATGAATCCAACTAATAAGAAAAAATCACGTCAGCTACATCCATAAACTCCATAACAAGAAAAGATCCCATCAGCTACATCCATAAATCCCAATAGGCATTTGTCGACAAGTAGCGTGTCTCAGTCAATATATTGCATATAGTCATTTTCTTATTCAAATTAGAATGGAATTCATCCAAGTGGCATCCTAATGAAGAGATGACACCATGGTGTTAAGAGAAACCAATCACAAAGTTGGAAGCAAAGCATTAGTAATTTAGTGCTTTGATGCTAAACAAAGGCAAATATCAGCTAACTGATCGCATTCTCTTGGATCACAAATGGGGTCCAACTGAACAGCAGAATCATCATAACAATCCACAGATCACAAGAATTTATAAGCATGCCTAAGAGATTGCGTAGGCAAAAAAGTGGTCAAGAGAAGCTACATCACAATATAAGAATAAAAACCCACAGGTAAACAAGTCTTAAAGCACCAAGGAGAAAATACAATTTATATAACTCCAGAAAGTTGCAATAGTACCTTCTTACGTTACTGATTAAAATAAAGTAATTTGTATACAAAAACAAATGGCATTTAATATCTAAATCAAATGTCTAAATGATCCAGCAAGAGTATGTACTTTGTATAGTGTTGCAAGAACACGAGAACGTTGAGGACCGGCAGCAGCCAAAATTGTGCAAGTGACAGCAGCAGCTAGAGCCTGCTCCAGTGCGTCTTCATCAATCTCTCTGTGACGCAGGAAAGATCCATAAGGCAATGCAGAAGTGCCTTACATATGAAGACAGTAGCACACAAATGCAAAATATAACAAGGGAGATCATGACATGAAGACAGTGATGTGCTGGTTGATGCTTCTTCATGAAAGAAAAACAATTTTTCAGTTTCCTTGCTCTATTAGATCTTCAAGTACGGTCTAATTCTCATTGTTTCTAGATTGCTTCTTAATTGGGAGAAAGATGGGCAAAGCAACAAAAATGATGACATGCAGGCAAGATTTTTACACAAAAACCAGTGGCTGGAAACCATAACATCAACCAGGCAAGATTTTTGCACAAAAATGTCAGTACAACCTTAACTGCATGATAGAAGCAGAGTCCAGGAGAGGCTAAGCATCAGATGTGAGATGCATGGGATGCAAGGTTTTCAACAACCATAATAAACCTTAACACATGCATGTCTAAAACATGGATTGAAATCCAAAGGTTGAACTCACACATAGTTAGCTAACTTTTTCTAGCATATACGTACTCTTCTCCAATTTGCCGCTTTTCGATTTGGGAAATGTCATAATAACGAAGGGCAGCTTCCAGAAACTTCCTCTTCAAATCTAAAATCCTGGCATAACAAACCTGAAATGATAAAACAGAAGTACAGAATTAAACAACGAATAAATGTCAAGCCACTGAGGAAACATGTAAAATGAGCTTGTTAATGCTGTCAACCTTGTACTCCAAATTCAACGATTCAAGCTGACTGTTGCTAACCAAAAATGAAGCTTTATTTATAAAAGCCTCTGCACTAACAGCATCATCATCCTGTTAAAGAAGCAATCAAGCTATGATTCACGCTAAGAATCCAAATACTTAATTTTAAGAACTTAAACATAAAAGGGAACAGATACCTAAAGCTGCACAATCAACTATCTAGGACGAGAAACAAAGTGTTCTAGTCTTCTAGACCGAAGTAAACATCCATAGATTTCTTCTGTACAGTGATGGCGTTGTAATAATGACTGAAAGGGCTTAAGGGACTATTGCTAGGCTCAACAAACTAATACCCAGCTAAGTAAATATAGCTTGATGCAGTAGCCATGTATCACCTTCAATAAAGATAATCACGAGCTGAAAAGAACTAGATAGGGAGGGAGAGGGGAGTTCTAAGGACATAAATATCTTTCATCACATATTATATAACTGATGGCATGGCTAAGATTAGTTTACATAGCACACTCATCAGTAGGGTTTTTTACAGAACTAGCTGGAGGCGATTCGTTTAAAGCTCATTCAACTTGACTCATGTTGGGTCCAAGTTGACAATGAACGTGATTATAGGCTCGAGGTATAAGGAGCCCAGCTTGGCTTGGCTCGAATAAGCTCAATATCGAGCTGGGTTCGAATAAGCTCGATAATCACAAAATATAAACAATCGAAGGATATTTTAGAAGAATTACAATATATTTCTGACTTAGGCTCGAGTAAAGCTGAGAGCTTGGCTCACTTATAGCCCATCGTCAAGTAATTGTGTTGAGCTTGAACATGGGTTGTTACTCAAGCTTGATTAAAGTTTTTCAAAAAAAAAAAAGAACAGAGCTAAAACACTCAAACATGGCTCGACCACAGCCCATCTCAGTCAGAAAGTCTTGAGCCGTTAAAACAAACAAAGCTAGTAATAAGTTTTGATTGCTTTAGAAACTGTGCATAAAATTAAGTAGTACAACGCTACTTGCTCTTCTACTTATGGGGGTTGCTAACAAGAAGCCTCAAGGCTGGAAGGATTTTGCACAGGGAATCCTCACTCATGCATAGGTGAGTGTTACTAAAGCACTGGAGAGTATTATCAACGTGAAACCTCCTTCTAAATAATTGTTAGCACTTAGCACAGCCCTACCTTCATTTAAGAATAACTAATGCCCACATAGCCGGTAGTAATCAGTTTATGGATCTGACTCGCTAATGACAATGAACACAGATGAACAGACAATGACCAACAATACTTGACAAAGATCAGCCAAATTTTCAATGTAAAAACATCGTGCAGGATTAGAGACAAATGGATATATTGACAAATCCATATGGAAAACACAAACTGTATCATTTCCTACAGATAAAAAGTAGGCAGGAAAGTCTCTAGACAAGGGACCGAGAGAATAAGGATTTTTTATATAAATACACAGTTAAACCCAGCTCTAAGATGGAACTCTCCAGGTCCAAATAAGGACGTGTCAATCTAAACTACCCAAGGAAGAGAGATTCAAATAAAACAATAGACTTTCTGTACATGATCACATGGTACCTCAAGATACAAGCGAGCAATTTGTACACATTTTTTCAATCTGAATGTGTCATCAATCACTCTGCAAAGTAGTTAAGAAGAAATTAATATTAAAGTTGAGGGTCTCCGGCAGATCTCTGGAAGCACACCTCATTAGGTTAGTAAAATAACACTAAAAATAATTAAAACTTGTATAGAACTTCAGCATTAAACCTCATTCCAGAGTCAAGATCAATGCCACTAAGCATCTGGGCTGCTTTTGACCACAGCTCTTCAGACTCGTACAGATCTGCAAGCTTTTCTCTAATAACTAACACCTGCAAGTTGCACAGAAGGGTCAAGAAAATTGTGCCCAAAACCTAATTTAATCAGAGAAAATACTAAACAGTTTCTACTCCTAACTCTTAGGTGTCAAAAGGCACTCGTAACTATCAACATCCATGCTATACATCAGAGATGTAATGCAGTAAAGAAAGCATAAACCAATAGCAATATATATATATATATAGCATAGCATAGCAAATCCATCACAAATCTACGAAAAGTTATCTTGAACTCTATCAGTCATAAAACAATAAGAGTTTTTAAAGTTGCCATTGCCACCCACGTGGAGCTTTACTACTCAATAGTGAAAATTCTTATCTATTGACATAATTTCTCACAAATTCACATGTATAGAACTACATAAGCATAATTCTGAGACACACTAAAATGACACAAACAGCTACCAAATTTACAAATTACAAAAATATAAACTAATTAAAATACCTCTGTTTTATGTAAAGAGCCGAATACTCTTTAAAAAACTAGGCCTACAATCTCTATAAGCTTTCAACTTTATGCGCTCAACTATTTTTGTAATTATGACCGAGTGATACTCTAGTAGATACCTTAATTAGCATACTTGTCAATAATAGACTCTCAATCAGTAGTCAGTCTTTAGATGCTAGCTCAGTAGCTTGTTCATAACACTAGCTTTTATGGCTTCCTAAGTCCTAACATTAATCCTAACAAAATCTAAGAATTAATACCTGTCTACATATAGACCTCCTCAAAATTAATGAATAGTGTACAAACATTATAGACAAAACGATACTAACAGCTATAAAATTCACGTAGTATAATGTCAAAAAGAATCACAATGAATGAAGTTGACAGTGGATACTAACCTGTTCCTCAAACGAAACAACCCTAGGCTGAATCTGGTTGAGGGTATAATGCGCAATCTCCTTTTGCGTTTGGGGTTCCAACGTCCCCAACTCTTGTGCGAATGTCTGTAATAGCTGCCGAGATACAACCAGCGGTACATCGTCCGACAATACTGCGCTTCGAAGGAGGAATTAACACTTAGATAGAGTTTGAAGATTAAAAAATAAATATACGCCAAAAAAAAAAAAAAAACTTAGAACTGTGGTGAAGGAGTTAACTGTGGTCAATGAATTTCTTGGCTTGTATTAGGTCGTTAGCTGCGATGACGGAGGAGAGAATGTGCTTGTACTGCTCGATCTTTTGCCGTTGGTCGCTGATGGCAGAAGCGCTCGCGAATGCACTCTCCATGCCGGAAATTTTCTTTCAAATTTCTGCTTTCTGGTTGATTTTGGAGCCCTAAATTTAACTTGTTACGGTGGCTCAAACCAGAACTAGCGGTAGACTTTGGGTTTCGGGACGTTTATGCTCCGTTTATACACCGAAACGCTGCAGCTGGACTGGGAAGCCCGAGTTACTATAAACTTCACCCCAATGTAGAGAATATGGACGACAGAACACCTAAGGTAACATCAAAATCTCTAAACGCAACACAGGTAAAACTATTTTGTTACCCCTCTTTATATTTAAATTATACTACCTTCTTCCTCCTTCCCCCTTTACGTAATTTTGATTACGTGTTATTATTGATTCAATTTCCATTGTTAATTCGCATGATATCGCATGTAAATTAAATTGATTTTGATTCGGTCTATTTTTTCTTTTTAATTACGAACAAAAAACCGTTGATTTGTAATTTTTTTCGATTTCGGACAAAACAACCGCTATAAACTAGCGGATGTTTTATAAAACATCCGCTAGTTGTATCAAAAGTGAGTATCTATTAAATGTTAAAAGGGGTATTTACGTCATTTTATGTATTAAATGGTGTTGCGTTTAGGGTTTTTGGTGTTGCGTTTAAGATCACTCTAAGGACAATACTTTGATGTAGAAAACGAGATTTTATGTTGGTGCCTGGCACGTCGGCACGACTTTGGGCATGCTTGGTAAACACAAAGTTTTTGTTATAAACGCGTTTGACATATTCAAAATGCATTTTTCTTATAAATGCATTTAGAATATATTTTCAAAATGTTGTTTTTATAAATTTGAGTATTTATTAAAATGATAATTTTACTCTTTCTTAAACAATGTCTTATATCTAATTTTATAGATATACCTTCAAATATATATATATATATATAAGTATTTATTTCATAACTGTAAGACCCTGGACCTTCGTGTGTTTGACTTCCTTGTTTTGCGTGTCAAATGGCCATAACGTTCTTGTTGGCTTTTTGTTAGTATGAGAACTCAAACCTTGGTTACTTACCATAATCATTATTGCTGCTTAACATACTAGAAATAAATCTATCATATTTATCTTGGTTCTAGTTCTTTTAGTGGAGTATTGATTGTCTTATAAGATTTTTATACTTTGTATGCATTTTCATGGTAGCTTTGTGTATCGCCTTAGCTTCCTTAACTCTTAACTAAGTCTTAAAGAGTCTTGGTATGATTTCTACATGTTTCTTGGTCATTACTTAAACCATTGGAAGTTTAACTTTGAGGTTGAGACCCTTCTTGCTTGTATTTGAACATTTGGAAATTAGGATGCATGAATGCATTCCTTTGCCTTAGAGACTTGTCCATGATTACTTATGGTTCATGTGAGTTGAATTCTATACCAAGTTTACTAGTTCTTTCATGGTTAACCATCCTTGTTCGTTGACTTGTTAATTGGAAATATAATGACCAACTTATTGCTTCACAGATTCAGTCTTGTTCTTGGTCAAACTTCGGGAAAATTCTGGTACCAATATACTAAATAGAATGGGCTTAAATTTTAGTGTGTGTTACCTACATATGTTAAGTTAATCCCTGTAAATTTTCATAATTTTCCAATGTGTTTAAGTGCCTCAAATAGGCCACGTATTATGGATGTGTCTGTGTTCTGTTTTGAGAATTCAGAATGTTAACATGAACTTGGAGGGACTGTATTTTAATGAATATAAGTCCTAATTGAGAAATTTAAAATTCTAAATTGTAGTTTAAAGAGTCTAGTTTCAGAAACATAAAAAATTACCTCAATCGGAGTTGTGAGTGATTTATGGTAGATTTTACAAGATTGACTGTCCAATAACTACGCAAATGAAAAATCTGTTTTCCAGATTTCGGGATTTTTGTGGTTGCAGCCATTCCCCCTTGCTTCCTTGACCCAAGTCCGACCTTGACTGACCCAAGTCACTTATCTTGACTCACCTTAGACCCATTTCAGCCCTTAGATGAGTTGTTAATCAAAGACCCACATTAATCAACCAATGGGAAGCCTAATAACTCCTTCACTTGGATTGAGAGTTGGTTTACTTCAATTGTGAGATCACTAACCATTCAGCCATTTTCTTCTTCATGGACCATGAGTTCTTGTTGGGTTTGAAGAGAAAGAGGAGACTCAAGAACACTCCACCTTCATTGATCGATTGCCGGAGCTCCGGTGACCCGATCGGACTTCCGAGACCGCCCTTTCGAAGCTCTTACTCCCCTCTACGTTTATCCTTGATTTATTTCTTCATGCATCCATTAATAAGGCTTAAGGTACGTTTTCAAACCCATAAAATTTGTAGGTTCAATATTAAGGCATACTCCCTTCATAAATAGTTGTTGTATGCATGATTAGGAAGACTTTTTGTGAAGTAGAAATCTTCATTTCAACAAGATAGAAATCTGAAAATTTGAGGCTGTCATGTTAACTTATTAATTTGGATTTAGTTCAAGCATGAATGTTGTCCTAAATATGCCTAGGAGTAGTTCTTGTGAAGGAATTAATTACATTTGCAAGATGTTGAGAAATTGTCATTTTTAGGTTTGAAATCTGAATTTATTGGGGCTGCCCTATAAGTTAATAATTTGGACTTGAGTAAAGCATGAATAATGTCCCAAATGTGTTTAGAAACAACTCTCGTGAAGGAAGTAATTGCAATTGACGGCCGTAGAGAAAGTTCTATGCTAGGGTTTCAAATTCTAGAATTTGAGTCATCGATAGACTAAGGTCATGTTTGGCTTGGTATTGTTGTCCTAATTGATTTATAAAAATGGTTTAAAAAGGATTGTAAGACTTGTAGGAATGTGACCTACCCATGTTTTGGATCCTATGGATTTGGGGTTATTGATGTGGGAACTCTGACTCACTAGAGTCGTCATGTATGTGTGAATGCACCCTAACTTGGTTAAGGACTTGATTGGGAATCTTGGGATCATCTCGGGGAATCGAGATGGTGAATATAGAATCTCCTATAGAATGAATTTTGATATCAAAGCATGCTAGTGTTGCCTTGACCTTGCGAAATAGTATTACACAAACATCTTTAGAACCTAGACTACAACCCATGGGTCTTATCATGTGAGTGTACTACTTGGTACTTTAACTTAGAAAACCTCAACGAGGTCTCATAGTATTGCAATATAAGTTAGCGTATGGCTTCAAGGACTTGACTGTGGCAATAGTGGTTTATGACTATTACATAAAACTTAATGGATTTGAGATTTTGGGATGAAATACTATCCTAAAGAGAAAGACTCTAAGGATATAATCTTGTTATTTGGTGAGCCTAGACAATCTAGGTAAACCTTGAGAATTATATAAATTGTGATTTGATATTCTTACTTATTTATTGAATATGACTTAATAAGCATAATTTTCATTTTCGACTTGAAGTATATATTACTTTTGATTACCTTGTGGTTTTATCGGCATTATATGACTTATGAAGCATATTTCATATCTTGGCTCAAAGCATGATTTATTCTTGAATGTCTTAATGACCTATTGAAAGTTGATTAGTGTACATGTATTGAACTTAGATTTCACTAATAGGTGGAATGGCGAACTTGTTGAAATAGGGGTTTTCAATGTAATAAGGACCTAGATATATGTGAACTGTGAACATGGAAAAGGGATAGAAATGCATATAGCATTTGTATTCTATTTGGGAATAATTGTAGCGAAGACTCAACGAGTCGAATTAAGGAACGATTGGACCTTACTAGGATCGTGGTGAGATCCTTTGACACTAGAAATCCATTGGACTAGATTACTAGCTTTTGGAACTTTGAATAGAATTGAGTAGACGACTTGACACTTATACTTGAGACTCAATCGAGCTCCTTTTGTAATCTATATGATTAATCGTGAACATGTCGTGAATAACATGCCCTTGTCTTGAGCGAGTTCGCTCTTGTCGAGCTCGCTTCCTACTTGATTTTATGAGTAAACATCTACTTGACATGGACGAGTTTGCTCTTGTCGAGCTCGTTCTCTACTTGATTTTAGTGCCACGTAAATATCTACTTGTCATTCCATTAGTCCAGCTGGCATACTTGTCTTGTCTCGATGGTAACGATGCATCGCCATCACGAATTGTTGAGATTCGTGGTAGTGATGGTCGCCGACCATCATCATGCACCCACCCTCCACTATTTGATCACAGTGGAGAAGAGTACCTTGTCGTAACCATTAGGGCGCTTGGAATAATACTATCATGCTTAGTCGATGTATCACTCACGTGCATCCGACAACCCACAATCGTGATAACCATTTTCATTTCAGGATCTACGTTGCGGCAGCGGCTCTATAACATATCCTCCTGTTATGTGATTTATTTCAAGCACTTATGTGACAACAAAGTGTTAATTGAGACATGGGATCGAAAGTGACCATGTTTATCTTGATTGCGCATGATTGAATTTCATGGTGTGTATATCTGTAGGTATACATACTTATACTTGATAATTCTATGACTTGATATACATATATGTGAATATACATGCTCATACTTGCTAGTTTCATGAATGACTTGACATGTATATAAAAAGTTATACATACTTACATGTAATGCTTTCATGAGAATTACTTTCTAATTCATTTGGTTTGTGTTGAACAGGGAATTCCACCCTAGTTCGTTTGGACAGTTTAGTAAGTGATAAGGAGAGATTTCTTGTAAAGTATACGGCACGTCTTCACGAGTTTCGTCGTTGTAATGCGATGTTACTGTTATTATAACAATGTTTCATATTATGTTATATTGTTTAGTAGTAACGTACTGAGTCATTATGACTCATCCCGTACTTTGTTTTCTAGTTGCAGTAACATGTCCACCACGTTGAGGCCGCGTAGATCGTGATTGTAGCGGATAGCAACCGATCGATGGCTCGAGCTTAGTTCGTGCGATCGTGTGTTCGTGTGTTCGCAATTGTAGCAGTCGACATTCCCGAGTAGTAGCTTGTGGATTCCTATCTCATCTAGAATCATTGATTTGTCTATTGTACTGTACTATTCTTGTGAGCTCGTTGTATTGTAAAGTTATTTAGACTTTACAGTCGGGTAGAACACTTGGGTTTTGATTTGGTTCATCTTTGGGCCGACGTTTTGTGTCGTGCCGTTATTCGAAGTCTTAGTTTTATATTCAGTTGTCTCCCGGGCATGCAATAGCTTTGGGGGCTTTTCTTTATTCTAGTTGTTTTCATTGTTGGTTAACCCCTGTATGCTTTAGCCGTGGGTAATTGTTATATCAGGTTAGTTCGTTGTTGAAACGCCGGCCTGGAGTGCCAATGGTTTGTTCCGCGTCTGCAATGTTGCGGCACCCAAGTTTTGTACTTTCTCCTCTCGAGACAATAGTCTCTCTTGGTTTCTTTAGTGTTGATTTCGACTTTATTAGCTCGGGTCTTCACTCTATTAACGCTTCCGCACCTTCGATTTTTGTTGACTCGTATTTTTGTACATTCTTGTTTAGCGTTGGATAACTCTATTGTTTGACTCGCACTACTAATTTGCAAGTGCTTGTCCCCTTCTTGCCTTGTCCTTGCGGCGTGACCTTGGGATTTTGTTCCGGAATCTGGGTCGGGTCGTCACAGTAACACTAATATATATTTAAATTAAAATACCAAGTATACTTTTAAAAATATATAAACAGAGTTATTTAGTCCAAAATACATATTTAAAATAAAGATGAAGTAAATTTTTCAATAATTCCAACCAAAATTAAAGAAGAGTTGTCCAAATTAATAATATATCAAATCAAATCCAATAAGAACTATTACAAATAGATTCCAACAAGGATTGTCGAAAAGCATCCATCATATGATTTTCTTCCCTATAATTGCTCGATTCAGGGACTTCAGGCTCTCCATCTGAATTGTGATTTACATCTTGCTCATCATCGCTATCCTCATTATAATCACATGGACAATATTTTTCATAGCGACGAAACATTTTATCATAAAGGCGTGTCTCACGTCGAATGAAATTGTGTATTGTCATGATTGCAACCACAATTAGCACTTGTGTCTTGAAAAGGAATGCTTACATAACCTTCAAAATTTTAAATCTTGTCTTCCAAACACCAAAAGATCTTTCAATAACACTTCTTAAAGAGGAGTGTGCTTTGTTAAATCTTTTTTTTCCTATTCCTTGGATGTTGAGATGTTCTTGAACCCCTTTGAAAGTCAGGTAGGTGACCTCACATTTTTATAAGGTGCAAGAAAACCTTTTGTATTTGAGTATCCACTATCGACAAGGTAGTATTTTCCTACAAATCTAGCATTAAACACCAATATTTACTTGAAAACATGCAACTAACTAATATTGTAGAAACAATAAAATACCATCAGGAAGATTTTGAAACTTTAGCTCTTTTCTTACTCTAGTAAGCTCAAAGATGCGAAAATCATGAGCGATCTCTTCCCAGCCAGACCAAACATATGTGAAGCACATATCAAAATCGCACACCGCCAAAATATTTTATGTGGCATATCATTTTCTCCCTATGTATGCAGTTGTGTTTTCTTTATGTGGTACAGCACGCACGTGAGTTCCATCAATTGCGTCTATACAATTCTGAATAATAATTGATCTAATTACTTCGAATATTTTGAAAAAAAAATTGCAGCAGCGTTTTGATAGCCGCGTTTTCAATTCCCGCTACCAATTATGGCGTTTAGAAACGCCCCCTAATTTCTAAAACGCTCCGTTTAAAAACGGGACATTGAGACAATTTTTATGAAAATGCTCAGTGTTTTTGTCAAAAATGTGATATCAAACGGAGCCTTTATTGAAGTACGGAGAAGTGAGTATGCGAATAGTTTAATATATGCTTATGATTTTATTAGCGTCGAATCAATGTAAACTACACAACAAAATAGAACAAAATCTAAAAATTAAAGAAAAAATACATTTTATTTGTTGCTACGTTTGTGACATCATGTATCATACTTAAATTTATAAGTACATTTCTTTTAAGATCATCTTACTAATCTTAATTATAAATCTCTCTTTCTCATGGGTTAATCCACCAACACACTGGGTCAAATAAAGAAGATTTGTTTTACCAAAAATACTTTTAAGACCGTTACCTAAGTATTTACCTAAATCAATAATATTATCCCAACATTTTTAGATTTTTGAAATGTATAAATTTTTCTAGACAAACAAACTATTTTCAAATGAAAATTTGATAAATTCATCTCTTTTTAAGATAACACTTTTACCATTTTACGTTTACTTTCATCTTTTCTTATTCTTTTCTTCTTCTTATTCTTTTTTTTCTTCTTTTCTATTTTTTTCTTCTTTTTTTCTTTTCTTTTTTTCTTTTTACTTACAAAATTCTTACCTTTCCCGCCGATTTTTATGGCTTTTCTGTTTATCTTGCGGTTGACCTGCTGGGGATATGATTTTTCCTTGCTCCTGGATGGATGGCCGCCACATATGGTTAACAAAATTACCTTTGTTAACTTTCCGTTAAGTCTTAGGGGCCACTTTGTAATCTTGGAATTTCAAGGACTTAAGTGTTGAACTTGAGTTGCCTGGAGGGGGAAAAGTGAAAATTTCACTTTTTCCTTCTTTCTTCTACAGGGATGAAGGCATAAGCCTTCATTTCTCTCTTTCTCCTCTGCTTCAGCTTTCCTACATAGCCGACGGAGCAGCATAATTTTTTCTATTTATTTCATTTCTTCTCCTTTTCTCAGTTTTCTTCCACCAAAGTGCTTGTTTTTCCAAATAGATGGCTTCTTCTTCGAGATCTAGGAAGGAAAAAGCGTCAATGCACCCAGATTCGGGTGAAAAGAGGAAGGAACTTCCTCCTTTGACCCGGAATCACGTTGAATATTTCTACTCAAAAGATGACTGGGGCAATTTGGTCCGCGATTGACACAAACATATCTCGAATCTTCAGAATCCCGATGTAAGTATACTCTTTCACCAACCCATTTGGTTATTTTTCAGATCTGCTCGATTCCTGCACTTCTTTGGACTTTTGGAGTATATATATACTACTCCGGACCTATATATAAGCAAAAAATACCAAATTTTGGTGGACCTAAATATAAGCAAAAATCATCATATTAAACTCTACTCACAACTTCCAAGAAGTTTGGTACCAAAAATACCCCTTATTAATTCTTTTGTTTTTCAAGATGTGTGCACATTCCCTATACACAAAGAGCCACTAATTATAAAATGAGCCATAATGAATTGATGACAATGAGTTAATATTGCATTAATTGTCATCAGTTTTGAGTGGGATACTTAATGGTATTTTAGTAAGTATACTTTTATTTTATATAAAATCAAGACAATTTAACCAATTTAACTTACTTTCTTAATCTGTGTGAAATCGATTATTTTTACTTATATATAGGTCCGGAGGGAGTACCTCTTTTAATGCTTATGCATGCAATTTATGAGCTAAAATGATGCAATTTTTGTAATAATGCATGAAATTTATGCAATTTATTTTTTTTACGATGCACAATTGAACTAGTTGTCATTATTTGACCCTACTATGCATTGTTTATGCAATTAATGCAAATGAGGCTGTATGATGCATGTTCTATGCCTAAAAATATTTTTACATGGTATATGCCTATGAGACGGACTTTTCGGAACATAATGCAGATTTTTCTGGGCATATTTTCGGACGCATTTTCGGATACATATAGGACAAAACAGATATATTTTATGCACCATAATTCACTTTTCATGCATGCCTACGCTGCAAGGATACAATAAATTCCATGAAAATATTTTATTTTCATGATTGGTGGCATTTTATTATCTTTTTCGCTCATGCTATAATGCAACTTATTGGACTATAAATGCAAATGATGGATGCATATATCATTTATTTGATGCAGATGCAATGCCTAAAAATTTATAGGATGCTTTACTAATATGATGCATGGATACACCTATTTTATCATGTATGCGAAAATGCAAAATGCAGCATATATTTTTAAATGCAAACATACACTTTTATGATGCCTAAAATGCCAAAATACATATTTAGATGCAAAGAGATGCATTTTATATTTATTTTTTATTTATTTATTTATTTATATTTTTTAGCAAAGATATTTTTTTACTTATAAGCAAAGATTTTTTTATTATTATTATTTTATTATTTATTTTTACAGTAACGATTGATGTACATTTTATTTACACAAGAATGCAAATGAAAATTCTTAAATACATGATAAAATACAAAATGCATGAATGAAAGGCATGCATTTATTTATTTTGTTGTTTTTTTTATATATCTACAAGAACACATACTTTATATTTATTTATATATATACATACATTAAAAAAATTGTCTAATGTACCGATTATGCAAGAAAAAAGGGTTTATGAGAATCTTACCTTTCCTTTATCCCTTTTTTTTTCAGGAGCGCGTCATCTTGACTCGGGTTCG
>CM028378.1:38152444-38211507 GCA_013146195.2 Codonopsis lanceolata | reverse complement strand
GTGTGTTCTAGTATAAAAATCCGGTGGCTTAGGGGTTAAAAACATCAGAGCTTTCAATAGAGCTTTGTTGGGTAAATGGTTGTGGAATTCTTGATCGATAAGGGCAGCTGTGGAGGAGATTGGTGGTGAGAGTATGGGGAAGGAAATCATCTTTGGTTTCCTAAGGATGTTTCCTTGTCGTAGGGTGGGAGTTTGGAAAGGAATCAGGAAGGGTGGGGCGCTTTCGCTAGAAATATCTCTTTTTAAAGTAGGAGATGGATCTTGATTCGGATTTTGGTTGGATAGGTGGTGTGGTCCCGTGGAGCTATGGAGCCTTTCTAGTCTTATTAGCAATGTGGTGACAAAGAAGTTACGATTAGTGATATTATTTCGCTCGAAGGAGGTTCGTTAGTTGGAATCCGGTTTTTAGAAGGTTTCTTGAGGATTGGGAAGTGCGAGTTTCCTCGACTCTCGGAGTTGCTTTATTCTCAGCACGGATAGGAGTTGTGTTGACAAGGTCATCGGGATAGGGCTAAAAACAAAATGTTCTCAGTTAAGTCTTACTACTTTGGTTCGATTTTGGGGGAAGGGGTGCATTTCCTGAAAGCTATTTGGAAGTCTAAAGCTCGGCTAGAGTTGCTTTCTTTATTTGGGAAGCGGTGAGCGAAGCCATTCTTCTGAGGATAATCTTAGGAGGCGGGAAGGTGGTAGTGAGCTGGTGTTATATGTGCAAATGTAATGGTGAGAGTCTTGATCATCTTTGCTTATTTGTCAGTATGAAGTGCCTTGTGGGACTACATTTTTCACATTTTTAACTTGTCTTGGGCCATGCGAATCCATTAAGGATCTCTTCCTTTGTTGGTCCTTGCGAGAGGAAAGCGGAGGATTTTATTTGGCGGACTATTCCTTTGGGAGTATCTTTGGGTGATTTGGAAAGAAAGGAATAGGAGAGTTTTTGATAACGTGGAAAGGTGGTTGTCGTTCTGAAGATTGAGGCTGCTTTCTTTGTTTTTGGTGTAGTGATGGTGTTAGATTAGAGGTCAATTCTTTTCGACTTTGTAGTGAATTTTTATGTCTGGCATGGTGTGGAGTTTTCCTCACAGTAATATAATTGCGGCTCCTTTTTTTTGCCGCTTTTGATTTTTTAATATACCTTACTTATCAAAAAAAAAAAAAGAAAGAGATCTCAAACTGCGAGTTGGAGGAATTCCCTATCACTTTGCCAGATAGTGGTAGAGATGCAGGAAGGTCCACCGACTCAGGGGCACGAAGAAATAGTGCGTGACCAAGTATCTTTAAGCTTCTCTAAAGACCCTTCCTCGTTATCAAAAGCCTCTATTCCTTTCCTTCTAAATGACCCAACAAGCCGCTTGATGGAGTAACCTCCCATAAAGAATTTTTCCTGCTTCTTTTGTATAGAGACCGGCTCAAGAATAAATCCAAAACTGATCTAGGCATAGCCCACACAATTCCAAACAGGCCAAAAATCCAATTCCATAAATCCGTCGCCATGGGGCAATGAATCAGCAAACGATCCACACTTTCATCGCTCCTTTTACACATATAACACCAGTTAACATAGATCTTGCGCCGCTTCCTCATATTATCCCTGGTTAAGATGAATCCATGACAAGCCTCCCAAGCAAAGAAGCCTACACGACGGGAGCTTTAGTCTTCCACAGCAACTTCCAAGGGAAAATGTTGTTTCTTGCATTCAGCAACCGGGAGTAGACGGACTTGACTTAGAACACTCTTCCTCCGTTACCCTCCCACCTAACTGCATCCTCACCATTTCTTCCCACTTGTTGCTTATAAACCATATCGAAGAATTCCACACAAGAATCCATTTCCTAGTCCTGTAAGCATCTACGGAACGTAGGGTTCCAGACCACGGTACCCCCCTGAACTTGAAGAAGAGAGCTTTTTTTTTTTTTTGATAAGTAAATAATATATAAAAAGCATCAAAAGAGGTGATGCGTCCTTTGTACACTAGAAGTATACCCATTCAAACATTAACCAATGTCTATGCTATTTACAAGATCTACAAAAACAGTGTTGGGCCTAGAAAGAGAGTGATCAGTCTCGGAACACCAAAAATGAAGGGTGCGAATCAACAAATTCTTCAATTTCGGGACTGACATTTCCACATTATCGAAAGCCCTATGATTTCTTTCCTTCCAAAGAATCCAACACACTCCCAAAAGAGCTGTCCCCCAAATACGACATCTCCTCTTCCTATACTCCGCATACCAGCTTCTGACGTGATCAATCATCGATCTCGACATGACCCAAGACATCCTGAACATTCCCAACACAAAATTCCAAAGCTCCAAAGCCACTTGGCAATGCAGAAGCAAATGATTAACACTCTCCTCACTATCCTTGCACAAATAGCACCTATTGACAAGAACCATGTTACGTTTCCGCAAATTGTCCCCGGTTAGGATAGCTTCGAGAGTCACTTCCCACATAAAAAAAGCCACTCTCTTAGGGGCATTGATTTGCATCGCTCTCCACACGGAATGAAGATCTACCACGCTTGAGAAGCTTGAGATAATACGAAGTTTATCGAAAAAAGAGGGCCCCCCGTACCTTTCCAAACCACCCCTGCCTATATTACGCTCGCTTGAAGCCTCCCCAAAACTCCGCACATGACTCAATTTCCCTCCGAAAATTCCTTCTGAAAGTGGGATTCTAGCTAGGCTTGCCCTTTACCGAAGATAAGATAGAACTAACTCTACAACCCTTATCCAAGGAGAGCTCGAATAAGATCTGGATCGCTTCCTTCAAACAAGTATCCCCACACCACCTATCTTCCCAAAATCTTACCGAGGCCCCATTACCAACCTCAAAAGCAATGAATCTTTCAAAAGAGTTCCACCCTTTCCTTATTCCATGCCAGACTCCCACCCCGTAAGGAGAAATGACCTCATTAGGGAACCAACAATGAGGCCCTTCTCCATACTTGCAAACCACCACCTGTCTCCAAAATGCCTCCTTATCTGTGAGATACCTCCACAACCATTTTCCCAACAAAGCCTCATTAAATAATTTTAGCCTTCTGATATTCAGACCCCCCTCTTGGACCTTGGAACACACCTTTTCCCAATTCACTAAATGTAACTTGTGCCCATTTGTCTGCCCTTCCCACAAGAAATCCCTTTCCAACTTTTCTAATCTTTGCCTTATTGAGACCGGAATCACAAAGAGCGATAAAAAATAGGTCGGTAAATTAGCAAGAGTGTTCTTGATTAAGACTAATCTCCCCCCCTTGGAAAGAGTTTGACGCTTCCACCACCCGCCTCGCCGAAACGCACGACCACTGGATTCCACAACGCCCTGCTCTTTGACTGAGCACCTATGGGAAGACCAAGGTAATAGATGGGAAGAAAAACAGATTTACACCCAAAGAATGCTGCCAGATCCCCAACATTTTCCACTGCCCCTACTGGAATAATTTCACTCTTAGAGATGTTAACGCGTAGGCCTGAAACTGTTTGAAAGAATAATAATACCAATCAAAGATACCCCAACAGAGCCTTATCTGCATCACAATAAACTAAGGTGTCATCTGCGAAAAGAAGATGGGATACCGTCACCACCCTCTCCCCTCTCCTCCCCACCTGAAATCCACTAATAAAACCTTCCAGCACAGCTCTCTCTATCAACCTGCTAAGGGCCTCCATAACTACGATAAACAAAAACGGGGACAAAGGGTCACCTTGATGCAGACCCCTCGAGCTAGAGAAAAATCCCGATGGTTCCCCATTCACCAAGACAGAGAAGCGGACCGTAGAAATACAGAATCTAACCCATTGAATCCACTTGATACCAAAACCCATCCTTTCCAACATATATAGCAAAAAGTCCTAGTTCACATTATCATAAGCTTTCTCTATATCCAACTTACACAACCACCCCTGACTCCGCTTCAACCCTGTCATCCACCACTTCATTGGCAATAAAAGACGCATCCAAAATCTGTCTATCCTTCACAAAAGCATGCTGCGACACCGAGATTATTCTACCCATAACCCTCTTCATTCGTTGGGCTAACACTTTGGAAATCAACTTGTAGATGCCACCAACTAGACTGATCGGTCGAAAATCTTTCAAGTCTATAGCACCACTCTTTTTCGGAATCAAAGCTATGAAAGCGACATTAAGGCTTTTCTCAAATCTCATCCTGGAGTGAAAGAACTGAAACACCTCCATAACATCCCCTTTAATCACCTCCCAGCAATGCTGAAAAAAAGCCATAGAAAACCCATCCGGCCCAGGGGCTTTATCTCCCTCCATCTTACGAAGCACAGTTGCCACTTCCTCAATCGAAAAGGGGCACTCCAAGGCTGCTGAATCATCAATGCTGATTCTGTCAAAAGCCACCCCATCCAAATTTGGTCTCCAACCTCCACTCTCTTCAAACTGGCGCCTAAAAAAATTCATGATGCCAACCCTAATCTCTGCCTCATCCTCTAGCTGCACGCCTTCGATCTGGACAGACCTAATTTTTTTTGCTGCTCCACGCATCTTTGCCATTTTGTGAAAGAACTTGGTGTTGCTATCCCCCTCATTTAACCACTGAACCCACGACTTTTGACGCTAACAAATCTCTTCGCGAATAAGAAGGCTCTTCAATTCCTGATTAAGCTGCACCCTAAGGGATTCTGGAAACAATCCTTATAAGTAGCCAAATTATGCATATCTGGAAACAGTCTCCATAACTCCACCTCCCCACACCATCTATCTTTCCAAAAACGGATAGTAGATCCATTCCCTATTTCAAAAGAGATGTGTCTCACAAAAGCTTCCTAACCTTTACGAATCCCTTTCCAAACTCCCATCCCATATGCTGCTGAAATACTGTTCGGGGTCCATATATTTACACCTTCCCCATATCTGCAACCTACCACTTTCCTCCACAACCCTACACGATAAGTCATGTACCTCCATAACCACTTAGCAAGCAAGGAAGAATTGAAGACTCTTAGATTCTTGATCCCTAATCCACCATCTCTCCAGTTAGCCCGAACCTTGTCTCATTTAACAAGATGATGCTTGCGCTCCTCACCCGAACCTTCCCACAAAAAGTCTCTTTCCAATCTTTCAAGGCTGTCACAAACTGAAGAAGGCATCACTAAGAGGGACATGAAATAAGTAGGGAGGCTGGACAGAGTACTTTTGACTAGAGTGAGCCGCCCTGCTTTCGAAAGAAACTGCTTTTTCCAACCTGCCAAACATCTTTCAAATCTTTCTAGGACTGTGTTCCAGGTGTTTTTATTTTTAAAAGGAGCTCCAAGGGGCAGGTCCAAATAAGAAGAAGGAAGTTGAGCAGTTTTGCATCCAAACCAAGAAGCTAAAAAATCTATGTTCTCCACCCCCAACCGGAATAATTTCACTCTTAGCTATATTAACCCGAAGACCTGACACCATCTCGAAGAACGCCAATAAGAGGCGAAGGTAGCCTAACTGAGTAGCCTTAGCATCACATAAAACCAAAGTATCATCTGCAAAAAGAATATGGGAAACCAAGACCACCTCATCTCCTCCCCTCCCCACCTCAAACCCTCGAATAAAACCCCCTGAAACTGCCTTATCCATAAGTTTACTCAAAGCCTCCATTACAATATTGAAGAGGAATGGAGATAGAGGGTCTCCTTGGCGTAATCCCCTCGAACTGTAAAAGAATCCGGCGGGTTCTCCATTAATCAACACTGAGAAGCGAGCCATAGAGATGCAAAAGTATATCCATTTTTTCCACTTCTCCCCAAAACCCATTCTACCCATCAAGTACATAAGGAAATCCCAATTAACATGATCGTAAGCCTTCTCTATGTCCAGCTTACACAAAAGCCCCGGGTAGCCACTATTGAGTCTGGCATCAAGAGCTTCATTCGCAATGAAAGAACATCAACAATCTGCCTCCCTCCTATAAATGCATGTTGAGATTCCGATATAATCTTAAATAACACCTTCCTCAAACGTAGAGCAAGAACCTTGGCCAGCAATTTGTAAATGCTGCCTACTAAGCTGATAGGCCTGAAATCGCGCAGATCAGTTGCTCCTTTTTTCTTCGGAATCAGGGCTATGAACGAAGTGTTGAAGCTTTTCTCGAATCCCTTATTAACATAGAAATGCTGAAAAACCTCCATAACCTCTGATTTAATTACCTCCCAGCAGCCAGAAATAAATGCCATTGTGAATCCATCCGGGCCCGGGGCTTTGTCCCCGCTCAAACTGCCCGGGGCTGCCACCACTTCCTCTTCAGAGAAACCATCTTCCAAAAGCCGACTATCCTCCTGTTCTAACACTTTAAAAGAGACACCATCAAGATTTGGCCGCCACTCTCCTTGATCCTCAAAGAGTCCAGAATAGAAATCTACTACACCTTGCTTTATATCATTTTTGTCAACTAGCAATGATTCTTCAACCGTGATGTTTTTGATATGGTTTGCAGATTTATGCAAGCTTGCCGTTCTGTGAAAGAACTTAGTATTTCGATCACCTTCTTTGAGCCACTGAACTCGGGACTTTTGTCTCCAGCTGATTTCTTCACTTAGAAGAAGGCTCCCTAATTCTCTCCTAAGAGCAGACCGGCGTAACTCTTCAATGTCATTCAGACCATACGAGCCTGCTTTCAAATCCAACGCACTTATCTCTGCCATCACTTCCTTAATCTTGACTTCCAGTCTTCCAAAAACCTCTCAATTCCATATCTTTAAATCTTCCTTGAGCAGTTTCAGTTTTCTAGCCAAAATGAAGCAGGGATTACTAGCCACAATATACGAGTCCCACTTTAATTTAACCCATTCAACAAATCCCGGAGCCTTCAACCACATATTCTCGAATTTGAAGGGGGATTTTCCTTTCGATATCCCATTGCATTCTAGCATCAGAGGGACATGGTCCGACACCACTCTAGGGAGACTAATCTGTGAGGAACTGCTGAAAATGGTAACCCGCCCGAGGAAGATAGAAATCTGTCTATCCGGAGAAAACTGATTCTGTCTCCATCTCTAAACCAAGTGAATTCTCCTCCCAATAATGGAAAATCCACCAACTCCATCTCATTAATAAAATCATTGAACTCCTGCATTGCTCGAGAGAAACCACTAGAGCCTGATCTTTCTTGAGGAAAGCGAACTACATTGAAGTCACCCCCTAAGCACCACAGAGCATTCCATTTCGATCTGATGTGCTTCAATTCCTCCCACAAACCACCACGCTCATTAACGGAACATGGACCATATACTCCCGAAAAAACCCACTCTTTATCTGAGTCAACCATTTTTAGTAAGCAAGAGACTGAATATACCCCACACTCTACCGCCAACTTTGTCACCACCCTTCTATCCCACATAATTAGAATACCACCTGCTGACCCATTCGACCCTAAGAAATTCCACCATCTGTCACCTCCAATGCTATTTCTATCGATACTTCCCATTTTTGTTTCTTGCAAACACACCACATGAGGCTTCCATCTCCTTAAAGCAGCCTTTACTATCATCCTCTTTTCTCGATTATTAAGACCCCACACATTCCATGAAACAATGCGTAACTCCATGATAACCTTATACAGATAAGTTCCTGTTCCTCCTCCCCTCACCCACGACCCTCCCTGGAATATCAAAATTGAGACTACAACATAGCTGCTTCCAACTCATGTTTTCCCCTAGCTCTTGTCTTGTTCGAATTCTTATTGTTGTTGTCTTTGTCGACCTCCATTTCTTCTCTATATCCAAGAGAAGCTCCATAATCTTATCTTCAAAGCCCGAACAGGACACCCCCAGGTACTGCCCAAACCCCTTAGCTCTCCTACTAGCCCACAGGGAAATGTCCTGTGTTGCCTCCAAATGGGAAATGAGTTCAATTCCTTCCAACTCCTCCGGATGGACCACAGCAAGAGGAGTGCAAACAATCGGCTCGGATAGCGAATCCTCCGGCTTACCTCATCTGCAAAGAAGGCCCCACTTCCCTGTCTCTGTCGGAAGCCCCTTCGCATTGAACTTGGTGACTCCAACCTCGTCACCATGCCTCTGGGAAATTACCTCTGGACAAATTGCGACGGAGGACCGGTGCATCTCTCGAGCCGACAACCTCATCTCTCCCTTCAATAATCGGGTTGTGAGCCAACGGCTCCACTTCCTCTTCTGCCTCAATGAATGTACCAATATGCCTGCAACTCAGCCACACCGCCCAACTCGAGAGATAGTCGTAATAGGGGTGCAGTGAATAGGTTCCTTCCTCAAGCCTTTCCCTAATGTCTCAGCCCCAAGCACACACAGGCAACGACTGTGATTCTGCGAAATCTCCTCGAGCCCACAATCAAAACACCGAGTCGGACTAGCCTCCCTTAAACCATCACGCCCTCTTGCTTTTTCCTACTAGACTCCGACTGCTGCGTGCTTGCGAACTTCGGCGACCACTCGCCATCCCAAAGATTCGAAATTATCCCGATTCTCGCCCTAGAGCTCGACAAACTATAGGATGCGTTGACTCCCATGTCTCTGTCACGAAGACAATCGGGTCTACCTTCGCACCCGACCCCTCTCCATTACCCATATTGCGCAAAGAAATTTCAGTGATATTGGACTTAAACGGCCCAGAGACAATGCCCATCAGTGACTTCCTTCTCCCCGGGCCTTTTTCATCTTTGATTTAATAGGGCCCATAGCCTTACCCCGACCACTTCTAAGAAATGGGCCTCTACTAGACCCATCCCCTTGGAATAAAGCCCGTGTCTACCACCGTTATTCGATACCTTGCCCTTTACGTAAGAACCCTTTCCTTCGAAGTCTGCGACGCTTTGACCACGGGATTTAAAATTTGAATTTGAAAACCTTTGATCCTCGGACTAGGTCCCCGCCATACTCTACCTTGTACCTCCCTATCCCACCCCCCGCTTATAGCTCGTGTGAGTTCCACCCTCCTTCTCCAAATTCGCTTCCTCAACCAAGCAACGAACTCCTACCTACCCCGCTCCGCCCCTTAGCATCATCAAGCTTCGACCAAACAGAATAACGAAGACACTATTACCCACACTAATTCGCACCGAGGATGGCAACTTCTCCTTTAATCTAACCAAAATTCTTGCCCATCTCACCTCTCTTTTCCTCCGTAGGAACATCGACATTCACAAAACCACCGCATAAATCTCCAATTTTCACAAAAACCGAATTGCTCCACGATGAAGAGGGAGCCCCCAAACCCTAACCCACACTTCCTCCAAATTTATGCCCTACCCGCCTCTTCCCGAAAACATGAGACCTCCTTCGCCAAAACTCCAAATGCAAAGGCCTCCCATTCACCACCCATTTCTTGAAGTTGATAATACAAGCCTCTTTCTTCGACGGAAAGTCATCAAAAAGAATTCCCACCGAGTTCATGGACTTTAACTCCTCCAAAGAAGAAATTTCCAATGAACATCCACCCATCTCGCACTTCCTCCTTAGTTGAAGTGAAATCTTGCTTGCCCCCACACCGCCCACCAAACAAACCAAGGAACGCAATATTACCGAACACGACTCTTCCTCCACCTCAAAATCACGGCCCTACACCACTTCCTTTCGAAAACACATGTTCGAGAACGGGCCAAGAAGAGATGTCTGCTTCTTTGAAAGACTTACTAAAGAACACCATGTTCCTTGGTATTAAGAACTCCAAGCAAAACGACGAAGCTTTTCAACCACCCAAACCCAACCCGACTCACTGCATTCTCGTGGATGCAAATATGCCCCGGCCTCCTCGAACCTCTCACCAGACTCGATGAAAACTCCTGCAAAGATTCTTTTCCTTGGCGACAATAAATTCTCTCTTCGCCCTTGCCACTTCTTCCACCGATAGCGTTGAGAGGTTGAAAATCGCTAAACCATTCACACAATCTATCGAACTCAAAATGGGAGAGAACAATGTCGTGAGATCTATCTATCTCTGCTCCTCTCCACTATCTTGAACACCACCGATCCTTAGACGTGTAATTTGAAAACATCAAAAGTCTTCCTCCCACACTGAAAATAGTTATATCACTATTTGAGGAAATTCCTGAATATCGACCATTTTTTTTACAATCCAAGATAACTAAAAACTTAAAGATCGACCTCTAAATCATAAGCACCCCAAATAAGGATAAGACGGAAATGAACAATATCTAGAGATAAGTCAAAGTCGAAACCAACCACTAAGCCGCAATCTTCTCCTCAGCGACCATCGAGACATTGACGAAATTCAAGCGAAAACCACGCACGCATGTGGACTCTACGGCGACTACCGGCGGCGAAAGGACGAACAGTCGCCCTAGTCTTGTCGAGCTACTGTGGGTGCGTCTCGCCACTTGGATAGGGGTGCGCAGACGCAGGATCGGTGACATCCATGCTCGCTCCACCCTCCCTTTCTAGGGAGGACAAAATCAAAAGTGCGAGAGAGAGTCTTTCTGAATAACGCGCGTTGGAATGCGCCTCGGTTGCCTTTAGTGGATTTTGATCCAATATGGAGCTTTGGTTTTCTATGTCAAGTTATCCCTTTTTAGGGGATACCAGATATAGAATGCATCACCCTTCTATTCCCATTCTCCCTTTTTTGGGGAAAACGTGAAAGTGCAAGGAATGAATGTTGCGCCCCACTATGGATTTTATGAAAATAGCCTTATGGCCTATTTCGGATCACTATGGGTGCTTTGAGTTTTCTACGCCAAGTTATCCCTTGTTTATGGGATACCAGGACATAGGAATACATCACCTCTCCATTCCCATTTTCCTTTTTAGGGGAAAACAAAAAAGTGCAAGGAGAAATGTTGCGAGGCCCCACTGGATCCAAAATGTTTTAGAGTCGCCATCTTTATTTTAAGGAATAAATAAAGCAAAACCAAAAAAAGAAAACCGAGATAATGAAAACGGGTTCGGGAGGCTAAGTTACGAGTTGGGAAGGTGCTAGGCACCAACTCGCCTTTCGGTCTCAAAACGCTTTTGGCTAAAGTATGCTTATTGTTATATTTATTTAACGGATAAATAAAGCATTAACCGCCTACAAATACATCCATCAGGTGTCTACATTATTTACAAACTTGCAACTGTCTCTTTTACAAATTATTACAAATATACTTGAAAATATTTGGACCATAATAATTACATTTAGTACTATTTCCTAACTAAATCCGGGCAGCACAACTGCTTATATATCTACTTGGGCCGGATTGGAAATAATACTTTACAAATGAAAGCTTTAAAATAAAACTTACACTGACAACCTATGGTGTGCTCACTCGTCCTTGGAGAGGAGTCTTTTGTTGTTATGTGTTGTTATGTGTTGTGAAGATTCGTGCAGTGGTCGCTCCGAAAGTTACTTTTGGCCTCGGGATTTGGGGCAGTAACGGTTTGTGTTTGGTTGTTTGTTGGCTTGAGGTAGGTCGAAATCGGGCGAATAACGGCTTTTTTGCCTTTTAAATCGGGCGAGCAACCTGCTCTTCCCACGATTTTTGGACCAGGAAATAGGTGGATACCTAGTCGGGGGCTAAGGCTCACTTCTACCGGTTGGTTTGTGTGTTTGGAAGAGGTTTGACGTGGTTTCGAGGCTTTTTAAGGTGATCTCTCACTATCTCACTTCGCTCTATTTCTCCACAGAACGAGAACGAAGAATTTTTATCGAAGAAAAGGTGTGTCAATGAGGAGCCGGGAGCACAGATTTATAGGTCGATTTGAGGACATCGATTTTAATTTAATTTTCCTCCTTGTGCATCGCGCAGACATCCGCGAGAGAAATTGCACTTTGCGGCAAATGAATGAGAGAATTGGGCGCATCGCAATACAAATTTGGGCGCAACATAAGGAATTGGGCGCCACACCCAATTTTTATGGTGGTGGCGCCTAATTTCAAACTTTTCACTTTTGTGCACTTTGGTCCCTCAGAAGTTCGTCCTTTTGCGCATCCTCGCTTTGTTCTTTTGCACTTTTGACCTCAGAACTTGACATTTGTTAATGTTTTAACAGTCTTGATATTTTATGTCATGTCACATACTGGGTACGAAATTGGGGTGTCTACGGCCTACTCGCACAGACGGTGAACCTCAAACCACGTCGCAACTCCTTCAGCGACTCAAACCCTAGTTATCGCACTGTCGACTCAAACCCTGTTCACGATTGCTATCGTCTTCATAATCTTAAACCCTGTTCACGACATTCAAATCTTTTGACTCAAACCCTGTTCACGATCGCTATCATCTTCATAATCTTACTAGGTCGTTGCACTGTTGAAGGCCCCTTACTTTGGCTCAAACCCTGTTCACTGTTCACTGTAGCTGTCTATCCATTGATAGAAGGCCCCTTACTTTGAGATTTGGTGTTAATACAGGGAATATAGCACCATCAACACTTCGAATTCCTTGCACTACATCTCGTGCATCCGCTAACTGCAATTTGATTAGGTTAAGTTTGACCACATTATATTATTTAGGGACATCCTAACCATTGTCAATTTTCTATTTTAAAACGTTTTTTTATATCAATTATCAAAAAAATTATTTGTAATTGTAAGATTGAAAAAAAATAGACATTGATTTGACACCACTAATGATAAACTGATGGTTACTAAAGAAAAATTACTTAAAGTTAAACACTATTTTATATTCAATATGTGCATTAATATTAGAATATATATTTTTTGTATTTATTTATATATATTTTTCTGTAACATTTTCTAGGGGACATCCTAAATATTGTCTATTTTATATTTTAAAACATTTTTTATATCAATTTTCAAAAAAGTTATTTGTAATTGTGAGATTAAAAAAAGATGGACCTTATTAAAAAAGATGGTCCTTATTGATTTTCTAGGGACATCCTAAACATTGTTTATTTTATATTTATATTTTTGTTTTTATTCATATATTGTTTTTCGTAACATTTTCCGTATGTTTGCCGAACACCCGTAAATGTTTTCTGACATATTTTCAAATGATTTACCAAACACCTGAAAATTAAATCTTTTCATTTTCCGGAAATCATTTTCAGAAATGATTTTCCGTGAAACAAACGGAGCCTAAATAAGAATATGAAGAGGTTTTGGAATCATTTTCCAATCAACCATAATAATGACATTTTATATTTTCAATTTCCAATATAAAAAGGGGCTTATATATAAATTAGAAGTGTTTCTAAATTTGGAAAGTCATTTTTGGTGGGAACTTTCCAAATCTTTTATATATGTATAGATATAGATATTCAATGAAAAGCTGTGACTGAAAGCTTTACTTATTAATTTCAATGACAATTTTTCTCTTTAAGAATTGGATTCATCATTAAAATATATATGTATGATATAGATTTGGTCGAAGATTCAAGAATTGAAAATGGTTCGGTTCGGTTCACGGTTTTTGGTATCGAACCAAACCAAACCAAACCGAACCAAACCACCCTATATATTTTTACTTATTTATTATATAATATATATTATATTACATTTATTAACGATTTTAAACCTTTGATTTACATTATATATATATATATATATATATATATATATATATATATTATTATATTAAACCAAACAAAATCTTGATTATGGAGAACTATTATTTTTCCATTGTTTGTATTTATTTTAGAATTTGTATTCTTTAGTAGATTATTTCCTAATTGGTTAATTCCAAATTAAAATATTATTTTAATTGTTATTTTTAAAGTTAATCACAAATAAAATAAAATTGCCCAAGTAGCTTGGTTTGAGATTTTTAACCAAAAGGGATTTTGATAAACCAAACCAAACCGAACCACTTACACCCCTAGCTAAAAGGGTGGTTGGTGTTTGAAATTGGAAAGAGAAAAAGAAAACAAATTGATAGAGAGAGAGAGGACGATGCTTGGTGCGTAAGTATTTTAAGAAAAAATATAGAAAGTGAACTTTTGTGGTTATTAAAAAAAAAAATAACCGAATGGTTACAATTTTATAAAATAGTACCAACCCACATTCTCAAAAGATATCATGAAAGCTTGTGATAAAATATCCCTTCATTATTAGACGTTTTATTGATAAAGTCTAACCCATTAAACAACTGGAGTGCAACTAGCAAAAATTGGAGCGCTAAAGCTATATTCCCCTCGGCGCCTTCCTTCATTCTCAATTGCTCACAACTCACAAAGACTAGACTTAACTTCATCACACGCGCACACACACTTCCTTCCAAGTTTCCAACTCATTTCTGCATTCAAGGCGCAATCATCACTCGCATATTCGCCTCCATTGTCACCTGAAGCCACCACCAACTCGAACGTCAATATTCAGACCGTCGCCCGGGACAACGACGAACGTAAATGGATAACTCTGGTAACTCACCTGCTTTCGCTAATTTCACAATTTACTTCCCCACACTACTTTAATGGCGGTTTCGTTCCGTCGGCGATGTGTTATATTATTCCATACCATTTTCTAGGGCTTTGTGCCTGTCTGTAATTGACTTGGTGCTGTGTCGAGTAGTTGATTTGTGCCTGTCTGTAATTGAGTTGGTGCTGTGTCGAGTAGTTGATTTGTGCCTGTTTGTTCTTATGTTTTATTTGTGCTGTAATATTGTTGTTGTTATTTTTGGTCAACGTGATTAGTAAACATGTACTTGAGGTCAGACGATAAGCATAGGGGAATTGATTTTTCTATTACTGTGAGGATGATTGTTTAGTTGCTGGAAACTTATAGGAGACTGAATTGAAATTGTGGGGATCTATAAGGAAATCCCTGCATTGTGAGATGCCAATTTTGGTTATTTTATTTTGAATTTTCAGGACATATACATAAGGAGTTTATGTTGATACATTTCCTTGTTGTACCTTTTAGATAAGAACTGTTGATATATTTTTACAAAGGAAAAGGAGAGTACGCAAAACTGATTAACCCGGGATAGAATTGTGACGAAGAAATGACAACTTGTTGTTTACTACGGCTTTGTCAGTTTGCTTTTGTGAATCACACATGCTTTTATAAATTTGTCGGAACATTTTCTGTTGTGGCAGATTTCTTATTGATTAGTGTATTTTCGCCTGTAATCTAATTACGGCTCTGGTTTGAGTACATGCATCAGATAAATAATCCTTCCTGACATTTCTTATAACTTTGTGAATGAGCACCAGTTTTTGATGATTTCTGCTGCCATATTTTGAATGGTTTACTCCAAATAATCAGTCATGCTAAATTTCATGTTTAATATATTGGCTAAATATATATATATATATATATATAGGCCAACGGCCACAGATTCTGCTCGCTATCACAATTGTTGGAAAATGACATTGCTTACTCTTACTTAGGATCTCGGTAAGTGTAAAGAAAAGGAAGAATGAAGAAGAAACATTAATAAATATAAGGTTTAGTAATAGTTTATCACAAATGATTTCCATGCTATGTAATATTGACTTTTTTGCAGAAGTACGAGTGTTTTGATGTATACTCATTACGGGTGTGTCTGGCAACGTGATTTAGTGACTTGATTTCGAGGTTTTGGGTTTTCTTTAGCAATGATTAAAAAAAAAGTAAGAGAGATATAGAAAAAGCTATTGGGACCAAAGAGAGAGAAAATCCAAAATCACAAAACCAAGTAACTAAATTGCCAAGGATAATAGAGACGAAACTTTTATCTTCTTTTTTACCCTTCCTTGAGATTCAAACAGAGTGTTACGTTGAGATGCTACTTTAGGATGCATGATAACATTCTTTATTCTTTAATATCTCATTTATTTACTTCTTGAATGCTTGTGCTGCACTTTTATATGTTATTTTGAGTTCGTTAAATCAAAATTAATGTTTCCAATAGTAGCTGCTAGCCATGCCCACTAAAACTGTTTCTTATATTGCACAGGGAGTCAGCAAGACATGATGGTCCCTCCAGTAGAAGGTGTGGCTGGAGGTGGGACATCATATGGATGGAGTGATGGTAGCTTACCCAATCCAAGCACACTAAGGGGGATGATTGATCCCACTAGAGTTCCATCTGCAGAGTTAGTGCATGTGTGGTGTATGCCAAGCACTGCAAATGTTGGAACTCAAGAAATGCCTCGACCCTTGGAGCCAGTAAGTCTGTATATACTATGTTTTCAGTATTTTGTAAGTGCAGCTGAAATCCTACTTGAACTTGCAGCGGATCATTGTTGGATCGGCTGCAGCATGCACGTTGACTTCTTAGAGAGTTACTTTGGGTTGTGCATAACATGTAGCCACATGCTTGCTTCTCCAGCTGGTGATTCAAAGCAGGCATAAATGCACAAATTTTTATACACACGATGTCTTCATTGTTGGCATATCTTCTTGATCAATTGTTGATGCAAACTTTATTTACTTACATGCATAAGTGAGAATGGCGGTGAGTCGGTGACACGATTAATATGCTGGCACTACCCTTGAGTGTTTTCGTAAAACATTTCCATTCCAATTTCTTTAGTGATGCTCAGAATATAACTTGAATGACTATTGCTCTAATGTATAGCCAAATTGTAAGAGAACGTATTAGTGAGTGTAAATGTGTAATCATGCAAGAGCATTTGAGGTCTCCAAGTAAGCCAGTGTTCTTTGCCTTGAAAGTGAACTATTTTCACAAAGTTATCTGGTCTTTTATGTGGCTTCTTTCTCCACTCCTTGCACAGTTGCATTCTGTATTAAACCTAGTATAGTTAGAGAATGTTTTATGTGCTGTGTCATTTCAGAAGTGTGGATAATTACTTGTTTAAATGGGTTGGCATGAATCTTTCATTGTTTTCTTTGTGCTGTTGGCGTCATCCTTCTGTTCATCGACATTGGCATAACATGTCCTAAGTGTTGGACTGCGGCTCCATCCAAATTATCATAGAATAATTTGCCTTGTAAAATGTAATTTTAACCTTTGCAGGAAACAAAGAAGTATGAGCAGCTATTTACTTATTAATTATTTTTTGTTGCACATAGACCTTTGGTTTCTGAAATACTGTTTACCTTGAAGATATCACTTCTGGCGGCCAGGAACGAGAGAGAAAATGTTCAAATTGCCTTGCGTCCAAAAGTTTCTTGGGCCAGATCCAGTATTGCAGGGGCTGTACAAATTCAGTGTTCTGATCTGTGCTCAACTTCTGGTGATAGGTTAGTTTCATGTTATTGACAGTGCTGCATCCCTGCATTCAAGTTAATATTGCTGCTGATGTTGGACATGAGCAGGTTAGTAGCTGGCCAATTTGTGACATTACGGCGTGTGGTCCCTGTCTTAGGTGTTCCAGATGCACTCGTACCGTTTGATCAGCCAATCCCACAGATAAACTTATTTCCTGGGTAATGATTATGTGGATGACTGGATGCACCAATTTAACTTTATTTTGTATTGTGCTTTGATTCGACATGGCTTTTAATTGTTGGTGACTGAAGTGATTCTTTCTCTTCAGTGAAACAACTGCAGTTTGGATTTCCATTGATGTTCCAAGCTCACAAGCCCCTGGTCAATATGAGGGAGAGCTTATCATTACTGCTGTCAAAGCGGATACAGGGTAATTGTCTATCCATTTGGCTTCAGTTTTATATTAGTTTTGTTATTTCAGATATGCGTCTCTTATCGACACTTTGCAGCCTTCAGTGTATGTGATTTCTTATGACTATTCAGGATGAAAAGTTTCACTTTTTGGTCTACGCTTTATGTTTTAGGTAGGGGTGGAATCGGGACGGGACCCGTCTTCATCCCGATCCCGTCCCGATAGATTTCGGGATTTCAATTTCCTTCCCGATCCCGTTCCCAATAAGTGTCGGGACCCGACGAATCAGGATCCCGATTTGTCGGGATCCCGACAGTTCGGGATATAAAAATCTCGTAATCCCGACTATAATATTTATGAACAATATTTTTTGACACTAAAATATTTTTAAAATGTCTTCATCGTAATTAAGATTTCAAACTGTATATTTACAAAGTATGCTTGAATATTTACTTAATGATGAATATTGTTGAATATGTCATTATGAACAAAATGCACCCCTCACTCGTAGGAGAAGAGCTACACTAAGTGCAGAAAAGTGATAGACAAAAAAAAAGCACAATATTAATTATGAAAATAAATTTAACAAACATCATTAAGTAATTTTAGCAAACAAAAAATAAACATTGTCTAACACTCACAATATTTATAAAATAAAATAAATAAAATAAATAATATAAAAAATATAAAAAAATATAAAAAAATATAAAAAATATAAAAATATAAAAATATAAAAATATAAAAATATAAAAATATAAAAATATAAAAATAAAAAAATATAAAAATAAAAAAATAAAAAAATAAAAAAAAAAAAATATAAAAATATAAAAATATAAAAATATAAAAAATATAAAAATATAAAAATATAAAAATATATAAAAAATATAAAAAAATAAAAAAATATAAAAAATAAATTAAATAAAAAAATAAAAAATTAGTCGGGACGGGTCGGGATTCGGGAATCCCGACAGGATTGATAGTCGGGACGGGTCGGGAATCCCGACGGGATTGATAATTATCCCGAATACCGTCCCGAAATATGTCGGGACGGGAAAAATCCCGACAAAATCGGGATCGGGTCGGGCGTCGGGACGGGTCGGGAAAAACGGGATTTTTGCCAGCCCTAGTTTTAGGTGTATAATTTTCTACATTTATTCATTCTGTCTCTTCACAGTTCTGCAGAACAATGCCGGGCAAAAATTGAAAAGCATCAGCTGTACAGAGAACTTAGAAGTTGTCTTGACATAGTGGAACCGATTGATGGAAAACCAGTGGAAGAAGTTGTGAGTTACTTAAACTACTATTTCTTATGACTTCAGTGTACACATTATTCATATAAGTTCTTCTAATTTAGGTAGAAAGAGTGAGATCTGCGACTACATCTTTAAGAAGAGTTCTTCTCTCGCCATCATTTTCTGAATTATTTTCAGAGAGTGGGTCGCTAGATATGATGGAAGAAGATGGGAATCTTTCAATACATTTGAAGCTAAGTTTGACAATCTGGGGCTTCGTTCTTCCTACTACACCTTCACTTCCTGCTGTTATTGGTGTATCCTGCTTCTCTTTTGTTCCGTTTAAATAAATGCCTTCCTTTTCAAATTCTACGGCAAGTTTTTTTTTTTTTTTTGGGTGCTTGCACAAATGTTTGATGCAATCTCTATATGATGCTAGGCCCCCATTTTTCTGACTAACTCAGTGCTTTGCTCCCATCTCTTTCCGACTTATTTCACCTTAATTCTCTTGCGCCTTGGTGATCTGTTCTTATTATTGAATCTTATTGTGTTTGCGTTGGTTTTTGTGCTTTTGCTCTATGTGGTTGGTGACTGTAATTTTTCTTCACGTGTTCTCTAAATACTCCCTCCGTTCCACCCAAAGAGTCCTATGTTTGAAAAGTCTAATTATTAAGAGATATATAACTAGTATTAAAGTTGGTCATAATTACAAAAATGCTAGAGCATAATCCATATGTTAATTGCAAATGTGAGGGTAAAGTTGAAATGTTATGGAGATGATAAACATAATTTTTTAAAAGTGGACTCTTAAAGTGAAACATCCCAAAATAGTATAGTGGACTCTTTGCCCAGAACGGAGGGAGTATTATTTTTGTTCTCTTAAGATTTATTCATTATTGTGAATTTGACCTCTACATATCATTTCAATAGATTGCAGGAATGTATATTTAAAACAAATTTCTTATTGGTGGCTAGTTTACAAAAAAGCCTTTTTTATATGTGATTGTTTAATTTTGTTAGCTGAGCTTGCAATAATGAGTGAGCTGGAGCCTTAGCATTTAGTGGTCCAACTGTGGATTTATTGGTGTTGTTAGTCAAATGTTTTGGTTACTGAAGTACGTTTATGAGCCAATTACAATATTTCTCTTCGGGTTACTGAGACCTGCTTGTCAAATTGCATTTAGCCTTTCACATTGTGGTTATGTACATCTATTATCGCTGATTTTTACACTGGTTGCCAGCAGTAATATGTAGATGAGTGTGAACTCCCTTAATGATAATTAGATATCTGATACCGTAATTGAAGATCGTTTTGGTGTTGAACATGGGAGTACCGAGTGGTACGAGGCATTAGATCAGCATTTTAAGTGGCTTCTGCAGTACAGAATAAGCCCCTACTTCTGTAGATGGGGTAACAGTATGCGTGTTTTAACATACACCTCTCCATGGCCAGGTATGGTAGGGAAGCAGTTAAGTTCTGTGTGGGTTATGATACAGTTAATTGATCATAGTATTGACGCACTACGCTCGTGTAGCTGATCATCCAAAATCAGATGAATTTTTCTCGGATCCACGGCTTGCAGCATATGCTGTGCCATATAATCCAGTGGTCCCAAGGTATGTTTCAGTTGTCTGCAGAAATTGCGTCAAATATATATGATGATGTATACCAATGAGATGTTGATGTGCAGCAGTCTCGATGCAGAAAAGGACTACTTGCAAAAGGAAGTAGAGATCTTGAGAACGAAAAGTCATTGGAAGAAAGCCTACTTTTACCTGTGGGATGAGGTAGAAACTGGCTCTGGCTGTAGGATATTGGAATTACGTATCATTTTCTTGTTGTTTTTGAAAGGATCATGGAAGCTGTTCCAATTTATTCAATTTTTGTCTGCACGTCCTCGTCAGTTTCAGCTGTTTTCTTACAAATATTGAAGTCTCAATAGTACTGCTAATAGACTACTCATCATTATTGAATGGGACTATCTGCATTAATAATTTTCTTTTTTGTTGGTTGATTTGCATATTTGCCGGGCATATATTTCTGTCTGCTAGCCACTGAATGTGGAACAATATGATTCCCTTCGCAACCGAGCTAGTGAGATTCATGCTTATGCACCGGATGCCCGTGTTCTGACCACTTATTACTGTGGTAAGAACATACACAGCCTCTCTTTGTAATTCAGATGCATCAACCTTGTTTCTGATTGTACTATTTTTTTTGTGTGTGGATAAATCTGATTCTACTAAGCTTCTTGAATGAACTTTGAATTGGGATGATTTTCATAATTCGACGAGTTTAGCCTGCTACTGGTTTAGTTCATGACCTCAAATGAATCCATCCCTTGTTGATATTAGGATGGAAAATGCTAGGGATCCCAACTTTCCATTCCGATCTCCGTGGCATGACACATGATTGGTTAGTCTGTGGCCCTACTGATGTGATGTCTAACCAATCACATACCTTACCACATGGATTGCGATGGAAAGTTAGGATCCCTAGCATTACTTGATTGAAAACTGTCCATCTATTATTAGAGCTGGCTTCTGGAAAACTAAATGCATGTATAGTGTGCATACTTATACATGCTATATAAACCCGATGTTTTGCAATTATTTTATCAAATCAAGGTAGAGAAGTGTCTAACTACGTAACGAAAACTTTTTAGACGCCGGCTCATCATCCAAATATGCTTGAGTTTTATATTATAGAAGATTAATGTGTAAGTAAATGATTTTAGAAAATTCATCCCTTTTACAGGCCAACGAATTTTTGGCCCAGTAATTCTTTTTTTGATCACTTGGCAACATCTTTTATTTAATGATTGTGCTTCCAGTTTCTCTTTTACGAAGAAGCACTGTTTGTCTAATGATTTTGCTCCCAGTTATCTTTTTTAAAAGAAAGAAATAGGAGAGACCAAAGAAACCAAAAGGTGGAAGAGTCCAAGAGACCAACTCCTTCGTTCCAATTCTGTATAAATGATTTTTGAGAATTCATCCCTTTTTCAAGCCAACCGATTTCGTCCTACTAATTCCTATTTTGGATCACTTGGGGACGTATGTTTTCTAATGAGTATGGCGTTAAAGAATAAAGGGTATTATGAAGGGTGTTAATTGTAACATTACTATCTAATAATATGCACGTATATATAAATACCCTAGCCTAACCATTCCAAACAATACTTTATTCTTCTTTAGAATCTCCATAACAAACTTGTTCTTGTTGACTCCAATCTTTCCACCTTTTTTTTTCTTATTTTTTTTCTCTCCATGATACGGTAGAGACTACGTCCTCTTATTGCGTCACCAGGGTGTGTGCAATGTATTGAGTCGCCAGAAGGTGCGACCTTGATCAAGAGGCGAGCCAATCCAAGGCTTGGTGTGGCTGCTGTGTTTTGTGCGCAAGAAAGTGTTTGGGTAGAACACCAGCATATCGTACGCAAGGTAAAGCTCTCCTGATTCATAGCCTTTACCAATAATCCCCTTCGTCGTAATATCATGAAATACACAAGAATTGGTATAGAATGGACACTACAATTGTAATCACGTGTAAATTTAGTGATGGAGAGTAAATTGAACGGAAAACCGAGGAAGATAATGGACATAAGACAACGATAGAGATGGAGTGATACGAGCAATACCACTTCCCTTACTCCGCATCAACTACATTGTCGTTTGGGTCATCCTTTTCTCTTGCATTTGAAGAAATTATGTCCTAGTCTACGGTCTTTATCTACGTTAAATTGTTACGATTGTTAGTATGCTCAACACCATCGTGTTTCATACTTTCTTATGGTCAATAAAAGGGCACGTGTTTCGTTTGAGTTAGTACATTCTAATGTTTGGGGTCGACCCCAAGGGGTGAGAGATGGCCAGGGCACTCAGACAAATACCTTGAGGTCCTTGGTTTCCATCCCCATACTAACAAGGGTCACACTTGCCTATCAAAAAAATGTTTAGGGTCCCGTCTCCAATTGTGTCGTACCTTGGTTATCGTTATTTTGTTACATGTGTGGATGTTTTTTCTCATGTAACTTGGATTTATTTAATGAGAAATTGTTTTGAGTTATTCTCTATTTTTTGTGGTTTTTGTGCTGAAATTAATACCGAGTTTGGTGTGCTGAAATTAATGCCCAGTTTGGTGTGCCTGTTAAAACTCTTCGTAGTGACAATGCAAAGGAATATTTCTCCACCCCTCACTCCACTTTCGTGCATGATAATGACATGACCCATGAATCCTCTTGCACTACACCTCAACAAAACATGGTGCAGAGAGAAAAAAATCGCCACTTAATGGAGAGTGCTAGGGCTTTCTGCTTTCAAATGCACGTGCCGAAGCCATTATGTGCTGATGTAGTTTTGACTGCGTGTCATCTTATTAATAGGATGCCATACCCTTTTCTGTTCTTCAGATTCCCTATCCAATCTTATATCCTTCGAGAGCATTGTTCTCCGTATCGTTCACATATAACTAAGTTGGATCCCAAGTCCCCTTAAATGTGTCTTCGTTGGCTACTTGGCTACCCTCGGTTTCAAAAGGGGTATCAACGCTTTTCTCCTAAACTTAACTACCATCTCGTTTTCCTTGATGTTACATTTTTTGAATCACAATATCTTTATCCTTTTCCATCTATTGACTCGTCCTCTTCTGATGATTTCCTTATTTATCACTTTGCATAGTCGAAGCCGCCCCCGTTCCACCTCCTGTACCTCCTCTCGTCCACCTATTCAGGTTTACTCTCGCCGTCCACGAGAGGAACCTCCATCTGCACCTCCTAACGTGGTCATTACCGAGCCAATCCTCTCTTCTCCACCATTTGATTTGGATGTTTTGATTGCTCTTCGAAAAGGTAAGCGTAGTTGTGCATAATATTCCTTGCTAATTACGTTAGTCTTATCTTATTCCTAAGTCTGAGGCAGTGGCTACCCTGGTTGGAGAACAACTATGGAAGAGGAGATGAAGGCTCTTGAGCAGAATCAAACTTGGGATTTGGTACCTTTGCCGAATAATAAGAGTGCAATTGGTTGTAAGTGGGTATTCACAGTGAAATTGAAATGAATCCCGATTGTTCCCTCGCCCGATTGAAGGCTCTTCTGATTGCAAAAGGTTATGCCCAGACTTATGGTGTGGATTATTCAGAAATCTTCTCTCCGGTTGTGAAGTTGATTTCTGTTAGGTTACTTGTTTCTCTTGGTGCATCGTACCATTGGTCGCTTCACCAACTGCTTCACCAACTGGATGTGAAAAATGCGTTTCTTCACGGTGATCTGCCCGAAGATCTTTATCTCGAACAACCTCCCAGGGGGTCATGGATTTGCAAGTTAAGAAAGTCGCACTCTCCTAAAGCTTGGTTTGGACGATTTAGTGAGCTGGTTTTAGAGTTTGGCCTGATGCAGGGTGTATTCTTTTAGTTGTTTATGTCGATGATATTGTCATTACTGGTGGAGACAGTGCAGGTATTTATGCTCTAAAGTTTTTCTTTCAACAAAGATTTCAAACAAAAGATCTTTGGGGCTTGAAGTATTTTTTGGGAATTGAAGTTACCCGTTCATAACAAGGCATTTTTCTTTCTCAACAGAAGTATCTACTTGACTTACTAACATTGGGATGTTAGGGGCAAAATCAGCTAAAAGCTTGAAACTCCTATGGATGCTAATGTGAAGCTTAGAATTGATTATGGTGAACAATTGACTCATCCGGAGAGGTACCGTACGCTTGTAAGGAAGTTGAACTATTTAGCTATGACTAGACCGGACATTGCATCTGCAGTAAGTAAAGTTAGTTAGTTTATGTCATCTCCACGATGTACTCATTGGGAGGTTGTGATGCGTGATGCGCATCGTCCGATATCTCAAGGGGCTCCAGGCTGTGGGTTAAGATCATGGGCACATGAGAGTTGAGGGATTTTGTGATGATTGAGGTGAGAGAGATGACAAGGACACTCAGGCAAAGACCATGAGGTCTTTGGTTTCAATTCCCATTCCAATAAGTGGTCACACTTATAAAATAAAAAATAAAAAATAGTAAGAAGTCAATCACAGGGTACTGTATATTGTAGGAGGCAACTTAGTGTCTTGAAAAAGCAAGAAGCAAAAGGTCGTGTCGAGATCAAGTGCATAGGTGGAGTATAGAGCCATGGCTTAGTCAGCTTGTGAGTTGATGTGGATTCGCCAAATACTTGAGGAGTTACAGCTAGGTAGTTCAACACCTATGCAACTATGGTGTGACAATCAAGCAGCCATCCATATTGTGTCAAGTCCCGTGTTTCATTAATGCACGAAACATATTGAGGTTGACTGTCATTTCATTCGCGAGAAGCTACAACAAAAGGTTATTGTCATAAGTTATGTCAAGTCTGGCGAACATTCGCTTTCGTTCTTTTTTTTATTAAAGGTAATTGTATAGATAGCAAATCGTCAAAACAAGTGACGCGTCAAGTATACTCTACCAAAAATCTAACTAAGATATAGAGAAGTTAAGCACAAAATCTACAAAAGAGGCTAACGAGGGATATGATTGCTCAGCCCTGCACACCATAGGTTGGTGGTTGGAAATAGGTTGAGTTATATTAGTAACAAGCTATTCATGCATTATATTTATGCTCCAGCTTGAGGGGGAATGTTAGAGGATAAGGGGTATTATGAAGGGTGTTAATTGTAACATTACTATCTAATCTGCACGTATTTATAAATACCCTAGCCCCTAACCGTTTTAGGGTTTTGGCTTCCAAACAATACTTTATTCTTCTTCTCTTCTTTGTTAGTTTACAGTCACCAATTTCTTGTTTAATGGATAGAATAGAGAGACCAAGAGGAGGGATAGTCCAAGAGTTCTCCCTTCATTTGTAGCTAAATGATTTTAGAGAATTCATCCCCTTTGCAGGTCAACCAATTTGGATCAGTTGGGGACGTCTGCTTTTTAAAGATTATGGTCACCAATTTCCTTATTTTAATAACATCTCTAAAAACCAGTCTTCTTACCAAATAGTGGTATTGCCATGCAATCAATGCATTTGTTTATTATGGCAAATACAATAGGTATAGATGAGGGTGCTATTTAGGTATAGATATGTTCACGCCTTTTGGAGGCTTTTAACATACCTGCAAAAATAATATGAAACACATGAACGATGATTGGTTCTAAGATTCTTCACCCAGAGCAGACTAATATATTTATGAAACCCTTGCACAAATTAGTGGCCTAAATTTTTTAGTTTGAAAAATATTTGGTTCTGGAGTTTTACTGTTTATGGGTAGTTAGTAAAAGACGTTTGCTTATCTAAGGCATTTAGTTAAACTGGAACAAGGAAATGGTCAACAAGGTGGAGATTAAACTGGCCTAGGTTATGGAAGATATTCGGGTTTTAGTCGCCAAAAAAGGTGATAGTATGCCATGCAGTGAGGATAAAACTAGTAGGATGTAGTTGAAAGCGGCATTGGGTAGAATGTTAATAGCTAAAGAAATTTCTTGAAGAAAAAAATCTAGAATTCTTTGGCTAAAGTAAGGTGATAGAACACTAGATTTTTTCGACGGACATACATAGGTGTTTTAATCATATTCATAAGATTATTGTGGATGGAAGTTTCTGAGAAGATGAATCCGGCACCAAGGGAGGTGTAGCTAGTTTTTATCAACAATTGTGTACAGAAAATGAGTAGAGAACAAAACATGATGAGGCTCCCTTTGATGTTATGGGGCACGAGGACAACCGGTAACTAAAACCTCGTTTTGATGAAGATGCGATGACAGTTGTGAAAAGCTTGAGAGGTGGCAAGGCTCTCGGTCCGAGCAGATTTTCTTTGGCGTTTTTCCAACAATTCTGGAAAGCGATAAAAGATGAGCAATGATGTCATAGATGTATTGGATTTTTTCATGGAAAGAAGAGGTTCGGACAGAGTTTAAATAGTTCTGCTATAGTTTTGAGCTCTGGACATGAAGTATTATTGCCCCCATCTAGAGTTGTCAAAACAGACCAGCTGGGTGGACCAACCCGCAAAATGACGGACCCCGCCAATTGGCAGGGTGGGGCGGACCAACCCGCGAAAATGGCGGACTAGAAAAACATTGGCCGAACCCAACCCACCTTGGGTTGCGGGACGGGGCGGACCAACCAGCCCAATAAACAAAATTTTGACCAATCATTCATTTGAGGAAGAGATCTCATATTTACTCATCTACATCTTTGGTGGAGGACTGTGAAGACAAAGAGGGATAGCTCCACAATGGTCGGATGGTGGACTAAGAGAGAGAACGGTGATGGGTCGATGGCGGACTTAGAGAAAGAGACGGCGCCGAGTATGGACCGAGTCGGAGAGGGAGAGAGGTCAACAATGGCCGACTTGAGAGAGAGAGAGAGATGGACAGGGTCACGGGCGGCTTGAGACGACGATCGTGGTCCGAGTCTGAGAGGGAGAGAGGTCAACAATGGCCGACTTGAGGGGGAGAGAGAGAGGTCGACACGGTCACAGAGTTTTCTGAGAGAGAGAATCATGAGTGGTTGCCGGTTGGGACTTGGGTAGTTGTTGGGTTGGGTAACTTGGGTAATTTGAATTAGCCTGCATGCCTGGGACACCTAGGAAGAAAGAAAGAAAAGAGAGGAAAAGTAAAGTGGGGGGTTTTTAGATTTTCAATAAATCTGGGGCAGGCCGCATGGGGAGAGAGAGAGAATGAGGGTGAGGTTGAGGTGATGGCCTGGCCTAGGGTAATTGGTATAATGGTAGTATTATAATATTATGGTATGTATGTATATATATATATACACATACATACATACATATAATAAATATGTATATATATAATAATAATATATAAATATGTATAAAATGGCGGACCAATCCAACCGTCCTGCTAAAACCACCCAAAAGCCCGCCTTTTAGCGGGGTTGTACTTTTAAAACCCAACCCACCTTTTCAAAGTGGCTGGGCGGACCCAGCAGGTGTGGCCCATTTGGACCGCTATGCTCATCAGCCTAATCAGAAGGATTTAAAAAATCATTGCGAAAGTGCCATCCATTCGTTTGAAGGTTGGAACATTTTTCCTAGTTCCTAAGGCGTTTTTTTTGGGGAGAGACAAATCCTAGATGCTTTGTTCACAGCAAATGAGTGTGCATGCTAGGACTAGGAGCGGTTTGCCGTTTTTTTTTTTTTGTGCAAGCTTAATATCGAGAAAGCACATGATCATGTAAATTGGGAATTTTTGTTCTATATGATGAAGAGAATGGGGTTTGATGATTGGTGGAGGGGATGGATAGGTTTCTGCATTTCCTCAGTCAAATATTCAGTGTGATTAATGGGGAGCTAGCTGGATTTTTCACTAGGTGTGGAAAGACATATGCAAAGGTTAGGATATATTTAAACACAACATTCAATTCAAGGTTGGAGATGGCTCTAGAATTCGTTTTTGGAAAGACAAGTGGCTTGGTGAGAACGAGTTATGAAGAGTTTTTCACAATCTTTTCACCGTGCAGTGAATAAGGAAGAGCTGGTGTGTTCGGTTGCTCATGTTCAGTATGGTATCAAGTTTTGGAGTTCCACTTTTAGTTGGAATTTTCATGATTGGGAGTTAGAGTAGGTTTTTTGAGAAGTTATACTCGCATGGGAGAGGATAGAGTGGTCTGGAAGTGAAATAAAGGAGGAATATTCACTGAACTGTGAAATTATATTGCCCAATGCTTTCTCGAGGCGAGCGGGCTATTTTCACTGGAAAATGGAAATCCAAAGCACCTTTGACGTGTGTGTGTGTGTGGTGTTTTTAATGTAGGAAGCAGCAAACGAGCCAATTGTAACTTGTGATTTTATGTGCATGCAAGAAGAGAAAATGTCGATCACTTGTTATTGCACTGCCCGGTGGCAAGAGAGCTGTCAAATTTTATGCTTGCGCTCTGTTGACTTCGGTGGGCAATGCCAAAGTCGTTGAAAGACCTTTTGGTCCATCTATAAACGCAGGAGCGAGAGTAGTTGGCACCATTGTGCTTATTATGGACAATCTAAAGGGAGAGAAACCATAGAGCATTTGAGAACAAAGATTTATTTGTAGATATATTTAAGGTCTCTGTGCTGCATACATTGTTCTTTTGGATTTTTGGAGTCAGTCACCTAGTTCTCTTGATACGTGTGAGATTGGCACATGAGTATAGATATCTTTTGGTCACTTGGCTTTGTATATTTCCTGTGTACATGGTTTATGCTCCCGTTTGGCGTCGTTATATTTGTAAACCTCTGCTTATTAAAAGAAAAAAAAATCAAATTAAAACAAAAGATTAAGATTGAATTTTCACTGTACTTTTTATTCTCTGTATTTGTTTATTTAACTATACTTTTTCATATATTCTTCTTAAGCCGTATGATATCTTTCAGTCACACAGTCCAAGTATCTAATCAGACATTTGAACTATGTCACTTATTTTGCTAATGCGAATGGAACAAGAATCAAACTGCACTTAAAGTTCTAGAACCAGATAAAATCTTTGAATGTATTAATACATGTTGTTACACCTTGTTTTTGGTCCCATACCATTTATTGCACCTATGTCATTAATTGAGAACAAAAATTTCTCTGGGTGCACAATGAAGAGGAATTGTTCTTTTATTTTTAAACCTCAATGTATCTTTTGCGCGAATGACTTGGCTGTATTATGTTTCTAGAGATGTTCTGAGACTGTTTTTCTACCAATATACAGGTCCAGGTGATGCACCTCTTGCTTCGAATAATTTTGAGGCTTTTTTGAAAGTACCGGAGTTCCTTCGTCCTCATACGCAAATATATTGTACTAGGTACTGATTTCAGTTTACTTCTGCCATGGTACTCGAGTCTGCAGTAGTATGTTTAAATAAAACAAGTTTTTATTGAGTAGACATCAGATTAGGTGGGGAAATTTGTTTTTAAGTCATACAAAAGGAGAGTGAGAGGAAAACAATGCATCACCTGGGCATGACAAGTTCCGTCAAGTTTTCAAAAATTCAACTCTGTTGGAAAAAATGCAATTATATCATCTTTATATGATGACTTACAAAACCTATTTCTGATACTTGTGTGAGGTTAAGCAGATAAACATCATGCCTCAACAATACCAATTTGTTTGACTAGACTTTAGTACCTTATTACCTTACTAATTCCATGCTCTCTATATTCTTATTACACAAACCAAAATTATATTCACCAAATGCATACACAGCCTGTGCAGAGTTGCCAAAATCTTCTTGGTGGATTTGGCAGCAATGTGTTTAATATTTTTCTTTGCAGTCTGAGAGGAGAGTTTGTAGATACTCCGCAGTAGCTTCGCTGTCTGTATCGTAGTTCATCCCAATTCCAACCATCATTGATCTTTGCGATTGATATTTCTGATGTCACAGTGGTTGATGTGGGTAGTAGGGAAGCCATAGAGGATGTGCATGATAGGAAATTACTGATAAATTATGGACCCAGCAGAGCAATTTGGTGCATGGGGTCAGTACAGGAAATTTCTTATCATTGTATGCAGCAACTTCATTTTCTCGTGAGAAAATTAGTCAAACTCTGACCATGGACATCCTTCATTCTGCAAAAACTTCATTTGACTGAAGACTTCGGTTATAGTTCTATGACTCTAGCATTTGGTATTTGTATGAATTTTTATATATTAGGCTAATAGCCATTGACTTTTCTTGAGTAAATAGATTCAAATCCAACTTCCTTCCGGACTGGTGTACATCTTATACACAGCAAGTGTTGCTTCATATCTGAAACATTCTCTAGCATATGGAATACCCATAGGATTGTTTTCTCATCTGCAGCGAATGGGTGATTGGTAACCGAGAGGATTTGGTAAAGGATATCATTGCAGAGATACAACCAGAAAATGGCGAGGTAATAATTACAACTCTCTTTGCACTTGGCTATAGAAATGTCAACGTGTGATTAACTATTTATTATTTATTCTAGTTCATATCTGTTTCTGCTCTTATTTCTTCTTTGTGCACGATCTGAGGTTATCTTCCAGAAGGATCTTTTCATGTTGACGTCCAGCCTTACCTTGGTGGTGTTAAATATTGTTAATATAGAAAGGGCGGGTCCTTGCACGAGGCTCCCACCATTGAAAGGGTCTAACATACAGTGTCACCCCTTTGCGAGCAGAGAGACTATTTCTGTAGTTAGAAGTTAGAACTTGTGACCTATAGGTCCCGATGGAGCAACCTTACCTTGGTGGTGTTAATATACAGGAAATTATTTACGAACTTCATTATTTATTTGATGCCATTCGAAAATTGATGGTTGTTAATAAATTTGGTCAAATCTGCATGATAATAGTATCTTACACTATTCAGAACAGTTCAGTGAATGCATCTAGGGCGAGTCATAGATTGCACTGTCCTCCTCTGAGGTTGGCCAAAAAAATCCCCTCATTTTTATAATTACGTTAGTCCATTATAGCAATTAATGGCAGATGGAACAGTTAAATGAACTAGGAGTATAAGTGGTTCGGTTTGGTTTAGGCTAAAACCACAAACCGAACCGCCTCCCAATTGTTCTATATTTTTTTTCAAACCAATCGAACCGAACCAAACCGCTCGATTTGGTTTGATTTTGTGGTTCAGATAAAAAATAATCCTCCCTCCCCCCCAAAATTATTGTCATATTTGACCCGGCACACAAATTAAGAAAAAAATAATTGACTTGATTATTAATATTGGTATAGTGAGTAGTTTCCTTTAAAGCCCATGAGTATGTGACCCAAAATTAAATTAAGAAAAAATAGTAATCTTAAAGTGGTAGAAGTGACATCCTAAAAAGGAAACTTTCAAACAAGACAATTATTTTGGGATGGACGAAAAAAAGAAGGCATGACAATAATTTTGGGACTAAGGGAGTAGTATGAGGTTACACGTACTACAAAATAGATCGAGAGGGGGGGTGAGTTTACTATGGCTGATTGGTGAAATGAGAGAGAAGGCTAGTGAGGCGATGACGGTGAGGTGTGAGATGAGAGAGATCGGCGGCTATTAAGTTGAAGGTGAAGGAGCGATGGCTGCTCACCTCGAAGATGAGCCCATTGCCGCGGAAAGGAGAGAGAGAGAGGAGGTGTGCATGACTAAGTGTTAATGTGAATTAGAGTTTGGTTACTTTGATTTTTGGTACAACTTTGGAAAATGTAGAATACTATAAATTATAATTACAAAAGAATTATAACATGTAACTATATATGGTTTGATTCAATTCGGTACCAAAAATCACAAACCGAACCGATCGATTCATTATTATTATTATTTCAAAAACAAACCGAATCAGCCTAACTCAAAACATAACCAAACCGACCTATTCGATTTCGCTATTCGGTGGTTCAGGCTTACATTCCTATATTGAACGAGTTAATTATTGAAAAAAGTGATATTCAACAACTTAATTATGATTAATAGTCATTATGGAGATAAGTGTTTGGAGCAGGTGATTATGCACTTGCCGGTTGTGACTAACATTCAAGGATATCTTTCCGCCAATCCCCCCCACAAAAAAATAAAAATAAAAATAAAAATTTACTCATTCTTTTGCTTGCATACTCTCTACTTTCCTTTCTCACTCATATATGTATGCTTGTGTTATATAAAACCCACAGTGCCATAACAGGCTAATTCAAAGCTGATCAGTGGCTAGCAGTGCAATTTTTCCGCCATATCATTGAGCAATCACTACCTTCGAACTTATATATTGATGTCCCTTCTATTAGATACTTTTTCCTGAAGGCAAAGTAGTCAACCAGTTCTGAAAGACCATTTTGCATGTCTTGCCAACATTAGGATTTTGTATGTTCTGCCATGATGGTGTTGTTGGGTGGAAGTTGCAAATGGAAGATACGGTCCCATGTTGACTGGGTTTAATGCAGTAAAACGATTGTGAGAGATGTTCATGACTTCACTAATGCAATCATGCTTTATGTGCATAGGAGTGGTGGACATATGTGTGTATGGGACCATCTGATCCTCATCCGAACTGGCACCTGGGGATGCGAGGTACACAACACCGTGCGGTGATGTGGCGGGTGTGGAAAGAAGGTGGAACTGGCTTTCTGTATTGGGGTGCTAACTGCTACGAGAAGGCTACAACTGCCAGTGCAGAGGTACTTGCATATCAATTATGTTGATGGAACAGTTTCGTTAAGTTATTTTCTATTTTCCTTATTAAACTTTAATTCTTACTTTTAGTCTTACAATACATATATAAATGAGCAGATTAGATTCAGGCGTGGCCTCCCTCCTGGTGATGGGGTCTTGTTTTACCCTGGAGAGGTGTTCTCATCTTCGCATCAACCAGTTGCTTCACTTAGACTAGAGCGTCTTTTGAGTGGCTTGCAGGTACTCTTTGTTTTACTTAATACTTCCAACCTAGTGTCTGTGCTTTGGCCTAAACCCTTTCACAGGTTGCTGTTTCCTGCTTCACTTGCTACATAGTTCTGACAATTGCTTCTTTTGTGGTGATCTTATAAGAAAAGTGCAAATTCTAAGAAATATCATCCATTTATTTTATATGGAAACAAGATCTAGGAATCCTGATGAGTTTAGATGAATTCTCCATGAATCCCTTAGTTCACTGACTAAATGTGTTTATTTTTCCTTTCATTTAAATGTCCATAATGCAATGAAATTTTGAAAAACTGTTGTACTAATAATCAATAAGTTTGATTGAGCCAAAAGCTTTGCAAATTTTCACCTCTCCAACATTATTGTGTGAGAATTTGTGACAGCTTCCTGGAGGTTACTAATGCACACAAGTTCTTTTTGAGCTGTATATCTTGAAATCTATGCCCAGAACTTTTGAAGTCGGTAAAACTTCATCCTTCTACATTTTTACTTGAGCAAATTCAAGAATGATATTCTTTTCTAAATATTAAATTATTAACCATTCAAGGATATCTTTCCACCAATTGTTGCAACTGATCATTGACTCTTTGATGTAGGCTTACCATTCCAGTTTTTGTATTTGTATGGTTTAATATCTGTCTGCTTGCTGCTGCTTGACAGGACATAGAATACCTGAAGCTCTATGCTTCAAGATATGGTAGGGAAGAAGGGGTTGCCATTCTGGAGAAGACTGGTTTGTATTTGGGTCCGGAGCGTTACACTCTCGAACACACACCAATAGATGTGATGCGGAGTGAGATTTTCAGGACATGCCAATCATAGAGTGTTATTTTCGATGTCCCAATGAGTTGTAGTTACATCCTTGATGCAAAGCTAGTTTTTGTATTCTTGTGTATTGGTAAGTTATCAGAATCACACTCAATAATTTAGTTGCAGCAGCATATGCGAGAGAGCGAGGGCACTTTTTGATTGCCCAGTTGAACACGTTTTCACAGGGACAAAGCTTATAGTTTATGACAGTTGGCCTTTGATCTTTCCAAAAGAAAATGTCTCTGGAGCTGTAGCAGTGGCAGTTATAGGATCCTTTGTTGTGTTTATAGTAAAATCGGCTTACTTGACTTTTGTTGAGCCCAAATGTTCAAAGTTTGAATTATTGATTTGGCATGGTAGAGTTGAGTTGAGTGGAGTTATTAACGAATCAAGCTCAAACATATTTTTATGCAGTTTGGTACTAGCAATCATATTTTCATTTAATTGCCGTTCAATCTTAATAATTTACTTTACAAAGTCGTTATGAACAAATTAAGACTTAAATGGTGCCTGAGACATTCTGTTCTGGTGAAGGCGAGTATAGATGAGTCGCATTTGATAATGTTGGGAACGTGCCATGAACAAAGAGGATATAATTAAAAGGTGATTCAAACACAAATAAATTGGTGAAAAGAATTCATATTATCGTGCAATAGCACCGAAGAATCCCATGTGAATTAGCATGGACCACAGTGAGTGTATGGTCAAATATTTTTGGGCGACTGATAGTGAAACTTCCCAAGCGGTGAGAGTGAAATAGAACGAACACAAACTACAGATATATGGGTCAAAGGGACCCCCGAAACCGTAGTGGAAGCTGAGTCTAAAGGGCAAGTTCATCAGACATAATTGTTCTCATTATTCACTCCATAATTGTGAAAGACAAAAACGTAGGATACACCATTTTACAAATATTTTACGTAAGATGATTTCACTGAAAACCTATTAATTGTGAAAATATGAGAAAAATTTAACTTATTTTCCCTCGAGTGTGTGTGTGTGTGAATATATATTACTATTAAAAAAACATTTCAAATTTTCAATCTAGCATGGTGTAGTATATTGATAAAAAGAAACACAGTTTTAGTAAACAAAAAAAGAGATTTATAATTGTGGTTAAGATGATCAAATGAAGTAACCTTGTTTTTTGGATTGTGTTGTGGGCCAGCGCCTGCCCAGACTCAAAAAGAAGAGGATGAATTGATGGAGCACATATTTATTAATAGTAATAAATAAATATCCAGAGATTGTGAAAGTAAATAAGTCACTCATTGACTAGTGAATAATGTCAGATACTAGGATGGACCCCACGAGCTACAAGTATAATCCTGTTCGTATCAACATTATTTGTGTAAGTAAATAAAGGAAGGGGTGGGTGATGGATGGAGATCGAGGTTGTGTAAAAAGTAAAAAGTGTGAACAATAATAAAATTGGAAAAAGTAAGTAAAAAGATAATCAATATGGTGATGATTACACCAAAGCCTATTGTCTCTTTTTTGACATTGTGCCCATTTGTTTCCCCTTTTAACTATCCTTACAGCTGTCTATTTACATTTGAGATTGATCCTATTTTTGTTTTTATTTTTAGTATATATAATAAAATTTTTTAAGCACTAAGCATTTGAGATGATTAATTTTACTTTTACTAACATATAAGTATATGACATGTTTATACTTAAGTGGAAAGATGTAATACTGGTAAGACAAATTGTTATCTTACCCAATTTGTACTTAAGAAGATTTTGAAAATACTATAGCCAACCAATAATTCCTTCAAATGTTTGATGGTGTCATGTCAACTAAAAAGTTGTTGGTGGCCGTGGCCCAATTCTCTGAATCACGTTTTGAAAAACATCCCAAACAATCCTTCTTATGAAAATAATTTACTTATCACTATTTTTTCTATTATTGTTATCGATTGTATTTTAGTGAAAGATAATTTTATTTTTTATTAAAACTTGATGATAACATAATAGTAAAAATAGTGATAAACTTAACACTATTTTTTTTTTTATCATTTCACTTACTTTTTAAATAGTACCGTATCTTGTTTAGGTTCATATACATAACCTCTAAAATAGTGTGTGTTATTCAATTAAAGTGAATTCAAATAAAAAATAAAATGAAAAAATGAAAAGGTATAAAAAGAAAATTAAATCTTATTTTAAAGAATAGAAAGAGTGGTACTCCCTTTATTTTCAAATTATTAACTAAGTTTTATTTTTTGTCCATTTTTAAATAATTGTCTTTTTTTAAAATTTTTTATTTTAAGAAAATATTTTTATCATTTTATCCTTATTTTTTCTAATTATTTTAATTATGGTTATATACTCAAGACATTAATACCACATATTTTAGTAATATTTATAATTCAGTTAATTTATTTTTCTTAAATAATATGTTAAGTCAATCTAAATAATATTTTTAAAACGAAGAGAGTATTTATTTTTTATTTATATTTAAAAACAAGAGGTTCCTCTATGGGGGTAATAATTTGGGTGTCTATTAGTTAAGGTACAACAATGATGAAGAGCTAATCATAACCTACCTTATCAAAATTGACATGTTATTAAAAAAATGAAGAGAGAGAGAGAGAGAGAGAGAGTGAGAGAGAGGGGATATTCATACTGTGAAACTAGCCTTAAAAGGAATCTTTTCTTCTCAGAGCAACTTCAACATGCGGTTTTAAAAAATAGATAAAACTTTACTAAAAGGTTTATATTATTATAGTAAAATGAGTAAATAGTTGAAGATTTTGGATCGGTTGATAGACGATAACTTTATTTTTTTCTTTTTTTTTTGGTATAAAAAAGAAGATAAATTTATATTAAAAAAATAAAATATTTAATTGTGGGTTTATACAATAAAGTTTTTATAGGTTTATATATAATGGAAAATAAGTTTAAAGAGAAAATATTTATAAGTTAATGACGTGACAGGAAGACTCAACCTTTTGATGGGTTTAGAGCATCTCTAATATTAATGTGAATGTGAAAGAAATTAGATGTCATATATGATTTACATTATTTTTAAAAGAAAAGACCTTTCCAATGCAAATGTGAATGATGAGTGTGGATATGATGCGACAACTAAATTTGTTCATATGTGGATGACAATGTGAATTTATAACATTCTACTTGAGGATGTGGATACATCATAGTCATCATTATCCCTTTTTAAAAACTCTTTCTATTGATTGTTCTATTTTTATTTTTTATATTTTTTTGACAAATATTATTTTAGTGGTGGTTTGCATTTTATATTAGATTAAATTCACATTTATATTAGAGAGATTCATTTTGATTGGATATAAATAAAAAGAGAAAAATTAACACATATAATTAAGAGTGTTAATTACTCACGACTATATAGAATTACATGTACAGTTACATCGATGATATTGTTATAGTCGTGGAGATGCCCTTAGTCCTTATAAGTAACAATTAATAACCATGGAGTACTTTTACAGAGCAACGCTAGATGATCTACTTTTCTTGTTCTTTTTTATTTATTTTTCTTGTTCTGTAATATACTAAGGTTGTGCTTTGGACCACTTAGGGTGTATTTCAATTAATTCACTTTTTTTTTTTTTTTTTATGTTGCTAAAAACTGTATATTTACGTCAAACTTTAAGGAGTAAATTCCTTATAGACAAGTCCCAGAAAAAAGACTCAATTTAGCGATTTAAGGTATTCTTTGTAGCCCCATAAGCTAGATTAAGGCTAGATCTACTGCAACCAACAACAAAAAAGCATCAATTACACGCTTTGCAGTGTGTACCTTGCAATTATGATGTTGTACCTTTGAATATCACGGAGCATGTTTGCGACAGTATCTGCCATTTTCCATTTTTATAACAACATAAATTCGAGCTAGAGTGATTGCTTTTATTGATCACCAAAACATAATAATCAATCAAACATTTTATATTCCATCTGTTTTTAAGAAAATAGTCTACTTTTAAAATTAAAAATTTACTTTGAAATAATACTCATTAAATTATAATTTAATATCCATCCATTTCACTCAAATAGTCAATGTCTAATAATTAAAGGATATATAACTATTATTAGAGCTGATCGTAATTATAATAATGGTGGAACATAATTGATATGTTTATATCAAATGTTAAGATTAAAATTAAAATGTTATAAAAATTATAAATATAATTTTAAAAATAAATTTTTTAAATGAAACATTTCAAACTAATAAAATAAACTCTTTGTTAATTTGCTATATCTGTACAACAAGTGCTTGTTTAGCTACACCAATAATTTCTCTAAAACTTGCGCGTCCAAGGTCCAAGCACAGATAGACTCAATATATAACATGTCTATCATGATTTTTTTTTTAAAATCTTCAATAAGACAATTAATTTGGTCTCTTTATAGTAACCACAAGTTTGACATAAATAAAAGGGACAAAAACAAACCCCTTGACCTTGGACCAAGTATTTTAAGGGGGGGGGGGGGAATTGTATGTCAATCACTTTTCCTAAGTTTATAATCCTTTCGATTTAACCGTTAAAATTTATTTTCGAAAAAATTATTCCTAAAAGGCCTAGATCGACTCTTTTCACTGCTTTGGTTAACATTTGTTTGGGGGGGGGGTAATGAAACGGAATCGATCTTCCAGCCAAGTCGAGGGAACAACGCTCCGAAAGGTAAACGATTTTTTCTATTCTTTAAGTACGATACTAGAATGAACCTGAGTTTGATGATTTTTCAGTAACGACGAAGGCAAAAGAGAAAGAAGATGGAAGACATGAAAGTCTGATTTATTATAATTTTGCAGCACGATGCATCAATTGAGTGTTTGACTTGGTGCAGTGCAATGCATAAATAAGACTAGGTAATTTAAATTAATGTATCGCAGAGCATAAATTTGGTGCAGTGCGATACATCAAGTAAGTGATTTGTAGCGTGTTTTCGATTTATTAAGGATATCATAATCTTTTTACTCTTAAAAATATCTTTTTTTCAATTTTAAAAAAACATACTCCCTCCGTCCCTAAATTATCGTCCTCCTTTCCTTTTTCGTCCGTCCCAAAATAATTGTCCACTTTGAAATTTACCTTTTTAGAACATCACTTTTACCACTTTACCCTTACTTTTCTACCCTACTTTAATTATGAGCCACATACATATGGGCTTTAAAGGAAACTATACATTAAACCAATATAAATAATCAAGTCAATTGTTTTTTCTTAAACTGTGCGCCGGGTTAACTAGGACAATTATTTAGGGACGGAGGGAGTAATAAATTATAACAGTTACAAACTTTAAAAAATAAACCGACATGAATTTACCTCGGAGTAAAATATTGACACATAAATTTAGAAAATTAAGTAGCAAATCTCTTGATTTGTTTCTTCAAAAGGTGTTATGCATATTTTGACGCACATTAAAAATTTGTTGACTTTTTTTTTCAAAGTGAAATTAAATGAGTACTAATAATAAATTCACATAAACAAACTTTAGAGTTCTATGGTAGTAATTTTAGTGATCGATCCTTGATTTTAGGCGAGGATAGATGATGTAATTTTTTTCGAGGTGGTTTCTGTAATACAGTTTTACGGATTTTTATCTGTAAGATGAATCTATTCAGGTTAAATGAAACAAAATTCAGAAATCTCAATGCAATCTCTTAGTTTTTGAAAATTACAGCACCATTCCTCATGTTTATATATGCAGAATATCACTTTTCACTATTAATTGTGTCACTTTATAGTATAAAATTTGTTACTTTTAGTCTTAGGAAGTGTCACTTTATATTTTTAATGAAAATTATAATTTTTTCATAAAAAATATTACTTTTTGAGCTTAAATGTGCCACTTTTAGTCTTAAATGTGTTACTTTCATTTTAAAAAAAAGTGTCTCATTTTTTATAAATAAAAATCATTACGTTTGACATTAAAATGATACTTTATAACATTAAAAGTGTCACTGTTTAGAATTAAAAGTATTACTTTTTAGCATTGAAAATATCACGTTTTAGTATTAAATGTGTCACTTTTAGTAGTCAACGTTAGTTTTAAAGTGTCACTTTTTAGTATTAAGAGTGTCACTTTTTAGTATTAAATGTGTGACTTTTTAGTATTAAGAGTATCACTTTTTAGTATTAAAAGTGTCACGTTTTAGTATTAAATGTGTCATTTTTTTAGTATTAAATGTGTCACTTTTTAGTATTAAAAGTGTCACTTTTTAGTATTAAGAGTGCCATTTTTTAGTATTAAAAATGTCACTTTTTAATATTAAATGTGTCACTTTTTAGTATTAAGAGTGTCACTTTTTAGTATTAAGAGTGTCACTTTTTAGTATTAAGAGTATCACTTTTTAGCATTGAAAATATCATGTTTTAGTATTAAATGTGTGTCACTTTTGGCAGTCAACGTTAGTTTAAAAGTGACACTTTTTAGTATTAAATGTGTCACTTTTTAGTATCAAGAGTGTCACTTTTTAGTATTAAATATGTCACTTTTTAGTATTAAGAGTGTTATTTTGTATTTTAATAAGAATTATAATAAATTTTTATTTATAGTATCATTTTTAACATTAAAATATGTCACTTTTGTGTTTTTAATGTGTCACGTTTGGTTTTAAATGTGTCATTTATTATTTCGTCAAAGTCCGGTAGGATTTGTCAAGTATCCCAAGACAATTGATGCTAGCGGATGGCTAACGGAGCTGATAAAGGATTAAACTGCAAGCCATGGGAACTCGGCGGCAAACATTGAAAGTGGAGGGGTACCGGAACAAATAGATGAAATGAGCATTAAAACTTAATTTTGAAGCTGGGGCATGTCAAACCCTTAATCGCCTTGAACTAAACCATTAAGGATCACCATTGATCAACTCAACTGGCCAATTTTTATAATTTTTATTAACACGTTTAGTTATTAACTCGTAAATTTCTAAATGGGGATCCGTCTTACGGATTTAGGATCCGTAAGACCGTCCTACACAAGTCTTTGCCATCTTTTCCAACTAAGTAGTTTAAGTAATTTGATTTATTTCTAGTAAATAGATGGTAATGATCCACCGGTGAAATAGGATTTTGAAAGTGAGGATTTAATCTAAGTCTCATTATAGTAATTACTCCTTTAGTTTCCAAATTATTGCTTTATTTTTTATTTTCGTCAGTCTCAAAATAGTTGTCTTGTTTGAATTGTTTTTAGAACAACATCTTTACCACTTTATTATTATTTTTTCATCATACTTTAATTACTTTAATTATGAGTCACAAACACATAGATTTTAAAGTAAACTACATATCAAATTAATACTCACTCAGTCCCTAAATTATTATCCTAGTAGACTCGGCGCACAGATTAAGAAAAAACAATTAACTTGATTATTTATATTGATTTAATATGTAGTTTCTTTTAAAGTCTATGTATACGTGACCCATAATTAAAATAAGGTGAAAAAATAAGGATAAAATGATAAAAATAATATGCTAAAAAAGTAAATTTTAAACTGAATAATTATTTTAAGATAAACAAAAAAAAGAAAAATGATAATTATTTTAAGATAAAAAAAAAAGAAAAATGATAATTTATGAATAAATAAAATATTAATAATCTATTCAGATATGTTTTCTTAAACAATGCGTGAAGCCGACCAACACGAGAACGGATGGAGTACAAGTTTAACGTAATGAAAGGCACAGAAATACACCCCTTGGCTTTGAACCAAGTATTTCACGGAATCACGAAAACGCCACCTGGAAACCGACAAATAGTGAATCTGTCCTTATTATCGCTTCCTGTCCTTATCTCCTCAGTGGCATTACTGTTATTCCCATTATAATATTGTCCGGAGACATGGCACGTGAAACCGTAAGCTACGTAAGGAACATACATTCACTTTTCTGCACTGCCATTTATAAAATCACCCCATTATTATACAGTATATAAAGTCAATAATTCCAAAATTACCCTCAAATTTCGCTCCCAGTCCAAATTTCAGCTTCTTTTTATTAAATAGCCTAATTACAAAAGGTTATTTTTAACTCGATGAATTTAATTTAGGAATTCTCGAGCAAACTTAATACGCCTACAGTAATCAAACTTAACGCTTCATGCTTGGCAACACTATTGTATTTTTGGAACCGCAATCAGATATGGTACTAACAAAAAATTGGGTAGGATGATGTCAGAATTTTTTTGGTTAGACAGTTCTTCTTGATTCTATTTATTGTGTGTGGTTAAGGTAGGAGAGAATTCAGTTCTGTCTTACAAATTAAGATATGTAAAACGTAGGACGATATTAAATAAAATCCACTCAAAAAAAATATAATAATAAGATGATATATATCAATTAAATGTCATAGTTAAGAAATGACATGTTACTAATGCATATACAAAATTTGCTTAGGGTAATGCTTGGGTCACTTTTATTTTGTATCAAAATATAGGTACTCTGTGATGTAACACACTCTCATTGACTGGAGTGCTGAGACCTACAAAATGTCCAACCAATAAGAGTATGTCATATCATAGAGTACTCATATTTTGGTGTAAAATGAGAGTGACCTAGCATTGCCCATTTGCTTATATTACTGAATCACTTTCGAAATATAATTTTTTTTTCTAAAATTATAAAATATATAATTCATAGCATTTAGTACTTGGAACAAAGATTTATGTATGTTATAGTTTTGAAAAATAAAAAATATATGTCTCATTTTTATTCAAAAAATGATTTGTAGACAATGATTTATGGAACTAAAGAGTAGTAAAATAAAGAGTAAATTTTGCATGTACCACAGTATATTTTTATATATATATAAAAATGGTCCTGGTAACATATATGACATGTGATGAACATAATTTTTTATTTTGTATAATTTGTATTTGGTCATGTATTATGTTTCAAAGACTAATTATATAAAAATACATTACACTGCTCTATGAGAATTTAATTCTAAAAATAATTTCCTCTAAAAAGTTTGCTAGGTTTGTGTTATTGGGGATGAGAGCGATAAAGATGGGTATAGTTGAAACTAAGCAAGTCATCATCCACTAAACGACAGAGCACCGCGTAGTACAACATCAGCTTCCGACAAATACCACTGATTAGCTGATTCAGACACGTGGACGGTGAGATTTCGAGCTCGGACTCGGGACTCGTAACTTGGGCGTGAAGTAGCTCTTCCTAACCATGGTTAAATGAAGCCACGGTTAGCTTCTGCCGCCGCTTTTAACCATTATTTCACTTCCTCCTAATCCCCCCTTTCTCCCTCCCTCCCTCTCTTTCTCTCTCTCTCTCTCTCTCTCTCCGAGTGTCCATGGAAATGTATGAAGCAGCCGCCGTATAGGACACTTGTGCTCCGTCGCGAGTCTTGACTGACTGACTGCAGTAATTGATACTCCCATTCTACTTCTCTCTCCCTCTAGCTGGATAAGTTTGAAGTTGCCGTGTAGACATAACTGTGAGATATCCTAGAAAAGTTTTGGTTTGGTTTCGCGAGATTTTTTTTCTCGGGAAAATACTTCCTCAATTGTATCCAAATAGCTGATATCATCAGAGGAAAGTTTCATCTTTGCTGTCTTAGTGGCAATGAAATCAACAGTTCTATCAACCTGAGGTAGCTAGGTCGGCAAGGGATTTTGATTCTCCTTTCGTAAGTGGCAGCTAGTTCGAATCCCTAGGGAGGTGAATTTACTGGAATTGAAAGGATAATTTGTATTTAGAGACTTAATCAACTTATGGTGGATTTTGAGAATTCGACTGCAATGACTGTCTCGGCAGCTCCAGTAGACGCTAGTACCGAATGCACTTCTGGTAATCAAGGCGCACCGCCATCGGATATACCGCCAAAGAAAAAGCGGAATCTCCCTGGCATGCCTGGTAAGCTAAGCAAGTGTAAATGCTAAGTTTCTCAGCTTTTTGTCGATTTTCTTGTTTAATTTTTTGTTTCATTATGCAGATCCAGATGCTGAGGTGATCGCACTGTCGCCTAAGACACTCTTAGCTACCAACCGGTTTGTATGCGAGATATGTAGCAAAGGCTTTCAGCGAGACCAGAACCTTCAGCTTCATCGGCGCGGCCATAACTTGCCGTGGAAGCTGAAGCAGCGAACCGGAAAGGAAATACGGAAGCGAGTATATGTTTGTCCGGAACAAACATGCGTTCACCATGATCCATCAAGGGCGCTCGGCGATCTCACCGGTATTAAAAAGCACTTTTGCAGAAAGCACGGGGAGAAGAAGTGGAAGTGCGAGCGGTGCTCCAAGAAGTACGCCGTGCAGTCGGATTGGAAGGCGCATATGAAGACTTGTGGTACCAGAGAGTACAGATGCGACTGCGGAACTCTTTTTTCTAGGTATCGATGTTTGTTTACCGACAAAATATATGGAAGAAAGTTTTAAATTTTTACTACTATGTTAGATGCTCAGATTGGTTTATTATTTGATTTGTTTTTGAATTTTGTTTTGGTAGGAGGGATAGCTTCATCACGCATAGGGCTTTTTGCGATGCGATAGCACAGGAGAGTGCGAGATCTCATAATCTCGCGATTACTAATCTACAAGGAAGTTTTAAGGTGGAGGCGGTTGCTCCGCCTTCGTCTAGTCCGCCGCCGCCACCTCTCACTCCGTCGACTGGCGTACTGTCTCCGGTTCTATCCATTCAAAGCTCAGGTAAAGTTTTTTATTTATTATATTTGTCTTCATTTGTGTTATCACATTTTAATCGTTTTGTTTTTATTAATGATTTTCATTTAAAGTTGTTGCTTGAAGTCTGTTCTACTTCTTGTTTAGATTAGTTTGTCCGGTAGTAATGTTTGTTCTCATCTGGAGGAGCTTTTGGTTTCGTCTGTGTGTGTGTGTGTGAGAGAGAGAGAGAGAGAGAGAGATGAGTGTTTTGTAACTTTTGTTTATGCAACTAGCTAGTGATCAGGATGTAGCAGGACTCCATTATATAATTAGCAGTTTCTAAGTAGCTCGAAGATCGATACGTAATTGAAAAGAGAGATATAGTCGAGGGAAAAGGGCTCGATGATTGCTTCGACTTTATCTTTCCCGTGTTGCAAAGTTCACGCCGTTGCGTGTTTGGAATCAGGAACTTAAAAAAGGGCTTTTGAAAAAGAAAAAAGATACTCATCTTTCTTTATCAATAATTGGTCGTGCTTTTGATTGCAGAGGTGCCGGAAACTGCAACTGGGATTTTACAACAACAGCATGGGGCAGCAACTTGCTTAGCCGCCACGACCACCACTACAAACAGCGGCAGCTCTACCTCTAGCGGTAAAGTGACTAATAGTAGTGGTGTGTTTGCTAGTATATTTGCATCATCTGCACCTTCACAGTGTTCACAATCATCGCCATCTTCATACTCGGACTTGCTTTGTGCCGTCGCTGGCACAGAACGAAACACTGTTGAACCCATGGCTTTATCTCTCTCTTCTTCTCTGTTTCTTTCCAACAATTCATCTTCCTTGTATCCAACATCTGACGACCCTCATCATAATCGGCGCTATGCTCCATCTCCCCAACCGGCATTGTCCGCTACTGCATTGCTCCAAAAAGCTGCTCAAATGGGTGCAACAGCCTCTAAGTCCTCTTTCCTCCGTGGTCTTGGCTTGGCAATGCCAGCATCATCCGATCATCACGATGGTACATCTCAGTGGAATTGCCACCCCACGCAAGATGGCAGTAATTCGGTGGTATCGGCTGGGCTCGGACAACGCACTGACCTGATGATGGGTCAGCCCACCACGCTCGATTTCCTTGGACTAGGAGTGGGTGTTGGCGGAGCTTCCTCCGGCGGGGTGCCCTACCCCACCTTTTTTACTTCAATTGGAGGTGGGTTGGCTGTTTCAGGCGCATCATATCGGACAATTCAAGACCCTTGGGATGATTCTGCTGATAGGAAGCCAGCCCTCCTGTAAATCTCTCTTTTGATTTTTGAGTTAGGAGAGAGAGACAAGCTGTTGTTGATCAAGTAGCATCTCTTGTAAGTGCCTCAGCTCTATATTTATGTTCTCTTGTGTTTTTGTTCTTGAGGTTTCACTTTCGAGGTTAGTGTAGCTTTAGCTAGCTAGTTAAAGTTACGATGATAATGATGAGAACAGTTTGTGAAAAAGAATTTCTGTTCATGATAGTAATGCAGTAGCAAATATAGAGCAATTGACATTCTTCTTGTTTTGCAACTCATTTATTTTGCGGCAACTAAGAATAGGATATTACTATGGAGACCATAAATGGGTGCTACCGGTTCAGAATCGGAAATGATAGGAAGTGGGTTTGTTAGGCTACGTGTGGAATTTTGTTAGTAATACTCCATTTATGTAGAATTACTTATAAATTCGTTCTTTATAATCTATAAAAATTTCTCATTCCGTCTCGAAATCATTATATCTTGAATTTTTTTTTTTTTAAGTTTCCTTTAGAAGATAATATATTTTACTATTTTACCCTTTTTAAACTTAATTATAAGTCATGTGTAAATACTTATCAAAAAAAATTATAGGTCATATGCACGTAGATTTTAAAAGAAATTATTCATCGTATCAATATTAATAATCAAGACAAATAAGATGATACTTTTTTCGTTTAGGATAAAAAGTTCTTGTTTGAAAATCAATTTTTTTTTAAAAATGACATTTAGTTTATTAGTAATAAAATAATATTTTTATATTTTTATTTTTAAAAATAAAATTTTTAAATGAAATATCCAAAACAGTGAAATATTTGTGGGAGATGTAACTAGTAAAATGATTAAAGAATGTCTTGATTGACCCGCACATAATTAAATAAAATACTTATAGTGCTTAGAATAGTGTATATTTATCCAAAGATAACTTAGTGAAATTAGTCAAGGGTAAATAACTAGTTCGTGCTGTCGTTTTATTTGACTGACCAGAAGGTAAACAATACACGCTTCCGTAGACGCTCATGGGTGGAGACAGCTAAAAGAGTGGGACCAGACATAGTACATTACTAACTTCAACACAAAAAATAATGGGCTTATTTGATGCGCTCTGGGTAGCAGTAGTAGTCAAATTTGGACTTAATTTAAAGAATAGGGGGGTGGTACGGTACAAGTCAGCAGCAGACAAATTAATTCCAATTGCAGAGTGAGATGATCTTTACTGGATAGAATTGACTGAGTCAGCACGTTTACATTAAGGCCGGTGTCTGGTGGTCTTCTTTCATTCAGTGCTTTGCCAACCCCCTAAATCGGACTAAATTTCTTCATCTAGAATGAATGTTTGTTAGACCTATCAGCCTATGCATCAAAAAAGAGTAAGAAATGTTTAAAGGGTGAAATCCGGGTTAAACCTTTATACTTTTTAACTTTTTTTAAGAATAAGAACTGAAAGAGGATTTTTTTTAAGGGCAAAAACGCGTGCAAAGTAGCTCTTTATGCATTGCGATGTAAAAATAGAATTTATTTTTTACAATACGAATTTGATTTGTGCTCCGAGATTTCTACATCTACATCAATAATCTAATAATATTTGCATTGTAAATTCAATCTCTGCGTTGAGATTTTCTGAATCACAAATTCAATTTGTACATCGTGATTCAAATTGATGCATAGCGATAGATAAATTGAGGCATTGTAATATGCTTAATAAGTCATCCTTAGCGCACCTCCAACTTATTAATGACATAATCGTCTTTTTGTCCCCATAAATTCAATTTTAGCACCTAATCTCTAAAATGGTTTGGTGCAACTTCAACACTAAAGCGACTCCAAAGGAGATTTCAAACCTTCCAAAGAGAGCAAAAATTCATTATTTCTTCTCCAAAGGAAACTTAAAAAATGAAGACCCTTTTCAACTATTTAAAATTTGATGCAACATGAGAGGGTCTTCATCTTCATTCTTCTCAAATTTTCTTTTTAATTTTGTTTTAATAATAGTTTTAGTTTTTAATTTTAATTTTTAGTTTTGTGTTTTGGTTTATATATTGCACTAGTCTAGTTTTGTGTTTTAGGTTAAGTGCTAGTTTTGTGTTTTGTTTAAGTATATATAAAATTAATTCAATACTTTTTTTTTTTGTGTTTTAGTTTTTATTTATATTGTTAGTTTTGCGTTTTGATTTTTACACTATTAAATCCTTGCATTTAATTATTAACTAGTTTTACACCCGTGCGTTTAACGCGTGAATATATACATATATTTTTAATTAAATTTTATTCAAGCAAAACAAAGACAATAAATAAAATTAAAAGAATGAATTGCAACTACCTAAATAGAAATACATCATTGTATCGGTAATATGATAAGACTCTGAATTCATTATACACAACATTTATTGTGCTATTTTGTTGGTTTTCCTTATTTATCTCATATAAATCAATATTTTTAAATCATAACAAGTTGTTAATCTAAAAATCATGATCTGCTTTGAACCATATTTCATGAAGTGTTATATACGTGACAATGATTATTCTTAACTATTGTTAATCGTTATTGTATATAATAGTACCAATGATTGACCTTAACTTTTGTTTAACCTACATGTTTGTTCTGGTTGAAATTATAAGTAATGGTTTATTACTTTTTTTTTTCTGTTTCTAATATTTTAATAAATATATTTTTGTAGGGACTTTCTTGTTTTTACATAAAAATAAAAATATAATTTTTTTAGAATGCATGTTGACTGAAGTCGATTCATTATATTTTATCTTCTATAAGACCACAAATTTTTAACGTATAAAATATTATTAAAAATTTTGATTTCGAATTATTAATATGTAAAATGAACAATAAAATTAAGATATTGATTGTTTTCAAATATTTTGTCAACATGTCTGATGGAGATGGAAAAATATTTTTCTATTCATGCTTCTTTATATTTATAGATTTGTCAATGCATTACTTTTACTTTTTGTCTATTTCACTAGATGTGCACTTTAGTTTCAAATATGTCAATAAATTGTCTCAACAATTGTGATGGAGATTTAGATTCGTTTAGTATTATTTCGATATTAATTATATTTTTGTGATCAATTTTTTTTTTCATTTTGTGATTTTCCTATCATCTAGATGTGATGTTTTTGTTTTTACTGATGGGGACAATGACATTTTTGTGATACTTTGTCTCCAACATTACTTACATTCAAATTTTAGAATACAATAATGATTAAATTTGGGGGATTGAGCATTAAAAACCAACAGACAAAAATATTTTTACAAAAAAATATAGTTCGGATTTGATGGAATTTGGTTCGTTGGTTAATGTTCAAGGTTTTTTTGTTTGACCTACATGCTCGGTTTGAAATTAAATCATGACTTATTATTTTATTTTTTTGTTAAGAATATTTGAATAAATACACTTTTGTAGGGACTCTTGATTTTATATAAAAATAAAAGTATATATTTTTTATAATATATGTTGGCAGAAACCAGTTGTTTAAGTTCATCATATTTTATTTTCTATAAGACAACAAATTTCTTAATGTGTAGAATATTATAAAAAATTATGATATCGATTTATAACATGTAAAATGAACAATAAAATTAAGATCTTGATGATGTTGAAATATTTTGTTAAGTGTGTTTTCAATTCATTATAAGTTTGTTCATATTCTAAGGCAGTATTTGGTTTTCATATTTCTAGTGAATATTTGATTTTCACATATTAAGGTAGTATTTGTTAATTATGACACATGTAATCAATCATTTTTCAATACATGACCCATAAATTTTATTACATATAAATGACTTTTTATTTTAGAAAGACAAATTTTGGAGGGATTTTGTTATTTTTAGACTACATTGGCTTTATATATATATATATATATATATATATATATTTTAATGCATGTTATTTAATTTAATATCATATTAATATTAAATCAATGAAAAATATATTTATTTTGTTAAAATATATTAATTCAAATTATAAAGAAAATAAAACATATGTATTAAATAGAATGTATTAAATAGAATAAGAAAATAAAAAAATTAAATTAGAATGATGGTTTAAGAGTAAAATTTAAAATTTGGAGATGGTTTGAAGTTTGGTTAAGGCTAGGGGGGTGAATAGCCTTTAAAAACTTTTGGGGGTTGACTTTGTAAATCTTAAAAGATTGGTAGCGGAAAACTTGAACTTGTCAATCAAGCGAAGATTGGTCGACACTTTGAAATTCGTTTGAAGAAAAGACACAATGCAAAAGAAACATTTTAAATGATGAATTAGAGAGGAAACCGAGATACAAGTTAAGCGAACAAATAAGCAAACAATTGTTGTTAATCTCTTAATGGATCGGTTGAATAACTTCAAAAGTGTTGAGTGTTTGAAGAATGATTGAGGAACAATCATTTTGAAGTGCACTAATTTTATTAAGAAATCTAATTGATCTCTAATGGATCAGTGTTTGGGGGAGAATGATTGAGAAACAATCAAACTCGTGAGACAAACTGACTGAGTTCTAAATAATTTGAAATGAAATACTCAGTGTTTTGTCTAAACTATAACTAGAGAGAAATTTTCAATGAGAGATATCTAGCTAAAGTTTTCTTTGAAGATAATGTCTGAGAGATTGAGAGTAGAAAGTTTCTTGACTTCAAAAATTGTTAAGATTGTTGTCTTCACAAATGCTTCCAATGGGTATTTATAGATAGTCTTCACAAGCAACCCGTTAGGAACACATTTGAATTTGAAAATGTGTTTTGGCAGAGGCAAGATCTCAAAGGATCTTGTGAGATATTATATGGCAGGACATCTATCAAAAACACACAGTGGGAAAGAGTTAGTACAAGTGTATGATCAGACAAATAAGGAAAGATAAGTGGCTGACAAAATGATATTATCAGCTGAGATAAGTGGCTGACAAAATGATATTCAGCTGACCAAATATAATCTATTTTACTTGGCTGACAATCAAGTGAAATGTTTTTAAGCAAATCTTTTTAATTTCAAGATTCAACAATCTCCTCCTATTTGCTTAAAACCATTCACTTGAAAGCAGAAAGCCAAGAATTTTAAAGTTCCTGCAAAATTTATGTTAGTACCACAAGCAGATAATGTAATAACTGAAAACATAGGAGTAATGCCCAATGTGAGGTACAAGGAAAACGAGAGTTTAAAGGAGTTTGTTCATAGTAAAGAGAGAGAGATGAAATGTCCGATAAGGCGATGTGGATCCTTGGTTGTTTTGGGCTGCTTCAAGCGATGGACCAAACTTCATTTTCGATTCTTTGCGGCCTGCTGCAACTTCAGCTTCTTGCACTTGTTCTCCTTACGGTTCTTTTTCGACTTCATCATGTTCTTTCGGTGTCACCGGGTGTCATTTGGTGATCGGCATCGGCTTGATCGTTCCACGAGAATCGGTTTTGACCATGTAAGCATCAGCTCGAGCTTTCTGCTTCTTCTCCTCCTGAATGGTTTGAAGCATAGTTGCTTCAGCATTGAAGGCACGGTTGGACCACTCTTGTTGGTAGAGTAAGAGAGTCCTCCAGTCATCCATATGAGCTTCACGAGGAGCACCAGCAGCAATGGCAGCTTGCACCTCGGTGGTGATGATCTGGGTGAGGTTCGGAAGCAGAGAGGCAACTTGCTGTTGAAGTGTAGCAAGCTGATGTGTCTGACGTGTGAATGCTGACTTCATATGCAAATGATGAGTATATAAAGGTCGAGCTTAGGCGAGGCAGAGACAGAGAACCGGGCGGCGGGTGGTTGAGTTGGTTGAGGTTCATCTGAGAATAGCTGATGGGTGTGAATATCAGCATCCTCAGGGTCAGGGGGGAAGAAAACATCTATGGGGTAGGCTGGGATTTGGGCTTCTGGCTCAGGTGAGGGGGTAGGCATATCTTGGGAAAGACAATTTTGTGCCGATGGGGCCGAAGCAAAGCCTTTGAAATAATTTTTCGTTGTTTTCTAGCTTTCCTACTAGCTAACTGAGAGGGGCTGAGAAGAGACTCGTCCTCAGAAGTAGATTTGGAGGAGTCAGAAGATGAGTCCATGAAGGTTTGGTCCATAGATTTTTCAGGGGAGAGGGAACCAAAATCTTCTTCTTGGTAAGGCTCAGGAGCGAGGCTTGAAGATAGACAAGGGGTGAGAAAGAGTGTGGGATGTGTGAAGAGAGAGGTCGAGGCGAGAACAAGCGGGGGAGGCTTGGTTTGGGTGAGAGGGTATGTCGGTTGTGGGAAGAGGAAGAGAAGCATTGCGGTGTCGGTGAAGAGATAAGGATAGCGGTGAAACCACAGGTGCAACACGATGGGAAGTGAGGCGGGGATGGTATCGATTAAGGGAGGAATGGAAGTAGTGGCCCGACATGAGAGGATAGGGATATTTGGGCGAGATTGAGAAGAGTGGGAGCGACACGGGAGAGATGGAAGGCAGTGGGTGACACGAGTTGAGCTGGTTGAGGAAACAATTTGGAGGCGATGGAAAGAAATGGCTGGAAGAGGAGCGAAGGTTGAGAAGGCTGAGGCGATGTAGGTAAAGTGGGGAGAGCAATGGTTGTAGGAGGAATGGAAGATGAGGCATCAATGGTTGGAGTGAAGGATGGAAGAGAGATAGGTTGCAGAGTTGAAGTGGAGATGGCTATGGAGTGCGGTGAGGTAACAAGCTGGAATGGTTGTGGGCGACACAACAAATGGAGCAGTGAAGGAGTGACATATTGAAGAGTAGGTATGGATTCGGTGATCAATGGGGCTGGTTGACTTGACATAGCATCTGGAAAAGCTGTGTCCATGGAAGCTCCTCCTGGCATGGAGGCCATCCGTCTGTGTAGCTCTATATAAGCTTGATTTGCAGTATTTACTGCATCTTGGACATATTTATTGGCTGCTCTCTGGATACGGGCTAACTTGGCTGGGTCTACAGAAGGTTGTTCCCAATCCTGGTTGAGATCATCATCTTCAGGCAGTGCAGGTCTGCCAACCAGGAAGGGATCATTTGAGGGTAAAGAAGGGAGTTCATGAACCTTGCTATATATAGTCCAGACCAAGTAGACTAATTCATCTTGAACAAATCTATCATTAGAGATAGAATGCATTGAGGAGTGGGTCAAAGTACTTGCCATAGTTGGCTACTAAGTCTTCTTGGTGAGGTTGGGAGTGACGAGGATACAAGACATAGGGTCTCCTTTTAAGGTTATGATCAATGTATTTGATAGGGTTGACCGGAGGTTTGTCAGTTTTCTTCTCCTCATGAAAAGAGAGGAGAAACTGAACGAAGTATGGCAAATGGTCTATGGGAAAGACCCAGTTTGGAGGAATTGGAACAGGATTTGCTTGGTAATAGGAATGCCTAGGATGAAAGGTAGGATTCCTAATTGGAGGGAAAAACTTAATGGGAGCAGTGTTGGGTGACCTAGGATCAGAAGGGGAGAGATGGGAGCGAGGATCTGCGGTAGAGGGAGAAAGGGACAAAGGTACTGGATTCCTTCTCGGATTCTGTCTCCTCCTTGGTTGCTTGATATATCGGTGACCGGTGTTACTTGGTTGCCTTCTTTCTTTGACTTGACCTCTTGCATATCTTGGTGACCACCCTGGTGGTGAACTCGTTGGTGAACACTTGGTGGTGCAACTTGACTTGACCATCATCGGTGGCTGGATGATCTGACGGTGAGGGCTTGGGTCCTAGTTCTTCTTGGTCTCTGCTAGGCTGGTGCCTCTCGACCAAATCTGCTAGAGAATACTGGCTCGATGTCGGCGGCAACATACTTCTTGATCTTGACTGGTTCAAGATCACCAACATTGATGAGTAGGTGCTGAAGAGCTGGAATGGATCGAAGGAACTGATTTATGATCAAGTGATGAGTCAGTCTTGGATTTCCAGTTTCCATGTTGTCCTTGTACTTGGCAATATTCACCTTCACACATTCCACCAGAATAGCTCCCCAATTCATCTCACAGTTTTCCACAATACCCTCCATGAGAAACATTTGAGCCTCAGTAATCTTGTCATGGCCACCAGACTTGATTATGAGACATTTATCCAGGATAGTGGCTAGAGCATAGTGGAGTGGAGCAAACCGATGCTTGTGCCTGTCGTAGGCAAGCTCCAGGGTACTTCACCCCTCATGGTAATCCATCCAGCTTGCTGAGTTTCATCAGGAATGGTGTAGGTTGTAGAACCGTCGTCATAGAGGCCGGGAAAAGCAGCAGTGATGGTTTCAGAGTCAAAGACTATGGGGACTCCTCTGATATTACCTATGAGTGAAAAAGGGTCGGTTGGGTTTTCCTCCATACCCATGAAGAATTCTTCAGTCAGTTGACAGCTGTAGGTTCGAATGCTGAATGATAGCAGAGGCATTAACCCATTTGCGGTGAGAAGATGAATCAACTCGAGCCCTAGAGGTTCTTCATTCAGAGATACCACATCGAGAAGGCATCAATTCTTTGGGTTAAAGCCATCTCTGAAATAATTCAACAAATATGTTAAGAACTTTTGAAAACAAAAGAAAGAAGAAGGATTTGAGAGAAATAGAAATGCAGAAAGATTTTAGGGTTAAAAGCAGTGTTTGAAGGCTTTCGATTGACCAATGCGTGGCGTTGTATGCTCGGCGATACCACACCTATTCGAGAATGCTTTACGGGTATCAATGGAGTTTCCGGCCAATATACTTAGACTATCTCTAACCTGACACTCTTTTAGGGTTTGAAGAAGAATGATTTTTGAAGAAGAAGTTTGTAGAGAGAAGGTTTTTAGAGAGAGAGAGGTAAGTGAAAAGTGAGAGAGTGAGTGTGTTTTTAAAAGGGATCAGATACGTACGGACGCTTATAGTGGGTTTTAAAAGCGAAGATATGGAGTGTAGTGATAAAGTACACAGAATTTTGGTTTTTGTGATAAAAATAGCAATTTATGACAGATAGTCATTATCACAATGATGAGCCGTTTTTGTGAAAACACGTCATTTCAACCGCCAGAGTTGGTGGGATAGTGGAAAGGTCATTTTGGCTTTTCAAGAAAGTTTCGCGAGTTCCAAGGAAAATAAATGGCGGGGAAATAAATGAGGAATTTTAAATAAATTAGAGATTAAGTCTTAGGCGAGATACGATCGGCTTTGACTTAAGGCTTAGAACTACAGACGGTGTTGTTGATCAACTGTGTTGTCAAGCGAGAACATGTCGGTGGACAGTTTGTCAGCTAATATGTGTTAGCTGTGAATGTTTGTCGACTCTTGGTGACATTTTTATAATAAATCATCAAGGAGTGAATAGAAGTTTTGTCAGCTAAAGGTTGTCAGCTGAGAAGCTTGGTTGTGCAAGAGCTTCATGTGTCAGCTACTTGCTGACAAATATTTCCTTGTGCTATCGGCTGACCATATACTTACTTGCTGATATAAATTGTCAGCTTGTTACATGCTATTGATGTATATCTGCATAGTTAGACAATTCAACATACATTTTCTATGACATTATAAGCATTCCTAATTCTCCTCTTAAGAATTCAAATCTGTCAGCTTTTAAAGCTTTTGTAAAAATGTCAGCTAATTGAAATTCAGTAGGAACATATTCTAACTGAACATTTCCTTTTTCAACATGATCCTTCAAAAAATGATATCTGATGTCTATGTGCTTGGTTTTAGAATGCATGACGGGGTTTTTAGAAAGCGATATAGCGAAGTATTATCACAATAAATAGGGGTTCCATAGGCATTTCATAATCCGATGCTTCTTTGTTTCATCCAAAGAATCGAGAACAACGACTTCCGGCGGCAATATATTCGACTTCGGTTGTTGAAGTGGAAGCGAAGCTTGCTTTTTGCATGCCCATGAAACGAGTCTGCATTTCAAGGCCGACATGTTCCACGGTGCTTTTCTATTAACTCTGCGGTGCAAGGTCAGCATCTGAATATCCTGTTAAATTAAATGAAGAGTCTCTGGGATACCAAATGCCAAACTTTTCAGTATCAATCAAATATCTAATGATTCTTTTTGCTGCAATCATGTGAGATTCCTTAGGATTAGCTTGAAAACGAGCACATATACATACAACAAACATGATATCAGTCCTGCTAGCTGTTAAATAAAGAAGAGATCAACTATACCTCGTACTCGGTTGTATTAAGCGGCTTACCCTTTTCATCGGTGACTAGATGACATTCAACTCCCATTGGAGTGTTTCTTTGAATTGGCTTCTTGAAGATTATACTTCTTGATCAGCTCTCTAGTGTATTTAGATTGATGGATAAAAATTCCTTCCTCAGTTTGCTTGATTTGCAAACCTAAGAAGTATGTTAGTTCTCCCATCATACTCATCTCAAACTTTCCTTTCATAAGATGCTCAAATCTTTTGCACAAAATTTCATTAGTTGATCCAAAAATAATATCATCAACATAAATTTGAACTAGTAAAATATTACCTTTGTGCTTCAAAGAGAAAAGAGTAGTGTCGATTTTACCTCTTTGAAATCCTTTTTCCATAAGGAATTTGGATAGGGTTTCGTACCATGCTCTTGGTGCTTGCTTAAGACCATAGAGAGCCTTTCTTAACTTGTATACATGGTCCTTCTTTTTAAGGTCAATGAAACCAGGAGGTTGTTCAACAAATACTTGTTCTTGTAGATCTCCATTCAAGAAGGCACTTTTTACATCCATTTGGTATACCCTAAAGTCCTTGAAGGTTGCATAGGCAAGAAATAATCTGATGGCTTCAAGTCTTGCTACAGGAGCAAAAGTTTGATCATAGTCGTCAATGCCCTCCTCTGTCTATATCCTTGGGCTACTAACCTTGCTTTATTTCTTGTAACATTTCCATCTTCATCCAACTTGTTTACGAATACCCATTTAGTTCCAATGACTTGTTGATCGTGGGTCTAGGCACAAGTTCCCAAACTTTACATCTTTCAAGCGATTGACTCTTCTTGCATAGCCTCGATCCAGGGTCTTCAAGGCTTCATCAATCTTTTTGGGTTCAATGGAAGAGACAAAGGCATGAGAATCAAGAGTTTCATTTCTAGAGCTACTTACGGTTCTTAGACCAAAGAGGGATCTCAATGATATTTGAAGCGGGTGGTGTCTAGCTTCCCTAATTTCCTTAGGAAGATCGGTAGAGGCTCGGTTTGTAAAGGTAGAGATGGGTGAGTGTCGGTTGGTGAATGGCTTGAACTAAGTATGTCGGTGGCGATCTATTGTAACGAGGTTTAGGATTGTCAATTGGTGAAGGGTGTCGATCTGTTTAGGTTTATCACGAAGGTTTAGAGTTTCTATAGTAGGAGTTGAAGATGGAGGATTATTTTGAATTGAACCTGTACTGTTTCCTGTCTCAAATATTTCAAAATTGTTAGTAACATCAGGAGTTTCACAAGACTCAATTAAACTTGATTCATCAAAATTAACATGCATAGATTCAACAATTACTTGAGTTTTCTATTATAAACTCTATAAGCTTTACTATGCTTGGCATAACCAACAAAAATACCTTCATCGACTTTTTCATCAAATTTACCTCGTAATCTCCACCATTGTAGTGAATGAAGCATTTGCACCCGAAGATCTTAAAGAAAGCAATGTTAGGTGTTCTACCTCTCCATAATTCATATGGAGTCTTACCATGAAATTTGTTTATGAGAGATCTATTATGAGTAAAACATCTTTGTGTTGACGACTTACGCCCTTAAAAATATTTTGGCAAATTTGCTTCACTATCATTGTTTTACTGCTTCAATCGAGTCTGTTCTTCCTTTCGGCTATACCATTTCTTTGAGGTGTTCTAGCTATTTGAAAAGTTATGATCAATTCCATGATCATCACGGTATGTGTCCATCCCAAGATTTTTGAATTACGTACCATTGTCGGATCTAACACTTATAATCTCACATTCCTTTTGAGTTTGAAGAATTACGAATAGGGAAGTGAGAATCTTTGTAAGTTTCATCTTTGGATTGCATCATTTCAACCCAAGTATATCTGGAGTAGTCATCACGACAACTAAAGTATACATGTTTCCTCTAAGCTTGCGGTAGTTCTGAGGGCCAAATAAATCCATGTGTAGAAGCTCAGAGTTCTTTTGGTAGAAAGACATGGTTTTGGTTTAAAAGAGGTTTTTGTTATTTTTCCCAAAATACAGGCATCACATTTTTTGTCAGTTGGACAATTTATGGAAGGCAAACCTTTTACCAAATCTCCTTTTGAAAGTTTTGAAAGATACTTAAAGTTTAAATGTGAAAGTCTTTTGTGCCAAAGCCATGAATTTTTGGAAATATTATTTGCTACGAGACAAATTTGAGTCTTGCTATTTAAGGAAAGTAAATCTATAGCAAAAACATTTCTTTTTCTAGTACCGGTAAAGCAAAATTTCATTGGTGAGGCTATTTTTGATGAAACAATGTGTGGAGGAGAATGATCGGCTCATACCTTTATCACGAAATTGTGAGATACTTAGAAGATTGTGTTTCAGACCTTGTACAAAGAGACATTTTCAATTATTATAGATCCTCGATAATGGATCCATAGCGATAGTTTTTCCTTTTGAATTGTCCCAAAGATTACTGAGAAGGTCCTTTTCTTTTAATAATGTTAGTAAGGAGTTCGGTGATCCGATCATGTGTCGGAGCATCCAGCATCTAATATCCATATGTCGGTTGAATGATCATCAGCCATTAAGCATACCTGAAATATGAATATTTAAATCATGGTACCCTTTATACTTTTTGGTCCAAAAGGTTAGTTTTCTTCGGTATCCAGACTTGCCTGAAATTAGGCTTTTTGATTATGTCAATAGGTTTAAATCTATATAAGCATTCATGTGATGATGACCAAAAGTAGAACAAATATTACACTTGTGATAACCGGGTTTATCGAGTCATTTGAGGTGAATTCTTTGATTCTTTTTGATTCGGACTTAGAGGTCTTAGCGGCAACAAAATTTATTGGCTTGAACTTGTCATTTGTCTTTCTTCTAGATCCTCCTCTTTTGTCGGCTAGGCTGACATTTGTCAGGATATGACATTTGTTGAGTTGTTGAGTTGATTTTGAGGTTTGTGACCAGAAAGACTGACAACTTTCATTGTTCACTTACCATCCCTTTTGTTGATGTACCTCTTTGACTCTTATTTCGGGGATAAGTGAATGGTACATCATTATAGACTAATCACTTGTCCTTTTCGAGTCTTAGGTTCACCTTTTTGATGCGATCTCACGGACTTCATCATCCTTTGAGTATCAGACCATGTTGGTCTTCATGATCTTTGTTGTCGATGATAGTTTCTCTGACGGCTTTTGACTTTGAGTAAGTGTCAACAACATTGGTCGGTCGAATTTTCTTTCTACAAGGTCAGCAATTTGGGCATCTGAGATTTTTGCTTGAATCTCATATTTTTTCATTGAAACTTTT
>CM028378.1:38105253-38152344 GCA_013146195.2 Codonopsis lanceolata | reverse complement strand
GCAAAATATGAAATGCTGAATTATTTTTATGGCGTATGCAACATGTATGAGAATGATGCATGAATTTTTCACATTTTATTATGCATTGACAAATGCAGCTTATAATATGTATGTTAAGATGCAAAATTAATTACATATATGAATTGCTTTTTTTTTTTTTTTATGAATGAAAATTTTTATTTTATTTTATTAATTTTGAAAAAGAATGATTTTTGAGAAAGAATGATGTTTATTTACATGTAAATTTATGCACATGTATGAAAATAGTATGTGACAATTTAAAGAATTATTTTTTCTTTTTTTTTTGTTATGAACAAGATTTTTTTTTATTTTTATATTAAAAGAATTTATTGTAAAAAATGAAGTATAAAACATGTGATATGTTCATTATTTACTTAAAGGATCGCATGGAAGGAGATAAGGGTAGAGAACTTACCCCGTTGTTGTTTTTTTTTCCAGGTTCGCAAGGAGCAGCTCAGTGCGGCAGCCCGGACGTCAAGATGACGACGATGATGATGATAATGATGATGATGATGCTGACGGGTCAAGCCGCCCGGGCAGTAGGTCGAGGATTAGCAACGGTCCCGAGTCGTGGGTGGTGGTCTTCGGCCATTCGCCCCGAGCATATTAGCTTTGAGTTCCCCGCGAACATTAGTATCTTTTCCTTTTTTTTGCATTTTTTTTATTCTTTTGTATATATATTTTCTCAGAAAAGAAATCTGTACAAACATTATGAAATAATGCAATATAATGTATATGATGCAATATGTTACACATGCAAAAATAAATTCATGCAAAATAAAACTATACCAACACATCTAAAATGTAACGCACGCAGTACTTTGGAGAGGGATTTTTGAGAATGCACCTTGGATAAGAGCGGCTTTTGGGTGATATTGAATGGGAAAATGGCCGAATCTTTATTCTTTCGGGCATTGGTTGAAGTCCGTGGGTCAGAACCTCCTTTGTAGGCTTTTTTTTTTTTTTTTTCGACGACGCAGCTAGCAGACTGATGGTGGAGCCGAATATCATGGTACTGCAAAGATTCTATCCGGATAATGGGGACATTGATGATGAGGATGAGGACACTTCGGGGCTCTCATGCCGATGAGTCTAGGGTTTCTTCTTCTAAGAGTAGGCGGTCCGGCTGAATCATATGGACCAAGGTGGCTATGGTGCAAGAAAAGGATTGTTTCGGGAAAACAAAGGGGGCAGTGCAATAATAGATATGTACATGCCATTAATGCATAATCTAAATTTCTTTGTAATTATTCCTAAGTTGCACCTTAGACCCGTAATATTATATTTTAGTATTTTATTGTGAGCTTATGTCGTGGGTTTTTCTTTTTTCTTTCTGCCGCCGACTCTTTGCCTCGCCAAGACGAGAGATAGGATGCCGAGGTTTCAAAGAGTGTCTTCCCCTCCTTATTCTCCTCGATATATTTTTTTATTTGTTTGGCTCTAACTTTTGCCTAGGCCGCCTTTCGGTTTTCAACCTAGCTGAGCCTTTTATTATTTTTTTTTTTTGTGTTTCACTTTTTGCCTAGCCGCCTTTTCGGTTTTCAAATTAGCGAGCCCTTATTTCTCCCTTTTTCATTTTTTCATTTTTTTTTCTATTTTTTTGAATGCCCTAACTTTTGCTCTGGGACCGCTCTTTTCGGGTTTTCAAATTTAGCTGGCCGAGAGGGAAGCACTTTTGGATAGAATGGATCGAGCACCATACCTTTTGAGCTCGTTGAAATTGAGGTCGAACAAGGTCTTCTTTCCTGCTGTGGGGAGTACGACATCTCCCGACCGGATCTTTTGACAATATACTATGCACATCGTGGAAGAGAAAGGTAGAGCCTTTGATAAGTAGCCCCTTTTTTTAGCCGCATCGCATGACATGATAGCAGAGGTCCCCTGCATGGAGGTCTTTTTCTTTTCCCCGCCGCTTGATTTGATATAGCCTCAAAGATGTCGTTGTTGGATTGGGAATGGTCACTATTTTGGACACAGATCGCATATTTTTTTTTTTTTATTTTTCTTTTTTTTTTTTTTTATTTTTTTTATTTTTTTTATTTTTTTTTTACCCGAATGAAGTTGACGCGGTGGTCGTTTCATGCTTTCTTTTTTTTCAACTTGTAGCACTGACCTCGACTTGACAGTGGAGCTTTTGTCCGATTACGAGCATCCACATGAGGGTCCTGTTTGGCTATGGCGGGTCTACCCTGACACCTCTTTATAGGACCTGTAAGCATGTCCACGAACTCTTCGATGAGATCTATGAGTGTTATCCTCTGGGTGAGGATTCCGACCTTTTGATTTCCTTGTCCGCCTGCATTGATGGTGGATCCCCTTCGCTGCTGTGATGATGTCTCGGCTCTCACCGACTTTACAAGCTCAAGATTTTTTTTTTTTGGGTCCTTTTAAATGACTCATTATTATAATTATTTAATGTGTCTTTTAATGCAGTGCAACTAAGAAATAAGCAAAGACGTTAGATTATTATTAAAAGCACAACGCATGGTTTATTACATGGCCATTTGGGGTTTGAGATCCTCAATTGTAGGGAGCGGATTGATGACCAAACTGTAAGGCTAGAAAGGAATAGGGTACTTAATTTTAGGGATCGGATTGGATGACCAAACTGTAAGGCTAGGAAAGGAATAGGGTAATATATCCAAAGTAGTCCACCGACCGCGGCGCCAAAAGTGGCCGGCCGTAGTATACTAGTTCCAGAGGTTTATTAGAAGTAGACCCAAACTCAACAGGAGTTTTTTTTTTTTTTTTTTTTTTTTTCATGCCTTTATCCATCATACCCCCCAAATTTTCATTAGAAACCCTCGGTTTAGAGCTTTAAGCAACATGGTTTTCACATCTTCGATGTCGCCTCCAATTTGGCGCATACGAAAGTTGGGTTTGGTATATGTTGGCCGGATTTAGAAAGTCGGGTTATTTTCTCGTTGAAGGTAGGGATTCCGGGCTGGTGATTTGGACAGATATGGGTGGCCGGGTTAATGTAATTTGGGCATTGGATAGATTTTGGCCGGATATGGGGTATTGGGGTCGATAAAGGTCTTGGGTTATTGAGTTTTGGATATATATGGATTTTGGTTTGGATGTAAATTTTGATTGATAAGGATTTTTAATGATATAGATATTGATTGGATAAGGATATTGGATTGATATGGATATCAATGATAGGATATCAATTGATAAGGATTTTGATCGTGATTTGGTAGCGGGATTAGTGTGATAGGATGTTGGGTTGGTGTTTGCTGGGGTTGGATTTGGAGGAACATAGAAGGTTGATGCTTCTTGGGGGACTAAGCGGATTGTTCATTTTCTCAAGCCATATCGCCAGATGATTTTGTTCGCACGATATCGCCCCTTGTCCGATATGAATTGATACCTTCGATTCCACTTCCCACTTGTTTTCCTATCAATCGGCCAAGATTATTTTTGCCTCTTCAAATTGGGCAGGTTTCGAGGAAAATGGGTTTGGTAGGTATCAAGGCTGGTGGAGGCTATCTGGGTCAGAAGATACGTGCCTTTTTATTAGTATTTTATTATTATTATTTTCATGTTCCCTACAATTGACCTGGATAAGCACTTGCTTTATTTTGACAGCCTCGTGACTTTTCCCCGAATAGTGGATTCTTTTTCCGCAGTATAGACCAACGTATTCCACCGCCTTTCGACTCCTCAGATCGGATCGTCTTGAAAGGGCCTATACTCTTTCCAGATCCACCATCCGAAATGGTCTAGGTCGAGCATCCGAGAATTATAAATCACCCCCTTTATTGTTATTTATTGTTTTTTTTGTGCAATACTATTATATTTTTTTTTCGAACTTGCGCATTTTTTATTTATTTTTTCTCGATTTGATTTTTTCTGATTTTTTTTTTTGACAGGCCGAATCTCCCAGGAAGTGTCCTCGAAAACTATATGCATTCTAACGTTGGCTTATGCAGGGGTAGGCCGCCATGGTGTAGGTAACAGTCGAATATATTTACATGCGTGCACGTGTGCGTGTATCTAGAAAGCAAGAAAATCTTTATTTATTTTACGTGTATAGAAAATAAAACAAATTTGGCCTGTCTTGCTGTTTGTGTGGATTTTCTCGGCTTTTTTAGTTTGAGCGCGAGCAAGCAAGCACATCACATTAAGAAATAGAAAGAAAAGTGGGGAAACTATCTATCCCTATTAATTACAAATTTTGGTCCTATGCCCCCAAAATAAAATGACATAATGAATGCTGAGTTATGTACAAATATACGTATTTAATAAAGTGAAAAGAAAAATGAACCGAAAGAAATAAATGAAAGAAAATAGAGCCGGAAGTAAAGCCCCAGCTCTTTTGTTGTGCTGCCCGGAATTTATTTGTAAAATATATAATATATATATATATATTCTTTTTTTTGATTTTTCGAATTTTTTTTATGTATATATATATAATAGTGTTTGAAGGCTTTTGATCGGCCAAGTACGTGGCGCTAGTGCTCCGCGATACCACACTCTATTCAGAATGCTTTAAGGGTATCAATGGAGTTTCCAGCCAATATACTTAGACCGCCTTATATATATATATATATATTTTTTTTTTTGAATTTTTTTTATTTGATTGATTTTTTTTAATACTCTCGAACATGCCTGTAACAGATATCGGAACGAGACTGCTGCCAGATGGAGGATCATATCCACAAATATAGCCACGGCCGTAATGGGAACACTTTATTGAAATGCGTAAATTAATATAACGAGCATATTGCAGCCAAAAACAAAGAAAAGCCAAAAAAAGGTTTTATTTTATGAGTCTAGCCCTCCATTTTATTTAAAATAAAACGACATCCCCAGCCAGAAGTCGCCACCGTGAGGTTCCCGGTGTGCTCCCGCCGCCGCCTTGGATAGGTGCGCCAGACGCGGATGCGGACACCACCGCCTCGCTCCACCCTCCCTTGTTTAGGGAAGACGAAATCCAAAGTGAGAGGAGTGCCGCCTATATTAGCACGTTGGAATGTGCCTCTGTTGCCTTGAGTGGATTTTGTATCCAAAATGGGAACTAAAGGTTTCTCATGTCGTTATCCCTTATTTCGTGGATAACAGATATGGGAATGCATTACCTTTCCATTCTCATTCTCCCTTTTTTCTCGCCGGGATAGAGAAGTGCAAGAAAAGATATTGCGACGCCCCACTTATGGATTTATTAAAATGGCCTTATGGCCCAATCGGTCATCGCTATGGAGCTATGGGTTTCCTCGCATCAAGTTATCCCTTGTTTAGGGGATACCGGATATGAATACATCACCCCTCCATTCCCGTATTCCCTTTTTGGGGGAACGAGTGAAAGTGCAAAGAGGGAATGTTGCGTGGCCCACCGGATCCGAAAGTTTTAGAGTCGCCACCTTTATTTTAAGGCAAAAATAAAGGAAAACCAGAAGAGAAAACCAGAGATTTTAGAAAACGGTTCGGGGGCTAAGTTACGAGTTGGGAAGGTGCTAGGCACCCAACTCGCCTCTTTCGGTCTCAAAGCGTTTTTGGTGAAATATGCTCATTGTTATATTAATCTAGCAAATAAATAAGGTCTTATTTTGACAAGGGAAAATTAACAGATACATTCGTGGCTACATTATTCTGGACTTCGCAGGCCTCCTTCCAATAATTACAAACACATTTAAGAGTATTTGGCCATTATAATGGCTTTTTACAAATATTTCCTAATCTAATCAAAGAGGCAACGGCTTATATTGGCTACATTGTGCGGATTTAAAATACAACTTTTGAAAATAAATAAAAGAAAAAAATATAAATGAAATAAAAATACGCCCTTAAAGGTATTACCTTTTAGAGCGGTGTGTGCTTTCGCTCGTCCTCTGCGGGAGAGAGGAAGTCTTTTTGTTTTGAATTGAACTGAATGGAATTGAGCCGGATTTGAGCTGATTTGAGGCTGGGGCTAGTCAACTCGGGCGAGTGGCAGCTTTATTTGGGTAAGGTTTTGGCCTTTTCGGTTGAGGCGGAACCTAGACTTAAGTTTTGACTTTTTTAGCTCGTTACCGCAGGCGGAGTAACGGCTTATTTTGGGATTTTTGAACTGGGGTTTTAAGGTGGATACCTAACAACTAGGCTAGGGATCACTTATAACCTATGTGTTTTTGGTTTGCGAGTTTGGGGGTTTGGAGATTTTGGGGCTTCCACTCACCTATCTCGCACCTCTCGTACTAAGTTATCGGAGAAAACGAAGCAGAGCTTCGCTGCGATCTAAAAATCGCGAAGTGAAATTGTGTCTGAAATGAGACCGGGCATGTCTATTTATACTTGCATTTAGGGACACGGCTGGAATTCTTTCATTTCTTCTCCTGCATCAGTGAGTTGTACCTTGTGCATAAAGACTTGTACCAATTCTTTGTGAGAGAACGCATGAGTGAAAGCTTGGTGCCACCAAGCTTATGCTTGGTGCGGCACCAAGCTGCCTTGGGGTGGCACCAACCTCTTTTTGGAAGTTTCAAATTTTGACACTTTCTCCCCTGCGGTTCTTGTTTGGCGCATCCTTTTTCGCTTTCGCATTTTTGACTTCTCGCAACTTGACATTTGTTAAGTTTTTAACAGTTTTTGATATTTTATGTCAGTTACATACCAGGGGTACGAAATTGGGGTGTCTACAGGAGGGTCTCGACGAGCTGGTTAAAGACAGGTTTGCCGAGGAATCCGTGAGTGGCTCGAGGAGCGAGCGGGCTGAGGGAGGACGTCGGTGAGCTGGTTAGAGCTGGGTTTGCCGAGTCGGGGTTGTCGAGGATGCCAGAGTTTCTCGAGGAGCGAGCGGGTTAAGGGATGGCGTATGGTGAGAGAGGGGCCTCGGCGAGCTGTGGAGGGAGGGTGAGCTGGGTTTGCCAAGGAATCTGGATTTGCTCAAAGACCATGGGTTAGGGAGGGCGTTGGTGAGCTTGCCTCCTAAGGAGGGCGAGCTAGGTTTGCCAAGGAATCTGGATTTGCTCAAGGAGCAAAATGGGTTAGGGAGGGCGTAGGCGAGCTGATCATAGTTGTGTTTACCGAAGAGTCCTTGGGTTGATGTGGTGGAATGAGGATTAGGGTAGCGGAAGGTTGGCAGACAACGGCTGAGGAAGGACATCGGCGAGCTGGTCAGTTGCTCAAAGGGGGGGGGGAGAAACCGGCTTGGCTGTGGAGAGTTGCCGGATCTGAACTTGGGTTTGGTGGTCAGTGGGTTAGCAGCGGCTTTGGTGGGAGGAAGGTATAACCATGCTGAAGGTTGGTGGTTTAGGGTTAGGGGGTTTCCAAGGTAAAGGAAGGGCGGCGTTGGCAGCGGCTTTGATGGGCAGGTTTAAAGAGGCTGAAGGTTGATGGTAATGGGTGCTAAAGGAGAGGCGACTGAGGAAGGGCCTCGGCGAGCTCTTAAGAGCTTGGTTTACCGAGGTGTCCTTTTGGTTGCTCAAGAGGGGGGGGGGGGAAACCGACTTGATTTGAACGTGGGGTTGATGGGCAGATCCTTGTTGGCGGTGGCTATGGTAAGAGGAAGTTTTAGGGTTGCGGAATATGGTGGTGGTTTTAGGTTTTAAGAGCGAGACTCTGATACCATGTAGAAACTGATAAAGTTTAAGAATAATGTCATAGCCTTTCCATTTATATGTTGAACATATATATAGGAGTACAATACTTCATACACAAGTTTAACCTAGAGAGTCTAAATACAAAAGAGATTAGAAAACCTAAATACAAAGGGATTAGAAAGCCTAAATACAAAGAGATTAGGAAAGTATAAACTAACTATAAATATAATATCTTACAAATATATTATATTCTCTTATACTTTTATCTTCAATTTGTCAACTATTGAGAAGTTTTTCGGGGATTGACCCTTATTTGGGTTTCTCCATATTTGCGAGGTTGCAGTTTCTACCATAATTTGGATAGTAGCCTCTACTATAAAAGATTTAGAGCACTTCATTGGTCTCCAACTCGACTGCTTCACAAAGATTCTGTGCAAGTGTTGAGAATGTAATAGTTTGTTGTTGATTTTACATATTTGCTCATGTAAACCTTAATATAAAATTCAATAAGTTAATTAGTCAATTCTCTTATTCTTCTCCTAACATGATTATTCTTCATGTTTTACTTATCCTTTTGGATCTCTACTTTGTAACCTCTATATACTCTCTTAAATCTTTTAGACACACAGTTATAAGACACACAATCATAGTATATCATATTGCCTTCAATTCTATGCACCAAATATCAAATTATCAAGTTTTCGTTTAACAAAAAGCCCAAATCACAATCACGAAGCAAAAAATTCAATTCAAGTGATAATCTTAGAAATTACTGGTACGAAACAAGACAAATTAATTACAGATTACAAACAAGCTTTGTATGAACACTAGTTTATCAACAAAACCTTGGGTTGTTTCATATCCTCCTAAAGCGAATTTGAGCACCATATTGGGGTTGCATCGTGAGAGCCTGCATCGGTGCGTGTACATAAGTTGGTGAGACCTCAAAAGAGTACATCCTTATGATCATAGCCAGCACAGTTTTGGCCTCAACCATGGCTAAGTTTTGGCCAACGCAGATTCTAGGGCCTAACCCAAATGGGAAAAACGATGCTAAATGTTTTCGAAGTTGTACAAATCTCTTCGGATTGAACTCATTTGCATCTTCCCCCCATATTTCAGGGTCGTGATGGACAGCTGTCATGGCTAGATAGAATTGTGTCCCAGCCGGAATGTCAAGGTTCCCTAGCTTCGCATCTTTGTAGGCTTGCCTCATCATCATCACCGCAGGAGGGTAGAGTCGAAATGTCTCATCCAGAATCATGCTCACCTGTTAACACAAGTTAGAACACTAGGAATTCGACTATATAGGTGGTATAATGAAACGAGTGAAGTAGGAATTCGACTTACAATCTTGAAATCATGTATATTTTCAGCACTAGGAAGCTCGTTGTCTCCATAGACTTGAAGCAGTTCTTCTCGCGCCTTTACCTGCCATTCTTGATGTTGCGCTAAAAGTAAGAGTGCCCACGTCAAAAGATTGGCCGTTGTTTCTTTTCCAGCAAAGTAAAATGTCTTGCATTCGTTAATGATTTCCTTTTCACTCAATCTCTCCTCTTTGTTGTCCTGGTCCTTGTAGGGAGACATTAACATAGTAAGCAGAGATTTTAGATTTTCCCTTGTTTTGCTGCTATTCTTGATCAGCATCCTTATGGAATCTTGAGTCTCCTTCTCCAATCTACATCTCATTCTGTTTCTCTTGGTTGGCAAAAACCTGCATTCAGTTTGGTGTTTAGATAAAGCTAATTCTACTCAAATCAAGAAACAAAAGGTCCACATTATTTCTCTATCTTTTGTTGTCTAAGAAACTAGACTTGGCAATCTTATGCCCCATTAAAGCTAGAAACCTTCTCGAGCAACTTATGTCAAGTTTTCTTTAGGATGTTACTCCATGATGCTTGAACACCTCCTTATTTAAAATCATCAAATCTTCATGCCTGATTATGTCAAATTCCTATGTGTTTCTCCCATGTTTATTAAAAAATATACACCATTTCCGTTCACTCGTATACTCCTTATTTACCAATTACAACAATCAAACTAAATGCTCAAATTTTGCACCTAGCAACGGGCATATGGTCTTGGAAATGAGTTGTTACCTGAATCCTGGGATGTAAACACTTCGAAGGGCCTTCATGACCAGACCTATTTGCTGTTCTTGCAACTCAAAAATGCGCTTACCTTCATCTATATTGCTCCCGAAAGCGGTTCGAGATATTATGTCAGCTGATAGGTCATGTAGATCTTTGTGCACTTCCACCTCAAACTCGTTACTATCTCCACTTTTCTCCTCCCATTTGTCCACCATCTTTATAGTACTAGCCACAATTTCAGGCACCCAACCCTGTCCAAAAGAGTCTCCGATTTCAAAAACAACATTTTCTTAAAATCCAACACAGCCATTGTTTTTTCCATTGTCATAAAAATGCAAATGCACCATTAATACATAGCACGATTGGCAATACTTTCATTATTAGCTTTTGTTATTCTCTAGGAAGGAAATATGCAGAGATTGGGGGATCCTTTGTGTAGCCAAAGGTTCATTAATGCATATGCTCATTTTCACATTCCTCCTCAGATTGGGAGACAGTAAGAGTTCATATTTAATTAAATATGGCTCACAATTCACACGAATGGAATCCAAACTGAAGTAAGTAAACATTCTTCTAACATAATAGACTGCTTCAGCCAGTCTTTTCCCTATATCATTATCCAAATCAAGGTATATATTTTAGTATGCACTATTATCTTTTTTGTTTTTTGGTAGTAATGTATACAAATCAACTTTAGAACATGACGTGGCCAACCAAAATCTAAAAGAATCAAGACAAAGAATAAGAGTCGCTTGTGTAAAAAAGATTTTACACTGCCAGTCCATGGAAATTTTTCTCATTTCTAATTACTTAATCTTTGGCCAACTAAAAAGAAAAGAATCCCTTTTAAAAATGCATTTGACTCCATACATTTTTTCTTTATTATCCTTAAATTATTCTCTGGTAATGTCAAATGATCGACATCATTGCTTTCTCTGCCTCAGTATAAAGAAGGGTATTATAAACGTTTAATTTCAAAATAAAAATAAAAATAAAAATGGAAAATACTTGTTTCGGAACATCCGGATACCGATTAATATATTCTATTTCAAGAATTCACGTTTGAAATTTCTAATAGCTAAATGATAAATTAGCATTTTTAGAGTTAATTATAATTATTGAGCGTATTAGTTAAGATGTACGAGTCACATGAGATTGTGTGCATATGCTTCCTCCGTACCAAAAACTAGTCATACTTTTTCCTTTTTCATTTTTCATTTGTCCTTTAAAAAGGATTCTTATCTCAAAAACTTAATACAATCTCTAAAAAGAAGTACTCCCTCCATCCCTAAATTATCGTCCTAGTTGATCCGGCGCATGGATTAACAAAAAACAATTGATTTGATTATTTATATTGATTTAATGTGTAGTTTTCTTTAAAATCCATGTGTATGTGGTGCATAATTAAAGTAAGGTGAAAAAATAAGAGTAAATTGGTAAAAGTGATGTTCTAAAAAAATAAGTTTCAAACTGGACAATTATTTTGGGACGGACGAAAAAGGAAAAAGAGGACGATAATTTAGAGACGAAGGAAGTAATAAAAGTAAGCAAATGCTAATACGAAGTAAAAAAATGCGAAATTGAAACCGACCCACTTTCATAAGTTCTTAACCGATTAAGCCCCTTATATGTTTTTAATCAAAAAAGATACTTTTGGGCACGAAAATAAGACTATGCCATCAATGAGCCCGAAGCGCACTAACGATCACTTAGTGCATCGCGATGCATCAATTTGAATAGCAATGCACAAATTGCTAGTCCGTCCAGTTCTCCTTCCTTAAGACTGAACCCCCCTTAATCTGTCAGAAAATGACTTAGATCAATTATCTAACTAATCAGCGAACTCCAGGGTAGGATTTATTGTAAGGAGAAGAGTAGTAAACTCTAAAAGATGGAAAGAAGGGAGTAATCCTTCGATGAAGCAAGGGCTTACTCATAGTCCAGCAAGGTGCAATTTGCTTGGTTGATAAGTGGCTATCTAATTGCTGGTACTCTGTGCAGCTGCAGGGCACTACAACTGCTTGGATTTGTGATGCACAAATTACTTTCCCGGTGCAGAAAATTTCGATACACAAATTGAATTTGTGATGCAAAAATTGAATTTGATTTGTGCATCACGATGCATGAACTGGTACTTTGCACGCTATTTGATTCATTAATGATATCGTAGTCTTTTCGTCCAATTGTCTTTTTCCGGTTTAAAATGTATAGGGTACTAGAGCGGTTGAAAATTGTTGAAAGAGGATCAGCCATGAATTTCACCCAAGTAAAATTCTTGAGAAATTGTTGACCGGTACCTTTTTCAAAACATTTTTTTGCTACAATCTTGTGATCTTTTTTTCAATCGGCAAAGTCCATAATGTCCAAATCACATAATTGATATAAATTTATTCTTCTTCTTCTCCCTCGTTGTCGAGTTTGTCCAAAACGCAAAAAAAATAGTGGTTATGGATGAAGAGAAAAGACAGTAAGGAGTTAGGTGATGAAAAAGAACAGTAATTATTACATATTTGTGTCTTTATCATCCTAACTTCCCACTCTTTTACTTATTCACCTCATATTGCTCTTGTTGTTCTTCTTCACTATGTTTGTGTGCGTTATTCAAAATATATTTACTTGTGTGCTTTATTTTTCTATGCATGTAAACTGTTTAATGAAATGACTGAATATATTTTTGTTCGTGTTGGACACCATTTTTGAATTTGGATCCATCAATTTTAAATCAAAATGCATTATTTGTGAATCGTAATGCATTGATTAGATTTGAGATGCAGGAAAGATACATTAATTTTGAATCATTTGTTGATTTTGTACTACAAAGAAAGTAAATGAAGGCCTAATTTCATTATGATTTATAGCGCGATGCATCAATATTTGCTACGTGATCGATCAATTGGGGGCTTGAATTGTTGCATTACGGTGCACGAATTGAATTTGGTAGTTTGCATTGATGCATCACGATGCATTAATTGGTTTGACTTGTTGCATCACGGTGCACGAATTAGATTTGATAGTTTAAATTAATGCATTGTGTTGCATTAATTGATGCAGCGTAATACAAAATTGGATTAGGTAATTAAAATTGATCAAAAGCGGTGCATTACTTGATGCAACGCGATGCACTCCAAATAAGTGATCTATAGAGTATCTCAGGCTAATTAAGAGTATCATGGTTTTGTTGCCCCAAAAAATGACTTTTTCTATAGGATACTGTAGCGATTAGGAACACCCAAGTAAAATTCCTTATCCTTGATCCTTATATACAAAAAAGAACGAGAGAAGAGATGGGTGGCATTACCTTAACTCTTTCCATGTTAAAGGCCTGGGCCGTGATCCTTCTATGAACGGCCCATTTCTCACCAGCCAGCCCAACAAGTCCTTCCCCAAAAAGCACCTTAGATAAAGGGTTAAATGGAGTCTTGCCAAACGAGCCACACTTGTTCAACAAAATATCTTTAATCATATCCGGTTCAGAAATCCCGAGCCTGGGCGTCGGCCCAAACCAATAAAGGAACGTCTTTCCGTAAACCGTTGACCAGTTGTAGAAATGTGGCGCCACCCGCTCTAGTATATCGTGATTGAAAGTGATTGGCCTTGACTCCACTTCGGCGATCATGCGCCGTCTGATCCCCGCAGCGTTTCCGAAAATCGGACGGTATCTGGGCCCGTTTATCCCTTGTCTGTTGAAGTGGGCTTGGATCCTTAGTGGAACCCATATGATTTTGTGTATGAATTTCAGTAAGATGATCAGTACTAGTAAAAAGAAAATTGTAATTAGAACTGCAAGAACCATGATCTGTGTGAGTGGGATGGGGTGTGTGTGCGAGAGAGAGAGAGAGAGTGGTTATGACGTGGGAAGAGGGAAGGGGTTTGTGGGTGTACAGAGCTTGTTCCTTTCTGATTTGGTTTGGAGTGAAAAAGAGTGCGAGGGGGAGTTGACAATGGAGTCACTGCGTAGCCAAGTAGGTGACTGCAAAAGAAACATTTTCTCTATTTTAAAATATGTTTAAATCGTCATTCAACCTTCCGTTAAAATTCATTAAGTTCATTATATTTTTTTTTCTTTAATTTAATCATTTTATTTGACTTCGATAATCAATAAGGTCACTAAAGTCATTTTCGTTAGTTAAATTGGATGAAAATCTTTAAAAAGACAATAATACCCCTTATCTTTGAAAGATGTTTTGACAAATTCAAGTCACACAATAAAAAATTATATTTGAGAGGAGAAAGAGACCCTTAAAACCCCCAAATTTAGTAAGGATGTTTTTTATTTTCCTAAAAAAATTAAACTTTTCATCCAAATATATGGATGAAGTGATAAACGTGCTAATTATGTGAAAATAGAGTGATTAAATTGAGGAAAAAATATAAAGTGAGCTTAATGAATTTTGACCAAAAATAAGATGACCAAATTAAGATTTAAACCTCTAAAATATTACTCATGTTCCTTTAGACACCATTTTCTAAATGACCCATTTCTATAATTGTAAAATTATGAGTAATATTATGGAGACTTAATTTGTGTCTAAACTTTTGCATTCAATGATATGATATAGTATGCATCTTATTTTTTTACTTACTCCCTAACTCCAGATGTAACTAAGATTAATTTTTACTAACCTAAACAATAAATCAATACCCTAAAATATTTCCTAAAATTAAGGAGAGCAAACCGGCCAGTCATATGCGGTCTCCTTCTCCAACGTCATACGTGATGTTGTCGTCTTCCATTTTGGCGCATATGGATCTCTCCGTTGATGAGATACCATTCCACGAAGCCCCACCCCATGTCTCTTTGAATGATAGATTCACAACCTCCCCCCAGGGTCGGTCCTGTGAAATCGAGGACCTAAGGTCAATTACGTCGAATGTGGTCTTCCTTTGTAGCATAATTTTTTTTTTCTATTTTTTTGAAAAATCAAAGAAACAAACATATAATATAATAAAAAAAACATTTCATCACTGAGTTATGGACATAAAACACGAAATATTTACAAAGTACTACTTAAATGTCGCTCTTCTAGCATATTTAGAATAAAATTTGTAATCAAAGTAGAATAATCAACTTTTTCAACCATATTTTTCTCAATAGATCGATATCATAGCTAACTCATTCAAGAGATCTTGAGATACTTTCATGATGACATTTTGTCTACTTACAATAATTGAGATCAAAGCTTACGATTAACTAACAAAAAGAATTCAAATTTCATTATCACTCAAAAAACAAACAAATAATTTTCCATGTACAATTTTTCTATTTTAGTATATAATTATAGTGTATGTACAATTTTTCCATTAAAATAAATTAATGATTAAATCTCAATTTCTCAATTTTAGAATTATAGTATATGTTCAAATTATCAAATTTCAATTAGAATACCACAAATTATTTACAAATCACTCATTCACATACTTAAAAACTCAAAAAATTCAATTATGTTATCAAAATACCAATAACTCATAAAGTAAAAAAAACAGAAAAACCATATTTTTTTTTGGGGGGGGGAATGGAAATTAAGGACTGCACAGAAATCTTACTTTTATGCCTTTTTTTTTCAAATTATATAAACTAGAAAGAGTCAAGCCAATATAGGTCATCTCTGTCCCTTACTGTCTCACTCTTTCCTCTGTTTGTGTTAGACTAGGGGTCTTTTTTTATTATATATATAATAGGTAGGGTTTTTTGAGATTTGGGGGCCTAAAAAATATGAGATTTTTTGGGGGCCTAAGGCCATGGCCTACTTGACTTATGGAAGGGCCTCGCTTAGGCAAGGGATCTCTCTACTACACTGGCCCACTATGCTTTACAGGACTACTGAACACTATGTGCCTGGCCCATGCGTGACAAGTCAACTTTAGCCCCTTAGGTATAAATAAACCCTACTAGCTCATAGTACGGTGACTCTGACTCTCTTCTACAATTTTCACTCCACACACGGAGGCTACGCGCCCTCCTGTTTTATACACTGGACTGATTATCAAAACGGAGAGTTTTGGGGGACATCCCCACCCACTCATGATGCTTATTTTGCAGAGACCTACATACAGCCAGATATCCGACTCAGACTACGATTTCATCACCAATTCGGTCAACGAACGATTCATGTATCTTGACGACTTTCGGCACCCCCGGTATGATGATATTTTTGTCACACCAGTTTGGTTCCGTTGACGGGAAATCGACTATAGCCACTAACTCCAACGGCCATAGTAGAGACCTTTCGATTAGTCCCGGAAACGAGTAATGAAGTCACTTCGAAAACGACAAACCACGTCAATTTTTAGTGCGGGCTGGACATAGATTAGCAACGCCAAAGTGAAAACAAATGATACCCTTGGGTTCACCTTGACAAGACGAGTACACCACCATGAAAATTATCCCCATCGGATTTGTAATGCTCCTTCACGCGCCACTCAAACCAGCTGGAGGCGTTAGCTCGTTGTAACTCCCCCGGCAGTGCTCCAATCTCCAACTATGACGCACATCCGACCTCCAATCAAATATTTGACAAAACCCCCTGGTGCGTTTTGATTAGTCAAGCACAACGCCGTTGAAATCATCGCCAATAGAGTAGGAATGCTCCCACACGCGCTGCCTGAAGTGGCTGGCTGCCCAGATGTTTCCACATCGCCATCACGCTCCGGCCAAAAAATCTGACGCGTGATAGCTTGTCTGCACAAGCTGAAGGGCTGACGTCACGTCCTAGCTTTTCTCACTCGGACTCCTGCTTTTTCACCAAGTTGTCATTCAGCTCCCTCATTTTTCCACTAGCCGCCGTTAAACTCCGTTAGGAGAGGTTAACAGACAGTTAACTGGTTCATCTAAACCGGCCCAGATTACAACAAGGCTTCTTGACCCGGTTCACAACCATCTTGACCAGTTTAGAGCCTATTTGAACTAGTTCCCTACTACTTCAGGTGGATTCTTTCCATAGTTACCCTTCATATTTTCAAATTTTGCTCATATGACCTCGATTTGTTATTATTAGCAAATAATTAGTTAACGGAACATGAATTATAATTTATAAATGATACACATGATTACTTTAATGCTCCAAATTAACATGAGACACTATAATTTGCGTAAAATATATTGAGCTATAATTTTGGAAAACAAATTTCCTTCAAAATTATTAATTACGATAATTAATAAATGATAATTATAACTTGGTGCTACGCAAGATAGTTATAATATCAAATAAATTACCATGATATGAATACATATGACATGACGACTTGATATGATAATTGTAGTAACCGATTAAAATTATTATTAATTGGTGATTAATATATGACATTTAACTGTGACAATTACTATACAACATAAGATGGAGTAATTATGATGAATTTATACTTGCAATTATGTCATGTTTACATCAAATTGTCCACTATGATGATGCATGTTACACTATACTACACCGATGTATGCAATTAAATATATTTTACATTTGCGACTATATGTATGTCACCGCCCTTACGCGCCTTATGATTTTACTAATCCTCGGCCGCGCATGAAAAAAGAAAATACATACTCACACATTTATGAAATGTGACATATCAATGGAGTTAATTGTACTCTATATTTTATTATTTATTTACCCAAGCATGACAAATGGTAATAAAACTACTTTATTCACCGATATACCTAAATTCGCGCGTGAACTCCTTATACAAATCATGTTATGATCGCATACAACAGATAATATCAATATTGATGCTATTTTCCACAGTTATGCTACTAACAACATTTATTTATTGTCATTTACATAAATCACTAGCATTTACACCATCTTATTATCATAAGATTAAATGCATGATACATACCCCAATTTTATTTAAAAGGGGATTATGTTTACTTCGCAAATGATGCACTAAACTTTCAGGTACTCAAATCAAGTCAACTAAGTCTTGGTAATTACGAGAACCATGACCTTCTCCTTATTAAAGTTGATTCCGCTTGCGCTGAGTGCCTTAGGCACACTCTTGTTGTCAACTCAGACTTCCTCCGAAGGAAAACTACAGCGACCATAACTACTTCCCGACCTCAAGGTAAACATTTACAGTCGGAAAGTAAGGGGATTGCCTGCGAACAGAAAAGCTCAAATATCTTTATAACCATTCGGACGACCTAATGCACAAACGGGCAAGATCCTCAGCCCTGTTGGGGCCACTATCATCTTATCAACATAAATGCAAGTTCTTTTATCAAATTGTTGATATGTTTATTGATCGATGTTTTATTTAATCTTTTTCCTTGCAAGTGGACAAGACTATTATAGAATAGTATTGGAAGCAAGGGTCGAACCCACAGAGACAAGTGATCACGAACAGTGCAATTTATTGATAGCAATTTATTAATCTAAAGGGGGTTTTTATGTTTAATTCTACTCTAAACTTACTATTTATAGCTGTTTAACTAATTAGACAGTAATAACAGATATGAAGATCTTATGGTGGGTGGCAATCTAGGATTCGGGGTTTCACTTGTATCTCTTTTATGTTCAATTCATAATAATATCATTCAATGTCTTGGGTTCGTTCACTAAAGATAGATATAGTCTGTTGAACAATTGGTTCAGCCTCCATCCCCGCAAAATTCATCCATTCTATATCCTAAGCACAGGAACTGTCAATCTAGCTGTCACCTAGATTTATGATCTATCTGTCACCTAGATCATATAAGAACATGGTCCTAACTTATCACTCTCGTGCATCGATAGGTCCAATTTATTGTGTTGGTGAGCCAGTGTACGACATATGCACTTGGTCATGCAGTTATCCGCACCTCTAGGCCTTTATTATTTGCGATTACATTTATTTGTTCAAAGCAAAATAATATATGGATTGATAAACAACACAATCAACAAGCATTGAATGAACATATAAAAGAATTAAAGCATAATTTTGATACAAGTTACCTCCCACCTCCTAGATTATGGATGATTTAGTTCATCATAGACAATGAACAACACATGGAGATGATCGGATACATGATTTGATCTTCGATACTTGAAATTACAAAATCTAACTATGTTATACAGTCTAAAAACTACCTAAAATCTACTAAAGAGAGCTTCCAGCCGTTCTCCTCTTTTTGGCTCGGCACCTGACTTCTATATATACTCGGGAGTTGTAATTCAATCGAATGACCATGTGAAAATCCGAATAAGTCGCATTCTGACCACCTTGTGGTCGCAAGGTGTTGGGTACCTTGCGTCCGCAAGGTCTCCAGTATGTCTGACCGTTTGATTCCTTGGTTGCTGCCTTTCTGACCGTACTGCCTACCTTGCGGTCGCAAGGTCTGAGGCACCTTGCGTCCGCAAGGTCTCCAGAATCTGCAGCTTTTACTTTTTTTCTTCATTTTTCCTTTTTGGCCCTTCTTGCAATTTGCACTTAAAACCCTGGAGTTTCGCATATTTTCACAAATAACCCTGAAACTTACAAAACTCACCGAAAACATATATTAGTAGCCAAAAGCCTCGTGAAATAGCATAATTTAAGTCATAGAAGTATATAAAATTGACGTATAAAATACATCAATCATTTATTTATCATATACAAATTGTTTCGGATTGCTTAGCAAGACCTACTCGCAAGCTGAGTAGCTAGGGCCATGCCCGGTCAACCTTCCACTATACCAAGGTATTAGTGGACAAATCTTGTCCTCTAAGCGAGCAAGATAAGGCCATGCCCAATCCACTCAATTGGACCCCCGCAAGTCGGTAGGGGTCATGCCCACAAGATAACGACTAACTACCTCGTGTTCCTATAGTGACCGAGCAGCACTGTTAGTTATTTATCTCTATACCCAGTTGATATACTAGCAACAGCTTCGACGTACAAACGTCGACAGGGCCAAGCCCGGTTAGCTGGTCGCCGTTCAAAGTTGGGCCATGCCATCAGGATGCTCGCCCTAGGGCGATAGGGGCCATGCCTGTTCAAATCCTTGGCCAGAACCAAGCACTTAGTCCAGTTTGTGCCTGTGCAAGCTACACTCGTGCCACAACCGAGTTTCAGATTACACTCGTGCCAGAGCCCGAGCTTCAAATTATTACTCTCGCTCCCATGCACACTACGCTCACGCCAGAGCCCGATCTTTCAGATTATTACAATCGTGCTCAAGCACAATACGCTCGTGCCACAGTCGAGTTTCAGATTACATTCATGCCAGAGCCCGAACTTCAAATTATTATTGCTCTGTGTCCATACTCGTGTCACAACACGAGCTTCATGTTATTATTTTGTGCCCGCGCACGCTACACTCATGCCATAGCCCGAGCTTCATATTACACTCGTACTAGAGCCCGAGTTTCTTATTATCACTCCGAAGACCCTCACCACGGTGAGCTTACTAGATTTCTCGAAGACCCTCACTACGGTGAGGCTTCTGGATTTCCTTAATGCGCTTACGCTCCCCGTTTGGGCATCATACGACTGAGCTTCTCGATTGAGCATATGGAATTTTGGAGAACTCTCACCACGGCGAGGCTGCTCGAATTCTTGAAAACCCTCACCATGTTGAGGTTGCTGGATTTCTTGAAGATCCTCACTACAGTGAGGATTCTAGATTTCCTTTATGTGCTTACACTCCCCGTTAGGGCATCTCATGGTTGAGCTTCTTGCTTGAGCATACAGATTTCTGGAGGACTCTCACCACGGTGAGGCTGTTCAGATTCTTGAAGACCCTTACCACGGTGAGGCTTCTAGATTTCTTTCATGCGCTTATGTTCCCCGTTTGGGCATCCCATGGTTGAGCTTCTCGATTAAGCATATGAATTTCTGGAGGACTCTCACCACAATGTGGCTACCCGGATTCTTGAAGACCCTCGTGACGTTGAGGTACATTGCACTCCCGCTCGAGCATCTCACGGTCGAGCTTTATCTTATCCTCTTGCTTGAGTTTATTCATGGTCGAGTAGATTATGCGCCTTCCTGCACTTACACTCCATGCTCGAGTTTACTCACGGTTGAGTTATGTATTATCCTCTCGCTTGAGTTTACTCACGGTCGAGTAGATTATGCGCATTCCTACGCTTACGCTCCCAGCTCGAGTTTACTCACGGCTGAACCTTATATTGTCCTCCCGCTCGAGTGTTACTCGCGGTTGAGTAGTACACAACGCCTACCTGTGCTTACGCTCCCCACTTGAGTTTACTCGCGGTTGAGCCATATATTACCCTCCCAATTGAGTTTACTCGCGGTCGAGTAGATAATGCGTATTCCCGCGCTTACGCTTTTTGCTCGAGTTTACTCCCGGTTGAGCCTTATATAGTCCTCCCGCTCGAGTGTTACTCGCAGTTGAGTAATACACAGCACCTACATGCGCTTACGCTCCCCGCTCGAGTTTACTCACGCCTAAGTTTTATATTGTCCTCCTGCGCGAGTGTTACTCCCGGTTGAGTAGTACACAGCCTACCTGCACTTACGTTCCTCGCTCGAGTTTACTCGCGGCTAAGCCATATATTATCCTCCCGCTTGAGTTCACTTGCGGTCGAGTAGATAATGCGTATTCCCGCGCTTACGCTTTTTGCTCGAGTTTACTCCCGGTTGAGCCTTATATAGTCCTCCCGCTCGAGTGTTACTCGCAGTTGAGTAATACTGGCACCTACGCGCTTACGCTCCCGCTCGAGTTTACTCACGACTAAGTTTTATATTGTCCTCCTGCGCGAGTGTTACTCCCGGTTGAGTAGTACACAGCCTACCTGCACTTACGTTCCTCGCTCGAGTTTACTCGCGGCTAAGCCATATATTATCCTCCCGCTTGAGTTCACTTGCGGTCGAGTAGATTATGCACATTCACGCGCTTACGCTCCCCGCTCGAGTTTACTCGCGGCTGAGCCTTATACTATCCTCCCGGTCGAGTGTTGTTTGCGGTTGAGTGGTACACCACGCCTACCTGCGCTTACGCTCCCTGCTCGAGTTTACTCACTGTTGAGCTTTATATTGTCCTCCCGCTCGAGTGTTACTCGTGGTTGAGTACTATACCGCGTCTACCTGCGCCTACCCTCCCCGCTCGAGTTTACTCGTGGCTGAGCTTTATATTGTCCTCCCGTTCGAGTGTTCCTCGCAGTTGAGTAGTACACTGCGCCTACATGCGCTTACGTTCCCCGTTTGGGCATACCATGGTTGAGCTTCTCGCTAGAGCATCTCATTTCTTGAAGACCCTTGCCATGTTGAGGTTGCTGGATTCCTCGAAGACCTTCACCATGTTGAGGTTGCTGGCCTTCTTGAAGACCCTCATTACGTTGAGGTACATTATCCTTCTGCTCGAGCATCTTGCGGTTGAATAGATTATCCTCCCGCTAGAGCCTCTCGCGGATGAGCTTTACATTATCCTTCTGCTCGAGCGTCTCGCGGTTGAGTAGATATCCTGCTTGTCAGAAAATTATACTACTTACCTTCGAGATAAATCCCAAGGAATAAAGATTAGTAGGCTACTGAAGTGCCTATATTTAATCTGCCTCAAAAGGCATTTGGGCCTCGCTTAGGCAAGGCGATTCTCTACTACACTGGCCCACTATGTTTTACAAGACTACTGAACACTATGGGCCTGACCCATGCATTACAAGCAAACCCTAACCCCTCAAGTATAAATAAACCTTACTAGCTCATAGTACGGTGACTCTTACACTCTTCTACAGTTTTCACTCCACACACGGGGGCTACGCGCCCTCCTGTTTTACCCACTGGACTGATTATCACACCAGAGGGTTTTGGGGGACATCCCCACCCACTCACGGTGCTTATTTTGCAGAGACCTACATACAGCCAGATATCCGACTCAGACAACAATTTCATCACCAATTCGGTCAACAAATGATTCACATATCTCGACGACTTTCGGCACCCCCGGTATGATGATAAGTAAATTATGTGCATTCTCGCGCTTACGCTCCCCGCTCGAGTTTACTCGCGGTTGAGCCTTATACAGTCCTCCCACTCGAGTGTTGCTCACGGTTGAGTAGTACACCGCGCCTACCTGTGCTTATGTTCCCCGCTCGAGCTTACTCGTGGTTGAGCTTTATATTGTCTTCCCGCTCGAGTGTTACTCGCAGCTGAGCAGTACACCGCACCTACCTACGTCTACGCTCCCCGTTAGAGTTTACTCGCGGCTGAGCTTTATATTTTCCTCCTCGTCGCTTAGTAGTACACTACGCCTACCTGCGCTTACGCTCCTTAGTCGAGTTTACTCGCGACTGAGCTTTATATCGATCTCATGCGCTTACGCTCCCCGTTTGGGCATCCCACAGCTGAGCTTCTCGCTAGAGCATCTTATTTCTTGAAGACCCTCACCACGTTGAGGCTGCTGGATTCCTCGAAGACCTTCACCATGTTGAGGTTGCTAGCCTTCTTGAAGACCTTCATTGCGTTGAGGTGCATTGTCTTGCTTGTCAAAAAATTATACTCATTACCGTTGAGATAAATCCCTAGGAATAAGGACTAGGGGGCTACTGAAGTGCCTATATTTAATCTACCTCAAAAGGCATTTGGGCCTCGCTTAGGCAAGGGGGGTCTCTACTACACTGGCCCACTGTGCTTTATAGTACTACTGAACACTATGGGCCTGGCCCATATGTGACAAGCCAACCCTAACCCCTCAGGTATAAATAAACCCTACTAGCTCATAATACGGTGACTCTAACTCTTTTCTACAGTTTTCACTCCACACACGGGGATTACGCGCCCTCATGTTTTATGCACTTGACTGATTATCACACCGGAAAGTTTTGGGGGACATCCTCACCCACTCACAGTGCTTATTTTGCACAGACCTATATACAGTCAAATATCCGACTCAGACGACGATCTCATCACCAATTCGGTCAACGAACGATTCACATATCTCGACAACTTTCGACACCCCGATATGATGAAGAATGGTCTAAAGAACGTTTTTATTTGTTTATGCGCAGAGCAATTACTAATTGTTGGTAAATATATGGTAAAATATCAAGAGTCTCACTTGATGATTTAGAATGCACATTCCCTTGTCATGCAAAATTAGTCTATTTAGAGGATTTTAGATGACACTTTCCAATATTTCCATCATCTTATCCTCTACACCATTATGTGTTTCTTGACCACGTTGTTGTTAGCAAAGGACACTTTCTTTTGCCATCCTTTTATATTTAAAAATTATACCAATATGGTATTTAAATTTCTTCTGATTTATAAAAGCAATAACATCAATATAAAATGAATTGGATGACGTTGACGATGTAGTTGTCGGCACTAGAGAAGAAGAGAAATCGTCGCTCACCTCGCCAGAAAGGTTTGGTTGGGTTAGAAATGATTTTGGGGAAATTCTCATACGGAATGGAGACAGAGATGCGGGGAAAGAGGAACGTGGGGCTTCATGGAATGGTATCTCGTCAACGGAGAGATCTACAGGTGCCGAAAAAGACGACGACATCGTGTATGACGTCGGAGAAGGAGACCGCGTATGACTGGGTTGCTCTTGTTAAATTTGGGGAAAAAATTTAGCGTATCGATTTATTGGTTATGTTAATAAAAAATAATCTTAATTACAGCTAGGGTTAGGGAGCAAGTAAAAAAATTAAACTCATAATAGTAACATTAGCTTCCATGTCATAATAGTGGCATTGTATTGAACTCTAAGATAACATTTATTTATTTGAATTGATTAAATATAGTGCTGAAAATTTGTTAGAAAAAACAAAATTTTAGTTTGTCTTACATTGAAAATTGGTTTCGTGACCCCACACTATTACATCTACAGACTACATCCCCCTGGGCGTGGTAATGGGTACAATTGGTGTGCACGCGCTCTGTCAAGTGTTATTTTACTTGCTCGTTCACATGATCAAAACGATTTAAATTGTTATGATTTTCCTTCAAAAAATTAAAAATATAATGAATATATTAATTGGGAGAAAATATTTATGTATTTTAGAGATTGTTGGCATTATATTTTTTAAAGTGAACACACAAAATTAATACCACAACAATAACACAAGAGTGGTCGCTTCGCTGACAGGCTGCCACTCTACGGTTAGTCTAGCTGAGATTATCGTTGAATAATAATAATTTATAATCTATTAATATATACGAAAACAGAAACCGCTGCAACCACATGACTGTTTTCTGTAAAATGGCTGCAACGTGTCAACTTTGTGTAAATTGAGAATTTTTTTTTGTTTTTGTCAAATATAGTTTAATCTAAAATAAGATTTTATCCTATTTAATTTAAGTTTAACTTTATTCAAACTCTTCAATTCTTATCTCTTTTAATTTCATTTCCCTACTATTTGATTTATACAAGTTATGTATATGACAATTTTATGTTATTTTTCTTCTATTAATTATTCATTATTACTTACAGAAGCCGTGTGACAAAAAAAAAATACTAATTAATCTATATTTATTAATTATGAATTACTTTATTTATTGATTTTTTTCAAAACATACGTACGCAAATCCTTTGATTACACATTTATATGATCAATTTCAATATTTACATTATTTTTGTTTTTTCAAAGTATTCTAATTTAAAAAATTAATTATTAATTACAAGTTTAGAAAATCTATTTATTATAAATAACTTTTACACACACAAAAAAAAAACTATTAAAACCGTGCATTACAAGGGTAGCAACTAGTTTGATATTACAAGACAAACCACCCCTCATTTGTTTCATTCCGGTAAGTACATCTTCTATGGTTTGTCTTGTAAACGTGCTATGAACTGATTCCCAATTGATAGTAGCGCCTTGTAGAGTTACAAAGTCAATCCACAAGACAGAGCAACGGAAGATTTTATCCTGATGAGCTCAGCCCAAATCATGGTCACGAGCTGGGCATATGTGCCCTCACGTGATAAGCACATGGAAGATATGGACCAGGAAAAAGGTCATCCGAACAGGATAACTCAGGGAGAACATCCTACATATCTACCGAGCAGGAATCCTCCTACCATTCTGATCGAGCAGGGAGCAAGGCTGCTCGAATAAGACAGTTATTCATTCCAAGCCTAACTGTCAGATAACTCTAACTCTGGAGCCCGAGATTTAAGCCGTGATCCCGTCAGTTACACGGTCAACCCGCATATATGATCATAAAGGCCTATGATCTTTCCACAATAATGACAGCCCGGATTTCACTCCCATTAGGGCTCTATATACCTCACAATGTTTCAATTCTAAGGTACGCTCACTTTTACACAACGAAACTCTGTCATTTTTTTTTTCACAAGCTAAAGACTTACTCTCACGTCTGAGGAGTTTCGCGAGACCCTGCCTTGCATTCCTTCTAAAGTTTTCTTCTTTTGACAGGGTTTTCACAAGATCATACCTTCATATAAGCTCAGATATCCTACAAACCGCAAGGAACGGCCCAGGACCAAATTGTGTAGCATCAGTTTGGTTCCGTTGCCGGGAAACGAAAATCTTCAATTCATTTCATTGAAAACTTTATTAGCATGGCTAAGAACGGTAAGGGACATGTTTGAGCAAGTGGAAATGTTAGTGAGGATGTGTCTGTGCACCAAGGAGATTGGCCACCTACCAATAACCGGCCCGAGGGGGTTCCTCAGCCCGATCAGCTTCCAAGGAACGGGCTCCCTCCAATAGGCGGGGTAACGACCAGATCCCAGGCAGCAGCTTAACATGCACCAATAGGCGAGGCTGGTTTCATCCCAGTGAATGATCCACCTCAACCCGATTTGAGAAATCAATTGCAACAACAAAGGGCCAGTTCGTTTGAATTACATGATCAACTGAATCAACGTCGAGAGGCTGCTCGACTTAACCCGGTGGCAGAACCTGTCCCGATGAATGAGCAAGCATAGGCTCAGGCTCAGTATTTGAACAGGATGTTCATACTGAACCAACAATTGGCCGCGTTAGGTCAGCCACCAGTTCCCATATAGGAACATTTAATTCATGTCGTGCCCGCAGTGAGTATTCCACAAATGGTGGAAAGGGTGCCTAGTGTTGGCCGCCATGCCCCACACAGACCCCCTTTGGCTATCGATCAGGCACCAACTCGAAATCGAGCAGAAAGTGGTGGCAGCCACAATTAAGGTACTCGTGTGGTTGAAATCCACGAAGAAAGGCGTGCAAGAGATAGACGCCGGGCCAGAGAGCCCAATATGGTCGTTGAGTCACAGCCTGCCAGTAGACGGAGCCGAAGAGATGAGCATGAACGCTCCTATCACTCTCGGTCTCATTACTCTCATCGATCTCATCGGACATCACCTCATCGTGAGCATGACAGACGAGCAGATCACCATGAGGCCCTTAGACCACCAAGGGTTCCCCAGTAGATTATAGCACAACAGATTGAGGCACTTCTGGCAGCTGTAGCTCAGCCCGCGGTGATCCCTACGGCACCATTACCAGCACAACCTGAGACAATGGTTGAGGTTTTGGCAATTGTGCAAGCAAGGATGGATGGATGGGAGGCTGGTCGCCGACCTGATGGGACGGTTTGGTTAACAGACGATAGTCCTTTTGTGGACTTAATCGAAAACACACCTCCTGCTCAGGGAGCTGTCTTTCCAAATTTCGACAAATATTCGGGAAAAACCCGGGCAGGAGATTGGTTGCGCTTGTTTGAGGCACAGGTCGGCCTGGTAACTAGCAATGAGGCCTTAAAAATGAAGGCATTTGCAGGGGCTATTCAGGGTAAAGCCCAAAGCTTGTTGGGATGTTTCCCGAGAGGATCTATAACCGCATGGAAGGATCTGAGGGAGAAGTTTTTAGCAGAATTTGGTTCCACCGAAGCTCTTTCAAAAAGTCGTTTCGATCTCTGCAAGGTGGTCCAGGGAGTTAATGAATCTTCTCACAGTTATGTGGAGCGATTCACAAAGGTGCTCGAGCAGGCCACATGCATGACCGAAGGGGAGGTTACACTTTGTTTTTTGAATAACATGCAAAGTAGGGGCCTAAAACAGGAGTTGGTAATGCATCCACCAGCAACTCAAGGTGAAATGCTTGCTCGGGCTCAGTTATTTAGCTCGACGAAGGTTGGCCGGAAAGGAAAGGGCAAGAAGAAAGCAGAAAGTAGTTTGGCGGCAACAGTAGCTCCTAGCTCATGAAACAACAATAATTTTTGGCGAGATCGGAACAGGACTTCTGATTTCACTCAACGATTTAGAGAGCAGCATTTTACTCCCCTGAATACTTCAAGGGAGGAAATCATGATGCAGATCCAGAATGATCTTCATACTCCCTACCCCATGAATCCGGACACAGCCTAATATCGGGATAGCACAAAATTTTGTGCTTATCACAACGATGTGGGGCATGTCACGGATGAATGTTTCATCCTCAAAAAGGAAATCCAACGCTTGATCAATCAAGGACGTCTTGATAGATTCAAGCAAGGAAATAACAATGGGAATAATTGTCGTGACCTTCCTGCTCGGGGAGGAAACTGAGGAAATAGGGGAAATGCCCCTCAAGTACATAGAGTAGTCAACGTCATTCTCGAGGAAGAACCCAACTCAACTTAACTGGGAAAACACATCTACTCGCTGTCAAATGTGATGAGCACGCCATCAGTGACTCGATTTGGCGAACAGACTATTCACTTCACTCGCAGTGAATTAGCAAATACAACGTTAGCTTCTGAGCAGCCTTTGGTTATATCAGGTTTGATTAACAATAGGCAGGTGCATCGAGTGTTTGTTGACACAAGAGCATGTCGCGACGTGCTTTACTACAATTGTTTCAAGGAAACCGGTCTCACCGATGCTCGCTTGAAACCTTACTTGGGGACTCTGGAAGGATTCACGAACCACAAAGTCGGCGTCAAAGGCACAGTCGACCTAGAAGTCTACATAGGCGATGGGGAACATACAAGACTGGAAGTCATTACCTTCCTCGTCATCGATCTAAAATCGTCATACAACGCCATCATGGGCATTCCTTCCATGGCTCGCTTCCAAATGGTCGCCTTAGTACCCTACCAGCGAGCAAAGTTTTATACTGACAGTGACATTGGGATTCTTCATAGCCAACCTCGTCCAATGTGGGAGTATGTTCGGGATACACAGAAAAAGAAATATAAAATTGCCCGCTATACTCCCAGCAAAGAGATCACTGTTCCAGAGAAGCTCCCTGTCAGTATAACAGTAATTACAAAGGGGAAATGCTCGCAACCAAAAGATATGGAGATTGATGAGCCTAGTGGTGAGCAAAAAAAGGCCGTTCAGAAAGTGGCAAGACCCGCTCGTCGAAAGCGAGCCGGGGACGAGAAAATTGAAATGGACACACTATAGGTTCGTGAGGAGCCAGAATTTCGAGCTGGAGATGAGCTCGAAGAAATCGTAATCAATCATGCCCATACAGAGCAAAAGATCAGAATTGGGACAACACTTTCCCCGGAGGAGCGGACACGGTTGATCGAGCAGTTAAAAATGAGTCTCGATTCACATGGACTGTAGAAGATATGAGGTGAGTAAACGAGGAGGTAGCCCTCCATCGACTAAACGTGGACCCTACATGCTGACCAATTCAGCAACGTCCTCAGTAATTCTCCTCAAAAAGAAATGAAGCAATTAAAGAGGAAGTGGAAAAGCTATTGAAAGCCGACATCATCGAAGAAATTCATTACCCGTCTTGGCTTGGCAATGTGGTAATGGTGAAGAAGAGCAATGACAAGTGGAGGATGTGCGTCGATTTCACAGATTTTAATAAAGCATGCCCTAAAGACAGCTACCCCCTTCCTCGAATTGACAGGCTGGTCGATGCTATCGCTAGTTTCGAGATGCTTAGTTTCTTAGATGCATACTCAGGGTACCATCAAATGAAAATGTGCAAGTAGGACAAGGCTCTGACCGCATTTCGAACAGCTGGTGGTCTTTACTGTTATAAGATGATGTCCTTTGGGCTGAAGAACGTTGGGGCTACTTATCGGCGTATGCTGAACAAAGTTTTTGACCGACAAATTGGCCAGAACATGGAGGCGTACATTGATGACATGGTCATCAAAACGAAAGGGAGAGACCATAGCAAGGACTTGGAGGAAACTTTCGTTAATCTGCGAAAGCATAACATGAAGCTAAACCCAAGTAAATGTGTGTTCGGGGTCCGGGCTAGTAAATTCTTGGGCTTCATGGTTAACCAAAGGGGGATTGAAGCCAACCCGGAAAAGATTCAGGCTCTGCTCGACATGAAGCAACCTAGGTGCATCAAGGACATACAACGTTTGAATGAGACCATCATTGCTCTTGGCCATTTCATCTCCCGCTCAACTGAACGATGTCTGCCCTTCTTCAAAGTTCTCCGCGGCAACAAGAGTTTTGAGTGGAATGAAGAATGCGCTGAAGCCTTCAAGCAGCTTAAGAAATACCTCGGCGAACCACCTTTGATGAGCAGCCCTAGAACGGGTGAGAATTTGTAATTGTATTTGGCTACCACAGACCAGGCTGTGGCCGCTGTTTTGGTTAGAGAGGAATCAAATATTCAAAAACCTGTGTATTATGTGTCCAAGGCTCTAACTCAAGTAGATAGTCTATATTTTAATATAGAAAAGTTTGCTTATTCTCTTGTCATTGCAGCTCAGAAACTACGAGCCTACTTTTCTGCACATGTTATTAGGGGTGTAAGTGGTTCGGTTTGGTTCGGTTTATGCCAAAACCACAAACCGAACCGCCTCCTAGTGGTTACAAAAATCTCAAACCGAACCGAACCGAATAAGAATTGGAACCGAACCGAAACCGAACCACTCGGTTTGGTTTGGTTTGGTTCGGTTTTGTGGTTTATATAAATTATTTTTAATGAAAGTAACCAACATTGAAAATAATAATAAAAATAATATTTTAATTTGGAATTAATGTCAAAATTAGGAAATAAACTACTAACAACAAATTATCATAAATAAAACAATACAAATTCTAAAATGAACACAAACAATGGAAAAAATAATAGTTTCTCTAACAATCAACATTTTGTTTGGTTTAGTATCCGTCTATATATATATATAATGAATAAATCAAAGGTTCAAAATAATTAATATATGTAATATAATATGTATTATATAATAAAAAAATAAAAATATATAGCGTGGTTTGGTTCGGTTCGGTTTGATTTGGTTCAATACTAAAAACCGTGAACCGAACCGAACCGCGTGGTTTCCCAATTTTTGAAACCGAAACCGAACCGTCTTCGACCAAAACCGAACCAAACCAACCGGTTTGCTTTGGTTCGGTTTGGTTTCGTGGTTCGGTGGTTCCGATTTACACCCCTGCATGTTATAATTGTATACACTAACTCACCACTACGAAAAATATTGCACAAGCCCGATTTTTCAGGGAGAATGCTTGGTTGGTCCATCGAGCTCACAGAATTTCACATAGATTATCAGTCGAGAAGGGCTATTAAAGCACAGGCATTGGCAGACTTCCTGGTGGAAACAAGTTTTTCCAACTATGAAGAAGAGTTCGTCCCGACCCAAAGTTTACCTGCCGAACAAGAGAAAACAATTAAGATCAAGCTAGCGCATTGTTGGGAGTTGTTCGTAGACGGTGCAGCAAGTAAAGCGGGAAGTGAAGCAGGCATCTTACTGGTTACACCCGACCAAGCTGACGAGTTCGAGATGGCTCATCGATTCAAGTTTGCAGCCTCTAATAATCAGGCCGAGTATGAAGCCATGATCGCCGGACTTGAGCTCGCGTTGGACATGGACATTGATTAATTCTGATCGGATTTACAGTTAGTAGTGAACCAAGTACAAGGGGAGTATGCAGTTCATAATCCTACCTTGGTCAAATATTGTGAATTAGTCAAAGGAATCTTGAAGAATTTCAAGTTCTAGGAAATCATTAGAATCGATCGGTCAGACAATATGAGAGCAGACTACCTCTCCAAGATAGCAGAGGGTGAACTCTCGGTGTTAAGGCCGTCGGTTATGATTGATCACCTAGAAGCACCTTCTATTGACAAGGAACTGATAATGGACATCGAACCGACGAGCAGATGTTGGATCGATGAGTACAAGGATTTTATCGAGCAGGGCATTCTGCCAGAAGATAAAAACCAAGCAAGAGTCGTTCGAAACCAGGTTTGTCGATACTCGGTGGTCGGAGAAGTCTTGTACAAGCGATCAAAGGTAAGGCCGATGCTTCGAAGTGTTTGACCAGAAATGACCCAAGAGCTCTTATATGAGGTTCATCAGGGAGAATGTGGGGGTCATCCAGGGGCCCGAACCTTGGCACAGAAGATTCTGTTCGCAGGATATTATTGGATCACGCTGAGGAGTGATGCAGTCCTGTATGTGCAGAAATGTGACAAGTGTCAAAGATTTGCTGATATACCCAGATTGCCATCAACCGAACAAACACCAATAGTTGCTGCTTGGCCTTTCGACATGTGGGTTATCGACCTGATCGAACCTTTTTCCCTTGGCACGATCTCAATTCAGATATGTAATGGTGGCAATCGATTACTTCACCTAAATGGATTAAAGCAAAACTATTAGCCACCATCACCGACAACAGCATCATTAACTTTGTGCATGACCACATTTGGTGTCGTTTTGGGTTACCCAGAGCTATTGTCTCTGATCATGGCACACAGTTCTCCGATAAATTTACGGCGGAATGTAACAGGATGTATGTTAAGCATTGGCAATCTTCAGTTGCATATCCACAATGAAATTGACAAGCAGAAGCCGCGAACAATCAAATCTTGCACGCTTTGAAACGAAATTTGGACGATCGAGCAGGGAAATAGGCAGATGAACTGCCAGTCGTTTTATGGACGATCAGGACGACAGTAAGGGGCTCGACAGGCGAAACACCTTTTGCTCTCACATATGGATCTGAGGCTGTAATCTTGACAGAAACAATTTTTCTAAGTTACAGAGTGGCTTGCTATAACGAGTAGGACAATCAGATTGCCCGAGTAATCGACCTTGACCTACTCGAAGAGCGCAGACTTGAAGCTCACATTAGAATGGTTAATTACAAACAAAAAGCTAAGGCTCATCACCACAGGAAGGTTCAGGGAAGAGCATTTCAAGTCGGGGATTGGGTCTTCAGGAAAATCGAAGTTATAAGACATCGACCAGAGTGAGGAAAATTGCCACTCAGCTGGAAAGGCCCATTTAAAGTTACAGGAATCATTAGGGAGGGCACTTACACCTTACAAAATCAAGAGGGCGAAAATTTGAAGCATTCTTGGCACTCTGATCATTTGAAGAAATATTACCATTAACGTGGTATTAATTGGACAGCTACTTTTGAAAGTTCTTGATCAAAGTTGTTTGAAAATTATTATTTTGTTGTTTGAAAAGTTTTGGGCCCTGCCCATCAAAAGGAAAATATCGTCGAACGTGAGAAGTGGGACAACCCACTGCCCGGTATTGTTTGACGTCTTTGTTCGCTATGGAAGCAAAGGGAGAAAAGTCTCGTTCAAATAAATATCCTGCCTGAATAATAAGTTAACGGTATAATAAACCAAGGGCCCTCCCCAGTTAACGCGACCAAACAATTCTGCCCCGATAAATCGAGCAGCGGGCAATTATTTAGATGCATGTCGAATTAGTAAAATATGCCCTAAACATGTCGAATTAGAATGGTTAGTGTTGAATCTTGAAATTAAAAAGATTTGCTTAAAAACATTTCACTTGATTGTCAGCCAAGTAAAATATATTATATTTGGTCAGCTGAATATCATTTTGTCAGCCACTTATCTCAGCTGATCTGTACGTACTTAAAGTATGAGTTTATCTTTCCTTATTTGTCTGATCATACACTTGTACTAACTCTTTCCCACTGTGTGTTTTTGATAGATGTCCTGCCATATAATATCTCACAAGATCCTTTGAGATCTTGCCTCTGCCAAAACACATTTTCAAATTCAAATGTGTTCCTAACGGGTTGCTTGTGAAGACTATCTATAAATACCCATTGGAAGCATTTGTGAAGACAACAATCTTAACAATTTTTGAAGTCAAGAAACTTTCTACTCTCAATCTCTCAGACGTTGTCTTCAAGAAAACTTTAGCTAGATACTTCTCATTGAAAATTTCTCTCTAGTTATTGTTTAGGCAAAACACTGAGTATTTCATTTCAAATTATTTAGAACTCGCCGGCTTTGTCTCACGAGTTTGATTGTTCTCAATCATTCTCCCAAACACCGGTCTTTTGTTGTACACCGATCCATTAGAGATCAAATTAGATTTTTAATAAAATTAGTGCACTTCAAAAATCCAAGTCTGACCAACTTGGTAGTGGACGTAGCGCTTATCTCGTGAACCACTTCAACCGATTTGTCACCATTTCTTATATTCTTGCAACCGACTTAACACTTAAGAAGTTATTCAACCGATTAAGTGTCGCCCGCTAACAACAATTGTTTGCTTATTTGTTCGCTTAACTTGTATCTCGCTTTCCTCTCTATATTCAAGTGATCAAACATTAAAACATTTCTTTTGAAAATTGTGTCACCACCGACCAACTTTCTTCACTTAACGAAAAGTGTCACCTAACCGACCAATTCTTCGCTTGATCGACAAGATCAAGTTTTCCGCTGCCAATCTTTTAAGATTTACAAATCAATCCTCAAAGTTTTTAAAGGCTATTCACCCCCTCTAGCCTTAATCATTGCCATCCGACTTACAATTGGTATCGAGCAAAACTTTTTGAAAAATTATTTTCCAAGCCTAACAGCCTTGAAAGCTCGATCATGGCAACTCTAAAGCTTTTCAATCAAACAATGTCACTCAAGTTCCCATTTTTGATGAAGATCACTTTGATATCTGGAAGGAAAGAATTACAAGATATATGAACAATATAGATAAACGATTGATGGAATGTGTAAGAGGTGGTCCTATGCAACCTATGAAAATAAATACTAAAGTTGGTAAATCTTCTCCGCAGATGATGATACAGTAAACCCTCTTGCTCCTCAGAAGAAGAATATGTTCTCAAACCTCAAACGTAATGGACCGAGGAAGACAAGATTACCGATGGATCGGATGCCGAGCCGTACATATCCCGTCAAGTGTCACTGATGAAAACTACAAGCGTATATATGATCGTAATCGCCAAGGAAATTTGGGATGCTCTTGTAGAATATGTAGAAGGAGATCGAATACCAAGGACAACAAACCGTATGATTGCATACAAGAATTTGATGCATTCAAGAAGGACCCAAAAGAATCTTTAAAAAATGCCTACGATGCATTTCTCGAGGTAAGTAATAGATGTTCTTCTCTTGGTAAAGTTTATAGTATGAAAGATTTGAATATGCTTTTCTTAGTAGTTTGGGAAGTAGATGGCATGTAAAAGTCACTGCCATAAAGGAAGCTAGAGACTTGAACAAAACTCATATACGTAGTCTTGTTGCAAGTCTAAAAATTTATGAAAAAGAAGTTCTCAAAACTCAAGAAATTGAGAAAATTTTAAAGGTATATCCCTTCAAGTCCGAAGAAGAAAATTCAAAAACTTCTACATCACCGCCGATGATGACTTTGATGAAGATGAATTTGTCGCTTTTGCTAGACAATTTAAAAGTTTAAATCTTTTAAAAGGAATTTTCAAAAACCTTCAAAGAAACTTTCAAAAGTCATCATCAAATCCTCAAAACCTTCTTCAAGCTTCCAAAACCTTCTACTTCAAACTTTCAAAAGCCTTACTTCAAAACAAATGAAGACAAGGTTGAGAAAGATAAACTGTTGTGCTTTAACTGTAGAAAGCCTGGTCACTTTGCTTCAAATTGTCCTTTTACGAAAAATGAGTACTATAAAAGAGCTCCCGTAAATTTTGAAAAACAAAAGGGTTTGGTTGTCAAGATCAAAATCTTGCAACTTGATTGAAACAGATTCTCAAAATGAATCGCTGGTTCTCGAGCAAGAAGCAAATTGTGTCTTGTTGCGTAATCGGCAATATATGATTCGTAAAATGAGTTTCCAAGTCCAAAATATTCAAAGATGCCCGATAATGAGTCAAGCTCACCTATTACAAACTCCAAACCGACAAAGGTCATCAAACCCGATCGCTTGTGGTTAAGAAAATAGGAAATGGATTTTATGGACAAGGAATCATAAGTCGCCAAAAGAAAGTCAAGTCGCCTTCTCCAAGGACCGCTAAAATAACTCATGATTCAAAAAGGCAGGAGGAGAAGATTATCGACTCAAGTGTTGATGATTTGTCGAACAAATGCAAGAAATGTATTCCAAATTTGAAACACTTAAAAGAATCCATGTTTCTTTATCTAGTGATTTTGAAAGAATTTCTCAAGAAAACTGTGAGCTTAAAAGATCAATGAGTTTTACAAAGTTCAAAGAAAAAGAGTTGCCGGAACCGAAAAGTCTCAATGAAAAATATGAGATTCAAGCAAAAATCTCGATGCCCAAATTGTCGACCTTGTAGAAAGAAATCTTCGATCCGACCAATGTTGTTGACACTTACTCAAAGTCAAAAGTCAGAGAAACTATCATCGACAACAAAAGATCATGAAGACCAACATGGTCTTGGATACTCAAAGGATGATGAAGGCCGTGAGATCGCATACCAAAAGGTGAACCTAAGATTCTCGAAAAGGACAAGGGATTAGTCTATAATGCCGTACCATTCACTTATCCCCGAAATAAGAGTCAAGACAAGAGGTACATCAACAAAAGGATAGGGTGAACAATGAAAGTTGTCGGCCTTCTCCGTCACAAACCTCAAAATCGCCTAACTCAAACCGACAAATGTCAATCGACAAATGTCGCCTAGCCGACAAAAGAGGAGGATTCGTAAGAAAGGCAACCGACAAGTTCAAGCCAATAAATTTTGTTGCCGCTAAGACCTCTAAGTCGAATCAAAAGAATCAAAGAATTCACCTCAAATGACCGATAAACCCGGTTATCACAAGTGTAATATTTGTTCTACTTTTGGTCATCGACACATGAATGCTTATATAGATTTAAACCTATTGACGTAATCAAAAAGCCTAATTTCGTGCAAGTCCGATACCGAAGAAAACTAACCCTTGGACCCAAAAGTATAAAGGGTACCATGATTTAAATATTCATATTTCGTATGCTTAATGGTCGATGATCATTCAACCGACATATGGATATTAGATGCTGGATGCTCCGCACACATGACCGATCACCGAACTCCTTACTAACATTATTGCAAAGAAAAGGACCTTCTCGTAATCTTTGGGGACAATTCAAAAGGAAAAACTATCGGCTATGGATCCATTATCAGAGGATCTATAATAATTGAAAATGTCTCTTTGGTACAAGGTCTGAAACACAATCTTCTAAGTATCTCACAATTCTGTGATAAAGGTATGAGCTGCTCATTCTCCTCCACACATTGTTTCATCAAAAATAGCCTCACCAATGAAATTTTGCTTACTGGTACTAGAAAAAGAAATGTTTTTGCTATAGATTTACTTTCCTTAAATAGCAGTACTCAAATTTGTCTGGTAGCAAATAATATTTCCAAAAATTCATGGCTTTGGCACAAAAGACTTTCACATTTAAACTTTAAGTATCTTTCAAAACTTTCAAAAGGAGATTTGGTAAAAGGTTTGCCTTCCATAAATTGTCCAACTGACAAAAAATGTGATGCCCGTATTTTGGGAAAAATAACAAAACCTCTTTTAAACCAAAACCATGTCTTTCTACCAAAAGAACTCTTGAGCTCCTACACATGGATTTATTTGGCCCTGTAACTACTGCAAGCTTAGGAGGAAACATGTATACTTTAGTTGTCGTGGATGACTACTCCAGATATACTTGGGTTGAGATGATGCAATCCAAAGATGAAACTTACAGCATTCTCACTTCCCTATTCAGAATTCTTCAAACTCAAAAGGAATGTGAGATTATAAGTGTTAGATCCGACAATGGTACATAATTCAAAAATCTTGGGATGGACACATACTGTGATGATCATGGAATTGATCATAACTTTTCAAAGAAGTAGAACACCTCAAAGAAATGGTATAGCCGAAAGGAAGAACAGACTCGATTGAAGCAGTAAAACAATGATAGTCGAAGCAAATTTGCCAAAATATTTTGGGCGTAAGTCGTCAACACAAAGATGTTTTACTCGTAATAGATCTCTCATAAACAAATTTCATGGTAAGACTCCTTATGAAATATGGAGAGGTAGAACACCTAACATTGCTTTCTTTAAAATCTTCGGGTGCAAATGCTTCATTCACTACAATGGTGGAGATTACAGAGGTAAATTTGATGAAAAAGCTGATGAAGGTATTTTTGTTGGTTATGCCAAGCATAGTAAAGCTTATAGAGTTTATAATAGAAAAACTCAAGTAATTGTTGAATCTATGTATGTTAATTTTGATGAATCAAGTTTAATTGAGTCTTGTGAAACTCCCGATGTTACTAACAATTTTGAAATATTTGAGACAGAAACAAGACAGTTCAATTCAAAATAATCCTCCATCTTCAACTCCTACTACGTAAACTCTAAACCTTCGAATGAACCTAAACAGATCGACACCCTTCACCACCGACAATCCTCATCCTATTACAATAGATCACCACCGACACACTTAGTCCTCAAGCCATTCACCAACCGACACTCACCCATCTCTACCTTTACAACCGAGCCTCCTACCGATCTTCCTAAGGAAATTAGGGAAGCTAGACACCACCCGCTTCAAATATCATAGAGACCCTTTGCTGGTCTAAGAACCAGAAGTAGCTCCAGAAATGAAACTCTTGATTCTCATGCCTTTGTCTCTTCCATTGAACCCAAAAAGATTGATGAAGCCTTGGAAGACCCTCTGGATCGAGGCTATGCAAGAAGAGTCAATCGCTTGAAAGATGTAAAGTTTGGGAACTTGTGCCTAGACCCACGTATCAACAAGTCATTGGAACTAAATGGGTGTTCGAAACAAGTTGGATGAAGATGGAAATGTTACAAGAAATAAAGCAAGGTTAGTAGCCCAAGGATATAGACAGGAGGAGGGCATTGACTATGATCAAACTTTTGCTCCTGTAGCAAGACTTGAAGCCATCAGATTATTTCTTGCCTATGCAACCTTCAAGGACTTCAAGGTATACCAAATGGATGTAAAAAGTGCATTCTTGAATGGAGATCCTTCAAGAACAAGTATTTGTTGAACAACCTCCCGGTTTCATTGACCTTAAAAAAGAAGGACCATGTATACAAGTTAAGAAAGGCTCTTTATGGTCTTAAGCAAGCACCAAGAGCATGGTACGAAACCCTATCCAAATTCCTTATGGAAAAGGATTTCAAAGAGGTAAAATCGACACTACTCTTTTCTCTTTGAAGCACAAAGGTAATATTTTACTAGTTCAAATTTATGTTGATGATATTATTTTTGGATCTACTAATGAAATTTTGTGCAAGAGATTTGAGCATCTTATGAAAGGAAAGTTTGAGATGAGTATGATGGGAGAACTAACATACTTCTTAGGTTTGCAAATCAAGCAAACTGAGGAAGGAATTTTTATCCATCAATCTAAATACACTAGAGAGTCGATCAAGAAGTATAATCTTCAAGAAGCCAATTCAAAGAAACACTCCAATGGGAGTTGAATGTCATCTAGTCACCGATGAAAAGGGTAAGCCGCTAATACAACCGAGTACGAGGTATAGTTGATCTCTTCTTTATTTAACAGCCTAGCGCACTGATATCATGTTTGTTGTATGTATATGTGCTCGCTTTTCAAGCTAATCCTAAGGAATCTCATATGATTGCAGAAAAAGAATCATTAGATATTTGATTGATACTGAAAAGTTTGGCATTTGGTATCCCAGAGACTCTTCATTTAATTTAACAGGATATTCAGATGCCGACCTTGCACCGCAGAGTTAATAGAAAAAGCACCAATGGAACATGTCGGCCTTGGAAATGCATCGTTTCATGGGCATGTAAAAAGCAAGCTTCGCTTCCACTTCAACAACCGAAGTCGAATATATTGCCGCCGAAGTCGTTGTTCTCGATTCTTTGGATGAAACAAAGAAGCTATCGGATTATGAAATGCCTATGGAACTCTGTCCTATTTATTGTGATAATACTTCGCTATATCGCTTCTAAAAACCCCGTCATGCATTCTAAAACCAAGCACATAGACATCGATATCATTTTTGAAAGATCATGTTGAAAAGGAAATGTTCGCTAGAATATGTTCCTACCGAATTTCAATTAGTCGACATTTTTACAAAAGCTTTAAAAGTCGATGATTTGAATTCTTAAGAGGAGAATTAGGAATGCTTATAATGTCATAGAAAAATGTATTTGGCTTGTCTAACTATGCAGGTATACTTCGCTTTATGTATCAAGTCGACAATTTATATCAAGCAAGTATATGGTCACCAAGCACAAGGAAATATTTGTCACCAAGAGTCGACACATGAAGCTCTTGTACAACAAAGCTTCTCAGCTGACAACCTTTAGCTGACAAAACTTCTCTTCATTCCTTGATTGAATTTTTATAAAAATGTCACCAAGAGTCGACAAACATTCACAAATGACACATTATTAGTCGACAAATTGTCCAAATTGACATATTTCTCAACCGATAACATAGTGATTAACAAATACCGTCTGTAGTTCTAAGCCTTAAGTCAAAGCTGATCGTATCTCAGCTAAGACTTAATCTCTAATTTATTTAAAATTCCTCATTTATTTCCCGCCATTTATTTTCCTTGAACTCGCGAAACTTTCTTGAAAAGCCAAAATGACCTTTCCACTATCCCACCAACTCTGGCGGTTGAAATGACGTGTTTTCACAAAAACGGCTCATCATTGTGATAATGACTATCTGTCATAAATTGCTATTTTTATCACAAAAACCAAAATTCTGTGTACTTTATCACTACACTCCATATCTTCGCTTTTAAAACCCACTATAAGAGTCCGTACGTATCTTATCCCCTTTAAAAACACACTCACTGTCTCACTTTTCACTTACCTCTCTCTCTCTCTAAAAACCTCTCTACAAACTTCTTCTTCTTTCTTCTTCAAAACCCTAAAAGAGTCTAAGTATATTGGCCGGAAACTCCATTGATACCCGTAAAGCATTCTCGAATAGAGTGTGGTATCGCCGAGCATACAACGCCACGCATTTGGTCAATCGAAAGCCTTCAAACACTTTTTAACCCTAAAATCTTTCTGCATTTCTATTTCTCTCAAATCCTTCTTCTTTCTTTTGCTTTCAAAAGTTCTTAACTTATCTGTTAATTGTTTCAGAGATGGCTTTAAACCCAAAGAATTGGATGCCTTCTCGATGTGGTATCTCTCGAATGAAGAACCACTAGGCTTGAGTTGATTCATCTTACTCACCGCAAATGGGTTATTATGCCTCTCTATCATTCAACATTCGAACCTTCAAAGCCGCTGATCAAGAATTCTTCATGGGTATGGAGGAAAACCCAAATCCCTTTTTCACTCATAGGTAATATCGAGGAGTCCCCATAGTCTTTGACTCAAACCATCACCGCCGCTTCCCTATGACGACGGCTCTACAACCTACACCATTCCTCGATGAAACTCAAAGAAGTCGGATGGATTACCATGAGGGGTGAAGTACCTGAGCTTGCCTACGACAGCACAAGCATCGCTTGCTCCACTCCACTATGCTCTAGCCACTATTGATAAATGTCTCATAATCAAGTCCGGTGGTCATGACAAGATTATCGAGGCCCAAATGTTCCTTATGGAAGGAATTGTGGAGAATTGTGAAATGAATTGGGAGCCATTCTCGTAGAATGTGTGAAGGTGAATATTGCCAAGTACAAGGACAACATGGAAACCGGAAATCCAAGATCGACTCATCACTTGATCATAAATCGCCTTCGATCCATTCCTCTTTCAAAGACATATTCATCATTGGTGATCTTGAACCGCCAAGATCAAGAAGTATGTTGTCGCCGACATCGAGAGCTAGTATTTCTAGCAGATTTGGTCAGAGGCTCTTCCAACCGCCTAGCAGAGACCAAGAAGAACTAGGACCCAAGCCCTCACCGTCAGATCATCCACCTACCGATGATGGTCAAGAAGTCAAGTTGCATGCTCAAAGTGTTCACCAACGAGTTCACCACCAAGGGTCAGTGGTCACCAAGGATTGGTCACAAGACGTGGTCACCAAATTGATATGCAAGAGGTCAAGTTACCGAAAGAAGGCAACCAAGGAGGAGGAGACTAACACCGGCAAATGATATCGCCGCAAAGAGACAGAGAAGGAATCCCGAGCCGAATCCGTGTACCTTTGTCCCTTTCTCCCTCTACCGCAACCGATCCTCGCTCCCATCTCTCCCCTTCCGATCCTAGGTCACCCAACACCGCTCCCATTAAGTTTTTCCTCCAATTAGAATCCTACCTTTCATCCTAGGCATTCCTATTACCAAGCAAATCCTGCTCCAATTCCTCCAAACCGGGTCTTTCCCATAGACCATTTGCCATACTGCTCAGCTTCTCCTCTCTTCCATCCATGAGGAGAAGAAAACCGACAAGCCCCCACCAACCCTATCAAATACATTGATCATAACCTTAAAAGGAGACCCTATGTCTTGTATCCTCGTCACTCCCAAATCTTAGTCAAGAAGACTTAGTAGCAACTATGGAAAGTACTTTGACCCACTCTCCCTCTCGAACGCATTCTATCTCTAATGATAGATTTGTTCAAGATGAATTAGTCTACTTGGTCTGACTATATATAGCAAGGTTCATGAACTCCCTTCTTTGCCCTCAAATGATCCCTTCCTGTTGGCGCACTGCACCGCCTCGAAGATGATGATCTTAACCAGATTGGGAACAACCTTCAGACCCAAGTTAGCTATCCGCAGAGCAGCCAATAAATATGTCCAAGATGCAAGAATACCGCAAATCAAGCCTTATATAGAACTACACGCACGGATGGCCTCCATGCCAGAGGAGCTTCCATGGACACAACTTTTCCAGATGCTATGTCAAGTCAACCAACCCCTTTGATTACCGAATCCATACCCACTGCTCCTCATATATGTCACTCCTTCACTGCTCCATTTGTTGTGTCGCCCACAACCATTCCAGTTGTTACCTCAGCTGCACCCATAGCCATCTCCACCTCAACTCTACAACCTATCTCTTCCATCCTTCACTCCAACCATCGATGCCTCATCTTCCATTCCAACCTACAACCATTGCTCTCCCCACTTTACCTACATCGCCCCAGCCTTCTCAACCTTCGCCTCTTCCAAGCATTTTCCATCGCCTCCAGCCTCAACCAGCCCAACCTGTCGGGCCACTCTTCCATCTCACCTCGTGTCGCCCACTCCCTCTTCGCTCCGTAAATATCACCATTCCTCTATCGCCCCCCTCATGTCACCACTACTTCCATTCCACCCTTAATCGATACCATCCCCGCCTCACTTCCCATCGTGTCGCTTGCACTCGTGGTTTCACCGCTATCCTTATCTCTTCACCGACACCGCAATGCTTCTCTTCCTCTTCCCACCAACCGACATACCCTCTCACCCAAACCAAGCCTCTCCACCGCTTGTTCTCGCCTCGACCTCTCTTCACACATCCCACACTCTTTCTGTCAGCCCAGTGTCTATCTTCAAGCCTACTGCTCCTGAGCCTTACCAAGAAGAAGATTTTGGTTCCCTCTCCCCTGAAAAATCTATGGACCAAACCTTCATGGACTCATCTTCTGACTCCTCCAAATCTACTTCTGAGGACGAGTCTCTTCTCTCTCGCTAGCCAAGAGGAAAGCTAGAAAACAACGAAAATTATTTCAAAGGCTTTGCTTCATCCCCATCGGCACAAAAATTGTCTTTCCCGAAGACATGCCTACCCCTTCACCCGAGCCGAAGCCCAAATCCCACCTACCCCATGGATGTTTTTTCCCCGACCTCGAGGATGCTGATATTCACACCCATCAGCTATTCTCAAATGAGCCTGAACCATCTCAACCACCTGCTCAAGATTCTGCCGCCTCGGTTCTCTGCCTAAGCTCGACCTTTTATATACTCATCATTTGCATATGAAGTCAGCATTCACACGCCGACACATCCACTTGCTACACTTCAACCAAGAAGTTGCCTCTCTGCTTCCGAACCTCACCCAGATCATCACCACCGAGGTGCAAGCTGCCATTGCTGCTGGTGCTCCTCGTGAAGCTCATATGGATGACTGGAGGACTCTCTTACTCTACCAACAAGAGTGGTCCAATCGTGCCTTCAATGCTGAAGCAGCTATGCTTCAAACCATTCAGGAGGAGAAGAAGCAGAAAGCTCGAGCTGATGCTTACATGGTCGAAAACCGATTCTCGTGGAACGATCAAGCCGATGCTCGATCACCTGACACCGGTCGACATCGCAGTAAGAACATGATGAAGCCGAAAAGAACCGTAAGCCGATGCACAAGCTAAAGAAACACAAACACAAGCGTAAGGAGAACAAGTGCAAGAAGTCAAGCAAAGAATCGAAAATGAAGTCAAGTTGGTCCATCGCTTGAAGCAGCCCAAAACAACCAAGGATCCACATCGCCTTATCTGACATTTCATCTCTCTCTTTACTATGAACAAACTCCTTTAAACTCTCGCTTTACTTGTACCTCACATTGGGCATTACTCCTATGTTTTCGCTATTACATTATCTCGCTTGTGGTACTAACGTAAATTTTGCAGAACTTTAAAATTTTGGTTGCTTTCAAGTGAATGGTTTTAAGCAAATAGGAGGAGATTGTTGAATCTTGAAATTAAAAAGATTTGCTTAAAAACATTTCACTTGATTGTCACCAAGAAAATAGATTATATTTGGTCACCAATATCATTTTGTCACCACTTATCTCACCGATCTATACGCATTTAAAGTATGAGTTTATCTTTCCTTATTTGTTTAATCATACACTTGTACTAACTCTTTCCCACTTTGTGTTTTTGGTAGATGTCCCGCCATATAATATCTCACAAGATCCTTTGAGATCTTGTCTCGCCATAACACATTTTCAAATTCAAATGTGTTCCTAACGGGTTGCTTGCAAGACTATCTATAAATACCCATTGGAAGCATTTGTGAAGACAACAATCTTAACAATTTTTGAAGTCAAGAAACTTTCTACTCACAATCTCTCAGACGTTGTCTTCACGAAAACTTTAGCTAGATACTTCTCATTGAAAATTTCTCTCTAGTTATTGTTTAGGCAAAACACCGAGTATTTCATTTCAAATTATTTAGAACTCGCCGGCTTTGTCTCACGAGTTTGATTGTTCCTCAATCATTCTCCCAAACACCGGTCTTTTGTTGTACACCGATCCATTAGAGATCAATTAGATTTTTAATAAAATTAGTGCACTTCAAAAATCCAAGTCTGACCAACTTGGTAGTGGACGTAGCGCTTATCTCGTGAACCACTTCAACCGATTTGTCACCATTTCTTATATTCTTGCAACCGACTTAACACTTAAGAAGTTATTCAACCGATTAAGTGTCGCCCGCTTAACAACAATTGTTTGCTTATTTGTTCGCTTAACTTGTGTTCGAAGTTTCTCTCTATATTCAAGTGATCAAACATTAAAACAGATTTCTTTTGAAAATCGTTGTCCACCGACCAACTTTCTTCAGCCTTAACGATTTCAAAGTGTCGCCTAACCGACCAATTCTTCGCTTGATCGACAAGATCAAGTTTTCCGCCGCCAATCTTTTAAGATTTACAAATTAATCCTCAAAGTTTTTAAAGGCTATTCACCCCCTCTAGCCTTAATCGCTGCTATCCGGACTTACAATTGGTATCGAGCTAGCTTTTTGAAAAATTATTTTCCAAGCCTAACAGCCTTGAAAGCTCGATCATGGCAACTCTAAAGCTTTTCAATCAAACAATGTCACTCAAGTTCCCATTTTTGATGAAGATCACTTTGATATCCGGAAGGAAAGAATTACAAGATATATGAACAATATAGATAAACGGTTGATGGAATGTGTAAGAGGTGGTCCTATGCAACCTATGAAAATAAATACTAAAGTTGGTAAATCTTCTCGCCGCAGATGATGATACTATAAACCCTCTTGCTCCCGTAGAAGAAGAATATGTTCTCAAACCTCAAACGTAATGGACCGAGGAAGACAAGATTACCGATGGATGGATGCCGAGTCCGCACATATCCCGTGTTGTACCCGATGAAAACTACAAGCGATATATGACTGTGACGCCAAAGGAAATTTGGGATGCTCTTGTAGAATATGTAGAAGGAGATCGAATACCAAGGACAACAACCGTATGATTGCATACAAGAATTTGATGCATTCAAGAAGGACCCAAAAGAATCTTTAAAAAATGCTTACTACGACGATTTCTCGAGGTAAGTAATAGATGTTCTTCTCTTGGTAAAGTTTATAGTATGAAAGATTTGAATATGCTTTTCTTAGTAGTTTGGGAAGTAGATGGCATGTAAAAGTCACGCCATAAAGGAAGCTAGAGACTTGAACAAAACTCATATACGTAGTCTTGTTGCAAGTCTAAAAATTTATGAAAAAGAAGTTCTCAAAACTCAAGAAATTGAGAAAAATTTTAAAGGTATATCCCTTCAAGTCGAAGAAGAAAATTCAAAACTTCTACATCACCGATGATGACTTTGATGAAGATGAATTTGTCGCTTTTGCTAGACAGCTAAAATTTAAATCTTTTAAAAGGAATTTTCAAAAACCTTCAAAGAACTTTCAAAAGTCATCATCAAATCCTCAAAAACCTTCTTCAAGCTTCCAAAAACCTTCTACTTCAAACTTTCAAAAGCCTTACTTCAAAACAAATGAAGACAAGGTTGAGAAAGATAAACCATGTGCTTTTTAATCAGAAAGCCCGGTCACTTTGCTTCAAATTGTCCTTTACGAAAAATGAGTACTATAAAAGAGCTCCCTTAAATTTTGAAAAACAAAAAGGTTTGGTTGTCAAGATCAAAATCTTGCAACTTGATTGAAACAGATTCTCGAAAATGAATCATTGCTGGTTCGAGCAAGAAGCAAATGGTGTCTTGTTGCGCATCGGCAATATATGATTCGAAAATGAGTTTCCAAGTCCAAAATATTCAAAGATGCCTCGATAATGAGTCACAAGCTCACCTATTACAAACTCCAAACCGACAAAGGTCATCAAACCGACGCTTGTGGTTAAGAAAATAGGAAATGGATTTTATGGACAAGGAATCATAAGTCGCCTTAAAGAAAGTCAAGTCGCCTTCAAGGATCGCTAAAATAACTCATGATTTCAAAAAGGGCAGAGGAGAATTACTCGACTCAAGTGTTGATGATTTGTCGAACAAATGCAAGAAATGTATTCCAAATTTGAAACACTTAAAAGAATCCATGTTTCTTTATCTAGTGATTTTGAAAGAATTTCAAGAAAACTGCTTAAGAAGATCAATGAGCTTTACAAAGTTCGAAAAAAAGAGTTGCCTTGAACCAAAAAGTCTCAATGAAAATATGAGATTCAAGCAAAAATCTCGATGCCCAAATTGCCGACTTTTTGTAAAGAAATCTGATCGACCAATGTTGTTGACAC